>VMOF01000111.1:10333860-10884912 GCA_011764245.1 Trialeurodes vaporariorum | reverse complement strand
CGATCTAAAAGTTTTGGCTGGATCTCCCTTGAAATCTGATTTGAAGCTGTAACTTTCTTAATAAGCGAGGAATTTAGCCACTTGGCAAAGGTTTCTTCCTTAGAGCATGGGGAAATTTCAACCGTACCAATTTTTTCCATTACGCGCTATGGTTCCCGCTGCAGCCGTGACTAAAGTATGGTCCTAAAAAGGGCTTTTTTGGCACTTTTCTTCAATATCTCCCCCACACTTTTGGATTTACTTTTTTCTTGAAAATGCACCGTACGTGAATAAATACGATTCTAATGAGACCAATTTTTAACGATCCGTCTCACGGTTGCGGAGGAAATGAATAGGAATCATCGACACGCGCGAACCCCGGGTTTTTTGCGATTTTTCGTCAATCTGAAGCAGTTTTTTGGCCGTTACTCTCTCAGATCGACATTAAATAAAAATCGCTCTCGTCAGTCACAGCTCTGTGAAACGCTGAACCCAAATATTAGCACACTTATGGGTTTTTCTACGGTGTGTTCAATAATCGGTGGACTTTTTCGAAAATCCCGAAAACGCAGTTTTGAGCTGTTTGGTATAATAAGCGGTGGGTGACCCTCCCATTCCATCGGTGTTTTTTACGGGGCCTGTGCGGCTACCGCCGCTTATGATTTGCGGACGTTCATTTTGGAAAATACGGTCGGTTGTAGTCTGATCAGCGTGAAAATTGGTACCCCGAGAAAATTGGTCGAGGAGTCCGATTCTGCTATCCATTTTTAAAATTTCGAAAATCCAAGATGGCGGCGATATGCTTATCATGACTAACTTGCCTATTTTCAACGGTTTGCACGAAATTTGATACGGGAAAGATATTTCCACACGGGGAAGCCAAATCTGCCATCTGTTATTTAAATTTAGAAAATCCAAGATGGCGGCGAATGCATATCATGTCTAATATGCCTAGTTATCAACGGATTTTCATGATTTTTGGGTATCCGGGGGTATATTTACGTAAGAAAACTGAATCTGCTGCCTTTTTTTCAAATGTCAAAAATTCAAAATGGCGGTGATACCCTTTATCATGACTAACTTGCTTAGTTTTCAACGGATTTCAAAGAATTTAGCATCCTGGTATTTTACACGGGGAAAGTCGAATCGGCCATCTACTATTTAAATTTTGAAAATCAAAGATGGCGGCGATGTGCTTATCACGTCAAACTTGCCTAGATTTCAACGGATTACATGAATTGGTTCCGGAGGTGTTTTCTCGCGAAAAACCCGAATTTTCATCCATTTTTCAAAATTCAAAATCCAATATGGCGGTGATATGCAATAATCGCAGCGTCATTTCATATTGCCCAAAATTTAACAAACTTGGGGAAAAAAAATAATCTACAAGCAAGCATTTACGATGGGTTTGGCGCCGATACCCGAAACTGGGTTAAAAATCACCCAAAAATTTTCAAATTTTTTTATTAGGCCTAAAAGTCAAATTTAATCAAATTTTGGGATCGGCGCCAAGCCCATCGCAGAGTGCTTACGGTGTAGATTTTTTTCTCCCCAAAAGTTCGTTCGTTAAATTTTGGAAATTTTAAGTGATGCTGCGACTATATGCATATCGCCGCCATAATGGATTTTAAATTTTTGAAAAATGGACGCAGATTCGGGTTTCTGCGTAAAAATACCCCCGGCAACCAAATTTCATGTAAATCCGTTGAAAACTTAGAAAGTTAATCATGAAAGGATATCCCGCCATTTTGGATTTTTGACACTTGAAAAAGGTAGCAGATTAAGTTTTCTTACGTAAAATACCCTCGGATCCCAAAATACCATGAAAATCCGTTGATAACTAGGATATTAAACAGATTTGCATTCGCCGCCATCTTGGATTTTTTTAAATTTAAATAAAATATGGCAGATTCGGCTTCCTGCGTGAAAATATCTCCCAGTATCAAATTTCGTGCGAATCCGTCGAATAGTAGGAAAGTTAGTCGGATAAGCATATCGCCGCCATCTTGGATTTACGAAATTTGAAAAATAAATGCAGTTTTGGTTTTCTCGCGTGAATACACCTCTGAAAACCAAATTTCATGTAAATCCGTTGAAAACTTGGCAAGTTGGACGTGATATGCACACGCCGCCATCTTTGATTTTCAAAATTTAAATAAATAGTAGATGGCAGTTTCGGTTTCCTCGAGTGAAAATATCTCCGAGTATCAAGTTTGGTGCAAATCCGTTGAAAACTAGGATAAGCATATCGCCGCCATCTTGGACTTTCGGAATTTGAAGTACTTTTCTCGTACGATACGGCATCTTTTTATGGTGGTACGATGTTTTGTACAAAAATTATTCGTGTTTTGAATTTGTGGCACGGATAGTAGCTTTATGACTCGGATCATAGTCATTCTGGTATTAAAGTTAGCTTTCTGGTAATATCATTACTGCATTTTTTTAACTGAATATGTGATAATATTATTATCCTAGGCTTGTTATTGAATCACTCATCTAAATTTTTTAACCAAACTGAGGAGCTACCATCCATTCTGGTAAATGACTATCAGAACTTCTGGTAATATGACAGGAGCTACAGCAATATTACTACGCCTTTCCACTGTAACACGATAATTCTGGTTATATTTCCAGAAATCGGTCCATTACGCTGGATGGTAATATTACATTCGGTTTTTTTTTTTTTAGTGTAATCTTTTATTCTCTATAACACTATCATCCGTAGGAAGGCGATGTCTGGGGCGATTCTTTCATACATGATACTTCTAAAACCCCTTCTCCATCATTAACTATCAGAGGGGAAATGAGAAATTGAAGAGCTCGTTAAGTGATTGTTAAAGATGAGTAATTAATATTTTTTCTCTTTTCTGCCAATCTGCCATACACAATCAGGAGTGACCCCTTCATTTTAAAAGTCAGCGCATTCGATACAAATTGCTTCCCCGTTCCACGTTCCACGTTCTGTCCGTTCCGTCCTATTTAAATAATTCATCATGAAGTGGGAGACAGGGGGAAAACGAACGGCAACAGAACGGAACAAAACACGATATTTGTCGTGAAAAATATCCAAACCCGGGTCTCTGAGAGGAGGGTCCCCGGGTCGATGCCACTGTGCCCCGCACAGAGACTCAAACTCGGCATTTTTCTAGACAAGAAAATTTGTTGTTCCTCACTTCAGAAAATGTTTTGGGGAGGTTATTTCACTAAAAAAAAATGGACGCAGACTCATTCCAAGCCGTAATATCAATATCTCAGGTATCCAAGGCCGAAAACCCCATATCGTTTTTTCATTTGGAAGCCTGAAATATGACATTCGTCGGGGGGGTGTTTTTTTTGTGATTTTTTGTTTTAAAATTTTTTTCAAAATTCGTCCCCACATCAGTTTTATTCCACAGTGCGTCCCAAAGATTCAATTGTTATAATCTAAATTGTGTTTTTCCGAGATAAATTCATCCCCTTCTGCTTCTATAACGATCAAAAATACGGTAGGTTTTTTTTCTTCTTCTTCACGAGCGTTTTAAATTCCCAAAATTAAAAACAAGGCAGTTTTCAGCAGCCAATTTTTTTTTTTTTTTTTTTTTTTTTGTTGTTCGTTACATTTTAAAAAATGTTTCGGTCGTTCGATTGAAGCGGTCGAAATTTCGATCGAACGCACAGGCTTAGATTGTACCAAGAGGAAAGCTGTACAGCCAGAGTATTTTGCCCCCAAACGTCGCGGCGCAAAGAACATTGAAGTTAGCAAAATGATTTTGCGGGAAAAAATAATTCAAAACCAATCAGGTCGGCCCATTGGTCCGACAGACAGTAGAATGCGGTGGAAATGAAATTGAGGCAGGCACGTATTGAGAGTCTTCTTTACCCTCTCAATCCATACAGTCACATTGAGGGGACATTCTGTTAGACAATGATTCTCAGGACAACATAAAATTTAAAGAAGTTAGGGGGGAAAAAAGTCATTGGATTCCCTGGTAAAGGTCAAAAATTTTTGAAACTACTCTTCCATGATTCAGCTTTCAAAAGGTTTTTTTTTTTAAAAAAATAAAATAAGGTAGGTGACCCAAAGGTGGCCCGGCTCTTAAGGTGGCCCATCCCAGCTTATTTCAGTTAATTACACGAACTGATGATAGATGGCGTTAGTGCTGAGTACCAGGATGCTATCGCTTCCCCCACTCCAAAAACCAAGAGCATCGGGCGATTCAGTCGGCGAGGAACAGTGCAACGTCCGTTTTCAGCAGGTCTTCAGCTAATTTTCACGGAAGTGAACAGTCGCAAAAGCTAATCCCTTAAATTGATTCCACCTTTTACTTTCAATTCATCATAATCATTATAATTTCTGTTTTTTTTTTTTTTTTTTTTTTTTTTTTTTTTTTTAAAGGTGCCTGCCTTGCTTTCTGGTACCGCCAGTGGCGTCGCGTGCAATTTGGCAACAATGTATTCCATCCATTTAAACTCATGTAAAATATCGAATTCAGGGGGTGAACAGTGCACAAGGAAAATTCGATATATTTAATGAGTTTAAATGAAGCAGTTGCATTATTGCCAGATGGGACGCGACGCCACTGGGTACCGCACACGCCACTGCTGGCAAGCAACTTAATTGGTTGTTATAGTTGCTCCAGTAGAAGCAACAACTATTGTTTTTGTATCAGGTTAATTGTTAATCTGAATAGAGCAACTAACGACTAAATTAGTTGCTTGTTAGACTAACTCGACAATTTAGTTGTTTCTTTTTTTTTGACGACTCAGTTGTTAGTTTCGCCCAAGTCACCTTTCGGGAAAACTAGAGTCCCTACATGTAGAGAGCTAAGACAAGTGAAACCATGGGCGCCGCTATTGGATGCGATTTTGCACAATTGTTTACATTCTGAGGGCCTTTGTTGTGTTTTCGTCCACTGCAAAGATTACAGTGCCGCTGAGTTACGCTAGGAAAGATTCTTTTGGGATTTATAGACATTCTCGAGGCGTATCATGATTAAAATTAACAGATTCATCGCAAATTAACTCTTTTATCTGTAAAAGACCGTTGGTAAACAAAACAAAAGTGCAAAATCGCATCCAATGGCGGCATCCGTAGAGCCTAAAACTCATCGACCGATCAAAAGTTGACTACACTCTTGTCTTAACTCTCTACATATATGGACTCTAGGGAAAACCTGAGCAGGTGCAGCGAGAAGCGGCAACCCTGTTTGGTACAGTGACCCATGGAATGACTAGTAGTAGAGTGTGAGGTCTTAATCAAACATGGATTCGATCGGGGAGCGATTAATTGTAGCGAGATGCGAAGCGCCTTTAGTACGTGTTCCGATTAAAACAAATCCCCCAAGACTCTTTGCTGAGGACTGCGCTCCTCTCTGCGCCTTCACCCTCTCCCCCTTCACCCCCTCCCCCTCCCCCTCCCCCCTCCCTCTCCATCCCCTTCCCCTTTCCACCGTCACTCCCACCACTCCGATCTGACTGCTTGCCGTGCCTGGAACTCCTCACTGTTGCCACATGTATCAAGAGTTCCTGCATTTCGAAGGTATAGAAAGCGATATTTTCTGTAACCTAATAATTGAATAGGCAACGCGGGTTGCTTGAGCGCCTTCATTTTACTGCCGGTTGCACTTAAGCAGATCGGCTCCTTATCTCATTTCGATTTGTACTCTGTCATCTTAGATTGTTACCGACATTTATAACCACTTGCCTCTCACCCTCCCCCCCCTCCTCCCTTCTTACATTCATCCTCCACCGCTTCTCTGCTGAAGAACTTGCGGAAGAAACCCGCGCGTTCTACAACCTATCGCGGTATCAGGACGCGCGATGGGTTCCGGCGGGGCACCGATTTATAGCGAAGGCTACTGATATCGAAAGGGGGGGGGAGTCCATTTGAGGCGAAGAAAGGGCCCTCTATCGATGCTCGCGGATGCTCGATCACAATCCAAAGCTGCCGTTTTGTGTATATTAACCCTTTACTGCATGATTTTTTTTTCAATAAAATAATTTTTTTTTCAGTGCAATTTTGATCCTTGAGACAGGGAAAAATAGTGAAAAAATTCTTTCCATTATATTTCAATGGTAAAGAGCCTGAATATTAATTGTTCCAAATATGGCCTTACCCGCATTTAGGTATCCATGCAACTGAAAATAAAGTTTTCAGGCTAAAAAAAAAAAAAAAATTAAAGTAGTAAAAAATAAGTTAGTAAGTTTCAATAGTTGTTTTTTTTTTTTTTAATACGGTACCCCTGTGTTACTCCCAAACATAACAATGAAAATCGGAAAATCTCTATCAGATTTTCAGTACGCTATTTCCAACCACTCTGCACGTTCTCTATCCTGTGCTACGCGCTCTAGGACAAAATCGACAATTCTTACTCGTTTAGTATCTGTTCCACATGTGACCCACCATGCAGCGACAGTACAACTCAAGTCTCCTACTTTCAGATAAGGCTTCAAAGTAATTGTTCCAGATCTGGGCTCATCTGCAGTTAAGGGTTAAATGCCATTTTTCAATTCACCGATGATTCCACCGGTTGAGAAAAGATTACACACCTCAGTTCAGTTTCTGACAGTAATGCTCGAAAATACTCTGATCTATAATTTTTTCACAATCGCGGTGGAATCGCCGTTAAATTAATAAAATATCCGCAGCTTTTTTTAAAGTCAGTGATGACTCCACCAGTTGAAAAAAAAAAAGATTACAGATCAGAATATAGTTTCGTGCTTTGATAGACATATAAACTGAACTGAACAATGTAATCTTTTCTCAAACGGTGGAATCAATCGGTGCATTGAAAAATGTCATTAAATATGAACGCAAAAACGGCAGCTCTGTTGCGACCCCCAAGTTGCAACTCCGCATGCGCGAAATGATGATGCTCATGGAGGATGGGATACGGATACTCCGATACCCGATACCGATACACCGCATCAGAGTGGGTATTTTATGGAGATTGAAATTTTCTGGATCAAGTTTCTTTCTATTTCGAAATGGTTACGAGACTTAAAGATCTGATTTACCGGCGCGGCGCCTTGATACGCATTGGCACTGGCGTGGGCTCGGATAAACGATGCGTTGGTCATCGTAGTCCCTACGCTATAAACGATGACGTACTTAGTAGTGCTGACCGCGCTTTTTGATTGGTCGGCACTCAACGCTACAGTTTCGGACCATTCAGTGCCGTAGCGTGCAATGGGGCAATTGCACACTTTTGCTATAAGCGATTTAATAGTCGATTATGGCGTAGAAACCTCAAAAAATAACGATGGCGGCACTAAAAACTTCCGAAATCCACTCCTAAAACCAATAAACGCAGTTATTTGCGCGAGCGTAATGGTGGCCGAAGGCACTAACAATGGAAGATTCCCATCTAATAATTCTGAAACTCCATCAAGAAGTGACCAATAAGAGACTACTTTCATTTGACACCAGTGTCACTAGGTGTTGTGGTACCATTCATCGGATGTGGATCATCACTCTGATGACTAATTACTCTGTGAATCATCCTTGTCAACATAGAAAGAGTGACGAAATTAAGATAGGAATCTCCCATTGTTAGTGCCTTCGGCCACCATTACGCTCGCGCAAATAACTGCGTTTATTGAGTTTAGGAGTGGATTTTGGGAGTTTTTAGTGCCGCCATCGTTATTTTTTGAGGTTTTTACGCCATAATCGACTGTTAAATCGCTTATAGCAAAAGTGTGCAATAGCCCCATTTGGCAACAATGTGTTATATGCATTTAAACTCATGTAAAAGCTCGTATTCAGGGGGTTCACAGTGCACAAGGAAAATTCGATATATTTAATGAGTTTAAATGGAGCAGTTGCATTGTTGCCAGATGGCACGCGACGCCACTGGGACCATTGCTTTCGATCGAGAGTACTTATAAGATGATTCCAGGGTCGAATAATTCCAACCGTAGACATCACGTCGCGCTCCTCAAAAAGGCAACAGTTTTCGGCTGAAAATTGAAATTGACGACTTTAAGCTAAAAACACAACTTTGAGGAACGTCAGCACCTGCAAGCATACTTCAGGAAGATACCCTGAGAGTTTCAAGCTGAAACACTCAAAAATAAAGCCGGAAATGATGAAATACGACAGTTCCCATAGGCTTCAATGAGTGCGATTGAGGCAGATAGACGTATTATCACTCGCACTCTTTTTTACTCACTAAGCTTATGGCGAAATAAATCTCATAACTTACGGCTTTGATTCTAAACCAATTTTGCTCGTTTTGGGCTTGAACAATTTTGCGGGTGCTGCGACGTTGTGGATTTTGCGTTTTATCTCAGTTTAAAACGCTAATGGCACGACTTTTCCGGAAAGCGACTATACTCGGTTCACGATAAAGGGGTCTCTCCACCTGCGAATTTAAAAGCGCGAATAAACTGATTGAGCCAATGAGCTTCTTTGGTGTCGATACATCGGACTCGACCTATCGACTTCAAGGCAGCTCATTGGCTCAATCAGTTTATTCGCGCTTTTAAATTCGCAGGAGGAGACACCCCTTAAGAAGGCGAGTATGAGAATTCAGGTATATTATAGTAACGCACTATTTAACAACAGTGCGGCTATGCCAGCATTGCCGGCTACCCCCAACCCTTCGCAGTAGTGGCCGTTGTTCTCCCGACCTTTCTCTTGGCACGGAGGATTTCCAAAAACCGACCAACTCTAAAGTTTACACAAGTCCAGTAAAAATTGCGAACGGTCAAAGATACGAAAAAACGGAAATTTTTTTCGCTCTACAGGCCCAAAATTCGGCGAAAATAGTCAAGTTTGAATATTGATGACTCTTAGAAATTCGACGTTCGACGATATACCCTCAATTTAATACAGACTAAAAAATACGAATTTCTGAGAGTCGTCAATATTCAAACTTGACTAATTTGCGCCGAGTTATGGCCCTTTAGGACGAAAATTTTGTTCGTTTTTTCGTATCCGTGACCGTTTGCAATGTTGGGGGTAGCCGGCAATGCTGGCATAGGGCATAGCTGCACTGTTGCTAAATAGTGCATTACTACCTGAATTCTCGCCTGCCTTCTTATCAAGAACAGAGTATAGTATGGCGCTATCCATCGGATTGAAATCGGGAAAAGTTTTGCCTGGAATCAGGTGAAGGATTAAGTAATACATGAGAGAAAAAATTGAAATAACTGTAACGGTCGCGGATGAAAATGGGGCCGCCAGTAAATAACCTTGTTTTTGACAAAAGTACCATCGACGAATTAAAGATTGCCGCGAGATTTTCACGAGCTAAGTAACGCCTTCAAGGTTCTCGTTCGGCCACTCATCATACTCCTCACACCTTGCAGGTGAGAGCCCAGGACGGGTGGGACGGGAAATAAGCCATTGCAGATCAGTCCCACACTCACACACATGACTAAAAATGTGTGAAAATCTCGTGACAATCTTTAATTCGTCGATAGTACTTTCCGATTATCTGGTTGGGTGGTAGAGTAAAATTCATGCAGTGGTGGTGGTTCGTGCAATGTGGCAACAACGGATTCCCTCCATTTAAACGTAAGTAAAATAATTGATTTTCATGGAATTCACTTCAATAAATCGATCCTGTCGGAGCTCTTCCGATCACCAACTCGAGAATAATCGGGGTGCGGAGACCTTTGCGCACGCGGTATATATGTTACATTTTTTTTTTTTTTTTACCCTAAGTTAAGGTATACTTTGAAGCCTTCCTCTGTAAATAAAACCCCATGATAAGAAACTCAATCTATGACGATTGATCTTTGAGCATTGCTTTTCAACCTTTTTTTTTTTTTAGAAAGCAATTTGAACGAAGGAAAGAGGTTACCGCTGTCGATGCCACGGCTGGAAGGGAGAAAACACATCCTTGCCGGAGTGTTCGAGGCATCGGTCATGGCTCACATTGGGTCTAAAAATTGATTTTTCTGGACTAGGCAATTGCTACTTTTTTCTTTCAAAAAGTTACTTAATTGCTGTTTCCTACTTGCAGCTAAACAATCTGACGGAGCTATGGAAGTTACATTTTCTCAGTTTCAAGCAATTTTCCCTTCCAAACTATCACTTCAAGCCATTTAGAATCGAACGATTTCAAATTAAACTAATCTGCATTTAAATTAAATTATTGCTACAGATCCTAGGGTAAATTTCAAGATATTAAAGACAAAGAGCAAGTTAATTTCAATACGATAAAAATAAAAATATACTAAAAGTCTATTTCGAAGAAGAAACGCCCGGGCCCGGACCCATGGCACTATGGTTTGAGATCGTCAGAAAGTGGCCAAAAATCAGACACTGAATTTCTCACAAATTTATCATTTATAAACTTTTACGACCAAATTTCAATCATAGAAAACTTTTTAACAAGTAATTTGAACTTAAAATGTCACCATAAAGTCTTTAATTAAGCTTAAAAGTTAGAAAATCATGATTTTTGATGACTATTTTTCCCTGATTTTTGGCCACTCTTTTTCGATCTCAGACCACAGTGCATGGGGTCCATCCCCCCCCCCTCCCCACGCGACGGGCCTGGTGGCAATATGTATCCAAACCAAATAAATAAATAAATATAAAAGAAAAGAAAATCTATTTCATCCGGCAACACTGGTTGACAGTCATCTGAGGAATTCGATGTGAATCTAATCTAAGAGCAGTTAAAAGTGCGAGGCATTTCAAGAGCGTAATGAGCAATCATTACCCACACAAACTGCAACAATATCAAGCTCAGTGTTTTATCACTTGCGCCGTAAACTTCCGCGCAGCTCAACGCGGTTCAACTTTGAAAAGGAGTCTTCGCGCCTGTTTCATTTTTCACGTTCCAAGTCCAACTTGCGATCCCGATCCCATCGTTCCTCGACGTCGTGTTTTTTTCCCTTTTTTGCCTTTTTTCATTTAAAAAAAAAAAAAAAAAAAAAAAAAAAAAAAAAAAAAAAACAGAGAGAGAGAGAGAGAGAGAGATTTATTTGTTGACATCTGATCCACAATGCGATCGAGGCGGTCTCCCTCTGCCGCACGATGACCCATAAAACATTAGATGTGCTCTTCCGAAGAGACTCTGGCGTGATTGGAAGGCTAATATTTTGTCTGAAAAGCAGAACTGATGTTTTATGGGTCATTCTTCTTGAGGGAGACGGACGTACGTAATTACCCACTGAAAGTCTGTTTAAATAAAATATATTGGTCTACAGCAGTTCTACTTTTCTTAGCCACTCGTTTAAGTCTCCTCACTGTTGACCGTTATATGAGCAGAACAACCTTAACACACTGAGTCTCAACGACTATTAACCAATTTCCAAAGACAATTATAAAAGCTCATTATAGCTTTATAAGATGCAACAGTTAAAAGTTCGAAAATGCCATAGAATACAGTTAGTATAAACCACTAAATCAAGATAGACGCTTAGCGTTCGAAGGAAAAACGATAAAAGTCACAAAACCCATTTTCGTTTAGATACTTGAGTAATGGAAGGAATGAAATTCAATCGCATAAATCTTTGTTTTGCCCCTCCACAGCTAGTCAATCAGTTAAATGACCGCTAAATCTCTAATTTCAATTTTTGTGACAAATATATCAAGTTTTCTTCTTTCCTTTACTCTCGGAATGGAAGCACAACAGTGTGGGTAATTGGGTATAGTGGGTGCTTGCCGGAAACCTAGGGTCGCCGGTCGTGAAGATAAGTTCCCAACATTAACCCAACATAAACATCCCGGCTTTGTCCGGTTTTGTCAAAACGTGACGTCAAATAAAGTCCAATATAATTTCCAACTAATAATAATGCATTGGTAATGTCCTGTTTGACTGCATGTTGAGTCATGAAGTGGATGACAAGGGGAACCACCACTGGCAGATTCAGGAATTTGTACCCCTCCTCCCTCACTCTCTCTCTCTCTCTCTCTCTCTCTCGCTCTCTCTCTCTCCCTCCCTCTCCCCCTCCCCCTCTCTCACTCCGTCTCTCTCTCTCTCCCTCTCCTTCTCTTTCTCTTTCTCTCTCTTTCACCCCTTGATTCCTCCTTATCTAACACGTGTATTCAAATTACAAGAGAGAGAGAGAGAGAGAGAGAGAGAGAGAAGAGAGAGAGAGAGAGAGAGAGAGAGAGAGAGAGAGAGAGGAGAGAGGGGGAGAGAGGGGGAGAGCGAGGGGGGAGAGAGAGGGAGTGAGAGGAGACGGAGAGAGGGGGGAGAGCGAGGGGGGAGAGAGAGGGAGTGAGAGGGAGACGGAGAGAGGGGGAGGGGGGAGGGAGAGAGAGAGAGAGGTCCTAGGTGTGTGCCACTGATGCCCAAACCTGTGGTGATCCAGACTCGAGATCCAGCTTCTATAGCTGTTTTATTGGACCGCGAGAAAAGAGTCCTCTGCAGGTCGGTCGGCTGAGTTCTGCACGTTTCTTTTTTCCGGACACGGACGCCTCTCCTGTGCGTGCGCGTGCGAATGAGAGTCATAAAAAAAAACCACGCGTTTCCACTCTCAGAGCGAGAGGCAATTCAAGAGAAAAAATATAACAAGTGCCAGTTTCCGAGAGACATGCTAATTCTGGGTCCAGCGCTTCGCGGTCGCATCGACTGCAGAACAATCGAACAAAACTCTGTTTTGGTATAATTGGATCAATAAACACCCACTCACCTACACGGTAGACAGGCAGGACCACGAGTAGGTGTGAATTGGGGGCTACTAAAATCCCTGAGAGCAAGTGCAGACATAGCTTCATTCGGTTGTTTCAGGATTACCTCGATTGCGGTTTATAGCGATCTTCGAAAGATTTTATAGAAGAGAGGTGAGATAAAAAAGGTGAAGATAGGAGGAAAAGTGGCCAAGTTCGTGTGCGGAATGGCAACAAGAAGGAAAGAGGAGGGAGAAGGGAGAAGGGAGAGAGAGAGAGAGAGAGAGAGAGAGAAGGAGAGAGAGAGAGAGAGAGAGAGAGAGAATGCAGTTTATTTAAGACGCAAATACGAAAACAGAATACTTAGTGTACATACAGAAAAAAATCTAAAAAATGCAAATTATATTAGTATTTGCGTCCAAGAGGCAGAATTAAGACTGATCAGTCTTCTCTTTCATTCTGCCTCTTGGCTCTCAGGAACTGTGACTAAGATACACAAATTTAACAAATTTAAATTTAAAAAAAAGATACAATAATTTAAAATTTAAAAAAGTAAATGCTAAATTAAGGGAATAAATAAATAAATAGTGGGTAGATAATTAAGTAAATATTATTAAGTAAAGATTAATGAAAAAAATAAATAATAAATAAATAAATAAATGAATAAATAGAAATAAAAATGAAGAGTTACGGAAATAGAGAAGGAAAGGGTGAAGGGCGGAGGAGAGAGATAGTGTGATAGAGGGATAGAGAGGGAAGAGGTCAAGGAAAGAGAGAGAGAGAGAGAGAGAGAGAGAGAGAGAGAGAGAGAAGGATAAAATAGTTTTAACATTCACGCTCCCAGTTTCTCGCCTTGAAAATTTGATCCATCTCAGTCCGAAAATCCTCTCCATTACCATACTGGCGAGGCGTGCGAATTGCTAACAGTGATTTTTCTCCATTTGAGCCTTTGGAAAATGGCAGAAACTCAGTGTAATCAATGGCTTCCAGAAAAATCGATAGTTTCATATAGATTTAGAGAGAACCTTCAGAATTACCAAAAAGGCAATCTTCACCACTGCTCTGCAGTCTGCATCCCTCCCCTCCTTTAGAATTTTCCCGTACTTATTATTATACATTCTACACTCTCTCTGAATTCTAAAGAAACCAGCTTAATACCATCCAAGATGATTTTTTCTGTATACTAACAATAGAAAAATTCAACAATTCTCAAATGAACTATACAACGCAGCTCTCCAATCAGGGATTACAGCCCACGGTCCATATACATAAGGTCTGGCCGATAGCGCCAACTCGGGAAATCCAATGTTTGGGAACCCATCCCCCATTTACTTTAACATTCTTCCCGAGTTCGCCGCCATCTTGGATCAATGGTTTTAAATGGAGAAGTGGTTCCCAAACTGTGGACCAACGAGGGGAGCCGAAAGCTACCGGCCAGACCTTATGTATATGGACCTTGTTACAGCCCATTGATTGAAGAAAAATGGTCTCTAGGTCAATTCGCTTCGTATATTTGAAATGATTCAACCACCTCATGAACGAATTTGAAGGCTCAGTTTGACGGCCAGTGAACCAGCGTCAGCGGAGAACTTACAGAATTCCTGCCAGTTTCCCCAAATCCTTTACTACTCTTTCCCGCTCAACCCTTATCAACACATCGGCTCCTTTTTGTTTAGCCTCCAATGTCTTGGATTCCTTCCGGCTTCCATCCATCGGCGGTTACAGGAATATGTCTGCCTCTCTCTCCTTCCATTTGAACATGTGTCTTAGAAAAGGATAGAAGAGTGTGCGTGTCATCACGTAACTTTAGCCCCTATCTCCGTCTTTTTCTATCACACTCCTTTCAAATGGAAGAAGTCAGAGACAGATCAATAATTCCTGTATCCACATATGCCTCCATGGTGGCCTAAAATCAACAACCAATCAGAATTCATTGAGCTCATGGTGGCTTTAATACTCCCAATACAGCTTTTCTTCGGGGGACTTTAGCTAGATCCGCGTATGATTGGTATACAAACCGCTTCAACTGTCCATCCCGCTGGTAATATAGTTTACGGTTACGGGAATGTTTTTTTTCTTTATTTTTTACTGCGAGACATAGAAAAGACGGCGCATCCACAGACCAGACGAATGGACGTGCAAACTTCCCGGAGTTGGAGATGACCCGCATCACAGGACAGGAGGACAAGACGGGGCAGGACAGGAGGACAAGACAAGACCAATGTTGCCAGATCCTGGCAACATTGGAGTTTCCTCAGAC
Organism: Trialeurodes vaporariorum; assembly: GCA_011764245.1. NCBI lineage: Eukaryota > Metazoa > Arthropoda > Insecta > Hemiptera > Aleyrodidae > Trialeurodes > Trialeurodes vaporariorum. The sequence continues at coordinate 10,870,120 of VMOF01000111.1, read as the reverse complement.
TTCTAAGTTCTAATACTATATCTAGACTGGGCATAACCCCTGCCTCCTACCCGTTGAAGACAATCGGTAGGCAACCACGATTACAGTATGTGCTAAGATTTTCGGAAATACATTCAAGTAATAAATGGGAAAATGACTTTTTTTTAAAAATCAATTCAAAATACTAAAAAAAAAAAATTTTTCTTATAAATTGGTACCATTTGAAAGCTCATGATATATAAATTCCGGGTTGGGCCGGGTTTTACACCGATTTTTCAATCTTAAACATTTTACAGATGCTCAAAGTTGGGTCAATTTTCTAGCTGCGGCGCGGCGGCGTAGCCAGAAGCAACATACGAGTTTCGTCCCCCTGTTCCCATTCAGTTTTCCTGCCCTAAGATCGGCCTTATGTCCAGTCTAGATAGTATTAGAAGTTTTTGGCTTTTCTATGTGTTTAAAACACAGTGTTTTTATGGGAAAAGCCGGAATATCTGGCAACGGTGGACAGGACAGCGGCATCAAAGCGAAAAGGTAGGTGAGCAGAATGGTGTCACGAGATTACGTATAGCTGTGTTCTGTGTGTGAGGACAGTGAGGTGAGGAGAAGCGAGATCGGGCATCGGGCTAGACACTTGAGCGACTTCGACTTCTGTCGATAAAAATGTTCGGCCCATTGTTTCAATGTTTCCTATATAGCGGCTCGCGGCTCCTTCCTCTTTTCTGCGCTTTTTTCTTTCTCTTTGTTTGTTTTTCTATTTCAATTCAATGCCGACGTCCAGCTTGTCGCGTCCAGAGAGCCGCGGTCGTGGCTGTGCTACCGTACTGCCACTTCGCCTCGGGCCATGCGTCCTGGGAGTGCGGTGGCTTACCGTTGTATGTTGGTTGTCGTCTCCACCGTCTAAAAAGCGGTGGGCACCGTCCACCGACCAACGGTTCCGCACAGTGGACTAAACATGAAAGCAAAGAGTAGATAAACAAGAGCTAGAGTCCCTGTATATCAAGGAGTCTCGCCATACGGGGTATAGATTCTGATTGGCTGCTAGATTTTAGGATGTCACGGAGCTCAAGGAGGCGTTCTGTGTTATTCTCCATAAGAAAACCGTTAAAACACCCCTACGAGGAGACGTACACGCCTTCTCGGTGAACCGAACTAATCAGAGTGGACGCCTCCTTCGATTTCTTCTTCACGTGTCGAGACTCTTTGATATACAGGGACTCTAACAAGAGCCACAATGGGTCTGTTGCAAACTTTTGCTACAGCGCTGTAGAGTGTTCAATCTCATGTAGAATCGCGTGAAAAGACCATTGGTGGCATCAGAAAATCATAAAATGCATTATAAAACTCACGAGAGACGTTTAAGGAAATCAAAGATGGCGATAAAATATCGAGCAACCTGTATGCATGCACCACAAAAAACCCAAAGGATACCCAAACCCTCACAATATCGATCACACCCAATCACAACGTAAATAAACACAAAACCTCTGAAGCTGTGGGGTTGTCAACGTTGGCTTTCCCTTTGGGATGTTAAAGGTGCATGCATACAGATTGCTCGATATTTTACCGCCATATTGGATTTCATTAAACGTCTCTTGTGAGTTTACTATCGCATATTTCATGACTTTCTGATGCCATCGATGGACTTTACGGGCGATTTTACATCCGATGAAATACTCTTTATCGTTGTAGAAAAAGTTTGCAACAGGACCCATTGAATGGTAGGCCTGCGTGGTCAACGCATATAAGGGATCGGAAACGCGGGCTGGCCACTGATTGGCTGAAGCGTGGGTCCAAACTTTTTTCGACCTTATGAAAAATTAACACGGGATTTTCGTTTCGGGCCGTTTATCTCGAAACCTGTGCAAAATTGACACGTCGCAATTATTACGAGTCGATTTAGCAGAATTTTCTCAACACATTCATAGGTCATAAATACCAGTTTTTTTCAAAAATTCGAAAAGACTGCCTCAGTTGAAAAGTACAAATAATAGTGTGTTTTCATATGCTCGGCGTGTGTTGAGTAACTCACTATTATGTGTACTTCTCAACTGAGACAAGTCTCTTCGAATTTTCAATAAACTGGTACTTATGACCTATCAATTTGTTGAGAAACTTTTGCTAGATCGACTCATATTAATTGCACAATGGGGGTCAAAATTGGGTCAATTTTGCACAGGTTTCGAGAAAAACGGCCCGAAACGAAAACCCCGTGTTAACTCCCATAATTATAGGGCCAAAAAAAGTTTGGACCCACGATTTTCCTCCATTTCCAGCCGATCAGAAGCCGACTCTTATCTGTATTGATAACGCTAGCTCTCAATGCAGCTGTGACTCTTGTTTACTCTTTAAACCAAAGAAACCTTTTCAGAGGGCTTATATAAGAAAACAAAGGTTCCAATGGGGCTCGAGCAAACTTTGGCTTTAGCAAATGAATGCAAATGGCCAGTGGCGTAATCTTGGGGGGGGCCCCGGGGGGGGGATGACCTTTTTCCCCCCCAATATTTGAGAAGGGGGGGGGGAAGTATCATTTTTCCCCCCCCCCCCCTAATTTGATGAAAAAAAGGGGGGAAAAAGAGGGAGGGAGAAAAGAAAAGACGGAAAAACACAAAAAAATAAAGAAAGGAAGAAATAATTACATCAGGAACCGAGAAGCAAAAAATGGCAAGAATAAGTGGCTCTATTTTACCCTGAAACTGCACCTAAGTAAAAACTAAAGTGAAAAATTCCTCTGTTTTTAATGAAATAAAGAAAAATACATTTAGTCTACTAACTTTGTTCTGTCGGTTGGTTTTTTTGAAAGATTCAATTTCTTACAATATAGTCTGAGAGAACCCAAATGTTCAAATTTTTCTGGGGGAATACCCCCAGACCCCCCATTACTGGAAAGTGTCCCCCCCAGATTCCCCCTAGTATCGGACTATTTGCTACCCCCCCCTCAAAAAGAATCTAACATTTTACGCCACTAGTGGAACGTTACATTTACTGCAGTTTTCAATTTCCAGATGACTTCTAACCGCGAGTTTCCCAAAGCCTGGAAATATCAGCTTCATCAATAAGCTGAAAGTCTAAACTGAAAAGTTCCCTTTTTGCCTGAGAAATGAAGAAAATAAACGTAAAATCTATTTTTAATTTGTTTAAATTTGGTGGCATTTGTATGCGATAACATTGCTTAAAATAACGTCTGAGAGAGCCTGAGTTTTTAAATTTTTCCGGGGGAGGACCCCCGGACTCCCCTCTCGCTGGGGGGTGTCCCCCCAGACCCCCCATAGTGCATCTCTCAAAAGTTGCTTTGCCCCCCCCAATAAAAATCCCAAGTTTACGCCACTGCAAATGGCTATGAGCATCGGGGGGCGCAAAAGTTTTGAGAAGCGAAGGAGGAAGAGCGAAAAGGAGAAAAGGGAAGGGAAGAGGGGAAAAAGGAAAGGGAAAGGGGAAAAAGGAAAGGAAAAGGAGAAAAGGAAAGAAAAGAGAACAGATTGAGAAAAATAGAAGCTAAGAATTGTAGGGAGAAAGCAATGTAAAGGATCTAAGTGCTTCTGCCAAAATTCACGTTCACAAAGTTCGGAGCTTTTGAAAGTAAATTTTCTACATTAATTTACAATAATTTTTAAAGACAAATGCTCCGACTTGTAAGGGTGCAAAGGAGGGCCGGGGGGGGGGGGGGGGTTCCACCGAAGCGGCCAATTTTTCCTTAAAAAAGAGGGGCGCAGCATTCGAATCGGCTGGGGGGGGGGCGCTTGCTCAGATAGCTACGCTACCGGCCAAAATGAAGACTTCCCTTCGAATCAATAAGAAAGTTTCGCCAAAAAAGTGTCATTAATGAATGACTGACAGAAAAATACTCATAGAGTTGATTTATATTGCCATTTTATACGATCGTGTTGTTTCTGTTGTAAAAAAGGTCACATTCTTGCGAATCAGGATTCAAGAACGCGTGGAATTCGCCATTCGTCATTCGTGGGGGGTCTTGAAATAACGAGAGCTCGGCTCGGTGAATAACAAAAGCAGTTTGTTTTTTCATTCATAATCCGTAAAAAAAAATTGCATTTGCATAGGTGCTCTGAAATCTGAATGTAGTGGTGCAATCTGGTAACGTTACATCTTGTCAATTTAAAAGCATGAAAAGCACCAAACAAGTGAGTGTACGGTGGGCAATGGGTCTGTTGCATACTTTTGCTACAACAATATAGAACCTTGATTCCTATGTAAAATTTGGCGAAAATAACGATGCGCACATTAAAAACGTTCAAAATCAACTCATTAACTCAGAAAATCGCTTCAATTTCAAACAGCCCGCGCTACACTAGACACTATTTGCACCGGTAAACTACTACGTAGACGGAACCACCGTGCATAAGTAAACAACATCGTAAATACAAAATTATGGACTTTCTTTGTTAATCCGTAAAATAGAAGCTGCATATATTTGCTGTCTGATCTTTTCGGATTATCAACGATTACAAAATAATATAAGAAATGTACGCATCTAAACGAAACATTCCAATGTTTTGTAAGTTCTGTTCATGTTTACATAAACGAGATGGTTCCATCTGTGTAGTTATAAGTCGGTGATATAGTGTCTAGTGTAGCGCGGGTTGTTTGAAATGGAAAGTATTTTCTGAGTTAATGAGTGGATTTTAAAAGTTTTTAATGTGCGCATCGTTATTTTCGCCGAATTTTACGTTAGAAACAATTACTTATATTGATGTAGCAAAAGTACGCAACAGACCCATTGGGCAGTGGGCACCCTGGAATTCAACCTTTTGCAAGGGTGAAATGGATTTAAAACAACGTTGCCAAATTGCCCGCTACACTGAAAAAAAAAATCAGCTAAATTTAACTAATTTCAACTTAAAAGTATGGACACCACTTAAAACTGTTAGTTTGACTATTTGAATTAGTAAAATTAAGTCCGTGCCGTCTTAATTAACACGGCACGGTGTTAATTTTACTAATTCAAATATTCAAACTAACAGTTTTAAGTGGTGTCCATACTTTTAAGTTGAAATTAGTTAAATTTAGCTGATTTTTTTTTCAGTGTATGCCATCGCCACTGCCTGAATAAAACCGAGAAAAAAAAAAGAAAATTCTATACATATATGATGAAAATAACGCAGCTTTCATTTGAGGCAACCGATTACAGAAAAAATGGTCCTGTATCGTTGCATTTTTGATGTAAAATTTACTGATGATATACGGTGTTTCGTTTTCTTAAAAAGAAAACTGTCGCACCTGCCATTTGAAATGTATAATTATTTTTCTCAATGAAAGTACAAATACCGTATACTCGTGGTATAAATATATTAAAAGTGTGTTTGCTTGTGTGTCCGCAGCCCTGATAGCATACAAATTACAAACACAAGTAGCGAAAAAACCTCGAAGGATAGATTCATGCAAAGTCATTGTAAATTGACTCATTGATCAAAATTTGTAAGGGTGCACTTACAAAGTAGGTGATATTACGTTCAGTTGATGGATAGCTATACTCGAAAAAATTCTTACCTAAAACAAAGTGAAACAGAGATATTAGAAATTAATTTAAAAAAAAAAAAAAAAAAAAAAAAAAAAAAAAAAAAAAAAAAAAAATTCTTCCTTTTTTCTTCAATGATACATTTATGTATAAAGAAATCAAGCAATCAATAAATAGTTAGATAGATAGTTAGATAGATAGAAAGATCGATAAATAAATTGATAAATATACACCTCGAGCCTCCAATTTGAGAAAACACATAATCGTTACAAACATTATAATGTTTTGCGAACCCTGGTAAAAATGTCCTACAACCAATTTTACATGCAAATCAATTTCCATGGAAACCAAGTATTTTTAATGGAAACTATACATCGATTTCTATGGTTAGGTTAGGTTTACTTGGAAATAAATTTCCATGGAAATTTGAGCAATTTCCATGGAAATCTATTTCCAAGTAAAATTGGTCATGGCACATTTTTATACCAGGTTAATGCCATGGGTTGACCCCACTGTGCGAGGGGCGACCCGCGACTTGCGGTAAGTCACTGCACCACGGTGACCATAGTGACTGGTCAATCGTCATTAATGGCCGGTAAATGGTAACTGCTCAAAGTTCTCGACCGCATGACGATTGCACACAGTGCACTATAATGCACAGTTAGCTTGGCGCTCGCCGGTCGTTCGCGCAGACTCAATGCCCCGGCCGCGGCCGGTCGGTTGGGGGCCCGCGGACCCGCGTGCTCACTGTCCGCGAGCCCCCCCCCCCCCCAAATGAGCTGCTCTGTGTCAACGCGCCGTGTTTTACCTACAGCAGCAGCCAGCGTGTCGTGCAGTGCCGCTTAGCTGGCCAACAGGCCTCCACTCTGTACCACACAATAGTCTAGGAATAAAAAATGTGTGGAAAAAAAATAAACGTTTTCGACCTTTTTCAGCTTAATTTGAAACTTTCCGGTGACATTTCTGGGTTCAAATTACTCGATGAAAGTGAGTCTTCTGAGATTAAAATTAGCCTTGAAAAATTATAAATGATAAATGGGGCTGTTGCACACTTTTGCTATGAGCGATTTAATAGTCGATCCTGGTGTAAAATTGTAAAAACCTCAAAAAATAACGATGGCAGCAGTAAACATTTCCGAAATCCACTACTAAACTCAATAAACGCTTTTATTTGCGAGGGCGTAATGGTGGCTGAGGGTAGTAATATAATGGGAGATTCCCATCTAACAATACTGTAACTCCATCAAGAGGTGACCAATAAGAGACGACTTTCATTTGATACCGGTGTCACTAGGTGTCACGGTACCATTCATCGGATAAGGATCATTACTCAGATGACTAGTTACTCAGTGTCCTTGTCAGCATATATAGAGAGAGTTACAAAATTAAGGGAGGAATCTCACATTAATACTGCCCTCAGCCACCATTACGCCCTCGCAAATAAAAGCGTTTATTGAGTTTAGGAGTGGATTTCGGAATTTTTAGAGTTTACACCAGGAGGCCGATCATTTACTTCATCGTTAAACCGGTCGTTAAGAATGTCTATGGGTGATTCTATTCGTTGAAAATTGTAAAACTTGACCGTTGCTATGGTGACCATCGTTAAAGTGCCCGCTATTTAAAGGTTACTCATGAATAGCCTTTACATAACGAGACTCATAACGATGGTTACCATGGCAACAGCCAAGTTTTACAATATTCGACCAATAGCATCACTCGTAGACAGTTTTAACGATCGGTTTAACGAGAAAGTAAATGATCGGCCCGCAGGATCGACTATTAAATCGTTAATAGCAAAAGTGTGCAACAGCCAAGGCTATAAATTAAAGAAGTATGCTCACGAAGTCAGTGGCGCGCAGTTCAAAATTCAGATCCAAGAAGGCCGAAAAAAGCAGAAAACATTATATACTCTTTCCAGAAAACATTGGGCTCCCTCTCCTGAAAATCAGAAAATAGCCCGATGTTTTCTGGAAAGAGTATAGAATGTTTTCTGCTTTTTTCGGTCATCTTGGATCTGGATTTTGAACTGCGCGATACTTACTTCGTGGCGCGAAGTCAGATGAGTATATATACCTCTTTAATCTATAACCTTGTGCACACGGAAAAAAAAGATTAGTGAAAATAACCATACGGATACCTGATTTTGGCACCTGCTAGATGTTATGGTAAACTTCACCAGAAGTATGGTACATTTACCGATACTTAGAGTAAATTCGACATGCAATCAGGTAACATCACCTAGTACCTAGTCAAAACATAGTATACTTCTGGTTAACATTACCATAACATCTATCAGGTGCCAAAATCAGGTATCCGTATGGTTCTTTTCACCGTAGTTTGGTTTTTCCGTGCAACAGCCCCATTGACATGACATTTATTCTCCGATTTTTTGCCACTTTTTGACGATCTCAGAGACCATAGTGCGCCGTGTCACATAACCTTACGATTACCTTTCAATCGAATTTAAAGTCAAGATGGAGGGCGGCCCCGGCGCGGCGGACGACCGGGCAGTCCGGCCACTCACCGGTCGGTAGCCGCATTTACAATCACTCCTTTTTCGTCGTGTATTAGCAAAAATACTATTTCAGAGGGTCCCAGGTCCCGCACGTCCACGTGACACAGAATACGAAATAAAAAGGCGACCTAGGATAATACACAACCGCCAAGGGACTTGGGTGTAACTCGTCAACACGGCTGCAGGTGTTCGCGAAATAGCTTTCGTTTTCTCTAATCGCAAACGAGAGCGAACTGAAATAAAAGTCCACATTCCTGATTGTATACATGCACATTGCACACAGTAGGGAGACAAAGGGTCATGAAACGCCAAGAAATAGTGCAAACCAGCGCAACGGTTTATATAGACAAGGGTAGGTGGACCCCCTACGGTCGTAGGAACACTCCCCTACGTGGCTATGGCCACCTGTACTTTCCAAGGTGACAAAATGATAAATAATTTTATTTTTATCCATAGATTTATTGTTATTTTCAGAAAACTGGGTGGCTATGGATTAATTTATGTATATTCTATGTAATACATTTAGCAACTTTGCTCACTTTGAGCGTGATTTCGTAGGATATCGTTAAGAAATCGGCTCATATCGACGGGTTCATAGAGGAGATGCAAAACATTATTTGTTACCAAGGTTATAGATTAAAAAGGTATGCTCATCTGACTTCGCGCCAAGGTTGACCGCAGGCAAGATGGCCGAAAAAAAGCAGAAAACGTCTACTCTTTGCAGAAAACATTGGGCTGCACTCTGCAGGAAAGCAAAAAACAACCCGCAGTTTTTTGCAAAGAGTATAAGTTTTCTGCTTTTGTCGGCCATCTTGCCTACAGTGCTTTTGAACTGCGCGCCACTGAATTTGAGGCGCGAAGTCAGATGAGCATACCTCTTGAATCTATAACCTTGATTTGTTACACTCCCTCTTTTTCTCAACATCCTCTATTCTTCACCGTAGCCTGAACTTAATGTATTTGAGACGATAAGGATCCTTAGAGATATGAAATCGTATATGACTAGTCGAAAAAACAGTATAAACACTTATAAAAAATGAATAGAATACAGACATAAAATTGGAAACCGCAGAGCCATGAATGAAGCGGTTTGCTTCCCGGCTCTCTTATTTGAAAGAAATTCAATCCCAAAATCATAATCTTAACTGGTCCCGTTTAGACGAAATGGAAAGGTGCCAGAGGTTAATACAGGAATTTGTCTTTTTCTCTCTCTGCCCATTTGAACACACGTGTTAGAAAATGACATAAAGAGGGGCCGTCGCGGTACTTTAGCTTATATCTCTGTCTCTTACTAACACACATATTCTAATGGAAGGAGAGAGAGAGGAAAAACAGATTCCTGGATCCGCCTTTGAATGATGCGCGGCGGATTTGAATACTTGAACAAGACCCGTGCACCACTGCACCATTTCATCTACATTTAAGCCTGTCAAGTATGTAGTATGCGTCGTATGAAAGGAGATCTTTGGAGAGCCATCGTCCCGTTAAAAGTAATATTATAATCAGATTATGCATACTGAAGCCGTGAATAAACGTGTACTTCCACTTCCTTAAACTCGGGTTGCTGACAAATCTTTTGTGAATCAATTTACTGTCGACGGAGCGATTCGATGAGGCGATAAGACACATACAACGCACAAGCATCACCGTCATTTCAACCAAACTAGTACGACCAAATAACCCGAGGCCTTAAATTGCTGATCTCATAAATTTGTCTTAACAGGACGTCTTCGACTTCATTAGAATGGTTGTTTGGAGTTTGGTGTTTAGATGTAGTAGTTTGTGAAAGGAATTAACCGCTATGTTGACTGTTGAGGAATTGAGAGCGGATCTTGGTTTGATGGTGCATATCAAAGTATTAGAGAGTGATCCATATTGGAGCGCAGTATATTATGTTTAACCCACAAAATCAAATTAGATTCAAGATGCGTCGGATTCAAGGATCAATTTCAGCAGGATATTTCGACCACTTAGCTCTATCTCGGGGTTCATATCTAAACCGGTCTCAAAGGATTTGATGCTTGTTTCGACACCTTGTCCTGAACCCACCCTCAGTTGTTCCCTACCGCTAGTTACTTCTCTTGAGAGATCCAAAAATAGCAGGCCATTTATTTTTACTGCATATTCCTAGAATATCTGGCATGATAAGCTAAAATCTTCCAAAAAGGGGGACAAAATCTAAAACTACGAGAGATAGAATGACAGATTACTTTCCAAAACGGGAAAAACGTTTTTTTTTTTTTTCATTCCTCCTCCTTATCATTAAACACACGGTGGCGAGGCGTGCGATTTGGCAACGTTCCTTTTTCCCATTAATTTAAACACATTAGAAAGGTCGAAATGCCTGGTCATCGCCGATGACTGAAGCGTTCGACTTTTTTGGTGAATTTAAATGAAGAGCATACACTGTTAAGACTCACACCTGACAATTTTAGTGTGGATAGGCCGAAAAAGTAATTTAGAGTCACTAAATTTCAATACCCTAGCAAAAGTTGTGCCTGATGGTTGTGTGATGAATCACTATTCCCAAAATAAAAAATCTGAAATTATAAGATGGGATCCCCCTTCCCCCCCCCTATTCTGTCCTTGGCAGACATCTTAATAATATTGTTTGAATGCATTTATTAAGTTTGAGAGTGATTTTTTGGAACTTTTTATAGTGCACGCAACGTTAATCTAAACTGATTTTACACGCGAATTGACTGTCTTCAGTGGCGGTCCGTAGGTTCAAAAGTGAAGAGCTGGAAATTTTTTTGCTTTTTGTTTTTGATTTTTGGCTCCTCACCTTTTTGAGCCTTTCTCCATAAAAAAGTGCTCGGAGGGGGGGGGGGGGAGGTGCTGAAGGTGTTACGATCTTCATTGTTACCTTATTTGAAGCCCTTTTCCAAAAAGGGGGGTTTGAGCCCCCAAAGCCCCCCTCCCCACGAACCGCCACTGACTGTCTTTCTTTATTGCTATTACAAAAGTTTGCAAAAAAAAAAAAAAAAAAAAAACAAACCCATATTGGTCTTTGTGAATATACAAGGCCAAAAACCACTCATTTACAATCAATTCGACTTCAAAGTATGCGATTATTATCGATGCAAATTATTTCGAATTTCTGACGCATTTTTGTCATTGTGCTGCGGGTGGCATGCTCTTCCATCGCGGCTTGTGGCGAAATGTTTACGATCTGCGAGTGTTTCGCTCCACCTGAAAGTCGGAAATTCTTCGTCGAAAACTGAAACAATCAACGATTCAACGGTCGATTGATTCGAGCGACCGCACCTTTTAATTGGCTCTATTGTCTCCAAAAAAGCTACGCATGGGTCTCTTAAAATTTCATTTGATTTTATATTTAGGTGCTGTGGAGTATATGTGACTCTTTACAATCCGGTTCTACATGATGGTTAGTCACGGACAATTCTTAAATTTAACACAAAGTTCGGAAAACCCTTTCTCAGGCCGCCGTTTTCATCGATTTACTCCGCATCTGATTGTGAGTTGTAACATAGATCCCCCCTCAAGATCCCTTCCTTCCCAATCTCCTGAGATGAATGTTTTTAATTTTTTACGTTCTCGTTTTGTTTTGTTTTTTTTTGCTTTTTGTTTTTTGTTTCTGTTTTTTGTTTTTTGTTTTTTTAATTAATTTTACGGCTTCGTCGAATGAAGATTTATATACATTCAACCATGAAAACACAAGTTGCAAGAGTTTTGATGGTTATTTTAGAAAAGTCGAGCGAAGATGGATTGAATTTTCGTTTGAGATGCAGAATGTTTAATTTCACGCTTCGTGTTATTCAAAATCAAGAATAAGTACACCGCTCGATACGGTGCATACTTCATCTATATTTCTAGCATGGGTAGGTGAACAACACGAAGAAATAAAAACATGGATGAAAAATTGTAACCCATAGGCAGCAAAATGATGATTGAACATCTTAAAACCCACGATACTTCCGATCAGAGCCGTAGTCCGGGATCTTTTTGTCTCTCCATCATTTTCTAACAAATGCATTTGAATGTGCAAAGAGAGAGACAGAAAAATTCCTGGCACTGACCGATAATACGTAGAGAACAGTTAAAACTCTTCACACTGTAGTCTGAGATTGCGTCATGAAGCGGCCAAAAAATTGAAAATTAATTTCTCATACATTTAATCATTAATTTATAAAATTGTAAGACCAATTTCGATCACTGAAAATAACACTTGTAACAAATAATTCAAACCTAGAAATGTCACTGGAAATGTTTTAAATGGGTCTGTTGCGTATTTTTGCTACATCAAACCTTCCATTTCAAACAACCCGCGCTACACTAGACTATATCACTGACTTATAACTACATAGATGGAACCATCTCGTTTATGTAAACATGAACAGAACTTACAAACATTGAAATGTTTCGTTTAGATGCGTACATTTCTTATATTATTTTGTAATCTTTGATAAACCGAAAAGACCAGACAGCAAAAGCAGCTTACATATTTCACGTATTAAAAAAGAAATTCCATCATTTTGTAGTTACGATGTTGTTTACTTATGCACGGTGGTTCCGTCTATGTAGTAGTATACCGGTGCAAATAGTGTCTAATGTAGCGCGGGCTGTTTTAAATTGAAGTGATTTCCTGAGTTAATGAGTGGATTTTGAACGTTTTTAATTTGCGCACCATTATTTTCGCCGAATTTTACAGAAGAATGAAGGTTCTATATTGTTGTAGCAAAAGTATGCAACAGACCCATTGTAGATCTAACAGGTCGAAAACAATGATTTTTATTACTTTTTATTCACTGATTTTGTGCCACTTTTTTTGACCTCAGACCACAGTACGTCGACCGAGTTGATGTTTCATCAACAAACATCATCCTGGCACAATCAGCCTACAATTATGAGACCCATGCCGCAGAGATGTATACTTTCTATTGGTTAGCTATTGTTTATTCTTATTGACGTGGCAGAGATGATAGATTGATACCTGTGAGTTCTCGGAGCGCGGCGGCTATGGAAGTTGAAAAATGAATTCGTGTCTAATTAAACCGTAGAACACTCATTAAAATAGAAAGGGAAATTGAAACCAAACCAAACTGAAAGACAGGTATAATGTTGCAGCTGATATATTTACTGAGTTACATCAACTCCGAATAGCGTCTCAGATCAATCAAAGAGCTTTAAAATTAAATAAAGCTGAATGTGATGATCCAAGGCTTGGAAGAAGAGAGGGAGCTCTGCCTCTACTGTACATACACGTTGGACAGTGACTGAAAAGTTACACTGAAAAAACTAATTAGTTGAATAACCAATTCTAATGTTAAAAAGTCTTGGCCGCTAAATGGTTTTGTTAAAACGAACTGGTGGAATGATGAATCAAGATTCAAGACAATATCATTGTTTAACAATAATTATACAACAATGGGTCTGTTGCAAACTTTTGCTATAGCGCTATGGAGTGTTCAATCTCATGTAAAATCGCGTGAAAAGTCCATTGGTAGCATCAGAAAGTCTTAAAATGCAGAATGAAACTCTCGAGAGACGTTTAATGAAATCCAAGATGGCGGTAATATATCGAGCAACCTGTATGCATGCACCACGAACATCCAAGGATAGCCAACCTCACAATATCGATCACACCCAATCACAACGTAAATAAACACATAAGCTCTGAAGCTGTGAGGTTGTCAACGTTGGCAATCCTTGGATGTTAAAGGTGCATAAATACAGATTGCTCGATATTTTACCGCCATCTTGGATTTAATTAAACGTCTCTTGTGAGTTTACTATCGCATTTCATGACTTTCTGATGCCACCTATGGACTTTTCGGGCGATTTTACAAACGTTGAAAACACTCTTTATCGTTGTAGCAAAAGTTTGCAACAGACCCATTGTAACAATAGTTTATCGTTGTTTATCATCGTTTGTTCTATTGTGTTTTGACCAAATAGGTTGTGAAAGCAACAAACTTGATACGTGTAATTCACAGAAATTTTGCTGATTGAACAATCGGTGATCTATTTTTACCAGTTTAACAGTGATATTCTGTTGATTCAGCATGTTAAATTTTGTTATATTAATAAAACCTTTTTGCGGACACGACTTTTATAAAACATTAAAATTGTCGAACCAACAATTTTTTTCTCTTTTTTTTCAGTGTATGACAGCCATTACACAAAAGGTTCGAGGAAGATACTAAGAGCTATGAAGGGAGCTCTAGGGTTGCTTATAGATTCCGCAGAATTTTTTTGTTTTTAAATGACCTGCTGATACCTAAATACAAAATTTAATGATTTTTGTGCAATATCGCAAGCATGTATGATGAGCTACCACAATCAGGACTGTTATTTTTCAGTGGCGGCTCGAGCAATTCGGCAACAATGTTTTTGCTCCATTTGATTCTATGCAAAACAACCCAATGTTTTCTGCAAAGAGTACTCGTTTTCTGCTTTAGTCGGCCATAATGCCTGCTGTGATTTTGAACTGTGGGCCACTGAATTTGTGAATCTATAACCTTGAGTTACGCCAACCTGTTTCAGTTTTGGTTTTGATCAGAGCGAATGTCTTCACGAGAAAGTCTAAGAACCTCCTCCTCAAATTCCAGAGCTTTGACAAAGCTTATAACGTTTCACTGAGAAGATATTTTTGACATCGAAATATAAGCTTGACAACAGTGGTCTTTCAGACAACGTGATGCGGCGATTATTTAAACTGTGAGATTATGCATGGCATCGAGTCCAAAGTCCGTGGTGTTCCTTTTCCAACGTTCCGCTCCATCTTCAACTTCAACACACTTGGCTCACTTCAATGAGAAGGGAATGCGTAAAAGGAATCAAAACTCCGGTTATCGCCCTAGGCTCACCGAAGCTCTGCGTCTTTCACCAAGTGTGATATATCCGCTTCAGAAAAGCCGCAGACTTTACACATGTTGCCGAAGAGTGCATTAATGTGTTACCGATGCAATAAAGATAAAGCTAGAGCTGAAAAGGTGCTGCTACTCTTCAGCTAACCCTCGTAAGGTCTACAAAAATTTTTTGAAAGAATAAAAATTTGATTACAACTAAGCCACATCAATAGACCGTACAATTTAACAATGGGGCATTTGCAAGGGCCTGAAATGTTGTGTTTTTTTTACAAAGGAAGTGATAGTACTTGATGAGCTGAAGACAGTGGCGCCTTTGGTTTTTTCATAAGTGTCACGGTTTTGGAGATTCACTCGTGTAAAATTGTAAAAAATCGTGAGCGTAGTGACGTCACAACGCGGAATTCCCATTCAAAACAATGTATTTTGGGTCAAAATCTTATCTCCGGAACTATAGAACTTAATTAGAAATCAAAGGTATCTTTGTTCTCAGCTCATCAAGTACTTTAATTTTCTTTATGAAAAACACAACATTTTAGACCCTTGCAACTGCCCCATTATACTTTGGGTCGACGCAGAGAAAGATGGGAGAAAGAAAAAGAGAGGAAGAGAGAGAGCGAGAGAGAGAGAGAAGAAGGAGAAGGAGAAGGAGAACAAGAAGAAGTAGGAGATAAGTTAGAAGAGGAACAGGAAGCTAGAAAGACAGCGAGAAGAAACCACGGATGGGCATACAGTAATTTGTCAATTTTTTTTTATTCATTCATTTATTTATTCTTTGTTTCAAAATGTAAGGGATGTCTCATTTAGCAACGCTGTATACCTGCAGAGCACGAACGTTATCATTAAAGCGATGACGGGCTCATTCGAAGAAGCTGACTGCTGAAGTCACGATGAGTTCCGATATGCATCCCGCATCGGCCGGCACCGGCACCACACCGCACCGGGGCTGAATTTAACCTCAAAACTGAGGGCTTTGGAACACACAAACATATACTCGCGCACTCTCACACTCTCGCACGCAGACATCGAAACATGCTGAAAAGCTATCATCCAGCACGAACTTGAATAATACATAAATAATAGAGCACACCGCTCATCATATTAGAAAGTTTTGAAAAGCGGAAATAACTAGAGTGTGATATGACATTTACCCGCTTTGCGCGGGATCGCAGGAGTGTGAGTGGGTGGTTTGGCGCGCGACGCGGCCGGCGCAGCTTGGCTCGGCGTTTGTATTAGATATCTTCTCAATTAGCCTTTGAGCTGAGCTAGAGACGCAAACTAAAACTCCGAGCTGGTTCCGGTTTCGCCGCCAAAACTGAGACTCTGAAATAATTCACATGCATCTAAAACGAAGGCTTCGTCGCAAACGACACAAACGAAGGCTCAAACGAAGGCGCGGAAAGGCTTCGCTACGAAGCCTTTCCACGCTCTTTAGAATGTTGCCATCAGAAACTAAAAAGGCCTTATTGTTAGTCAAACGACAGACTCTGTACCACTGAGGGCACACGGAAAAAAAAAAAAAGATTAGTGAAAATAACCATACGGATACCTGATTTTGGCACCTGCTAGATGTTATGGTAAGCTTGACCAGAAGTATGGTACATTTACCGATACTTTGAGTAAATTCGACATACAATCAGGTAACATCACCTAGTACCTAGTCAAAACATAGTATACTTCTGGTTAACATTACCATAACATCTAGCAGGTGCCAAAATCAGGTATCCGCATGGTTATTTTCACCGTAGTTTTGTTTCCGTGCTCGAAGACCGTAGAAACAAAATGACGTTAATGTCCTTATGATGCCGCACGCAGATGGTTGGTGCGCATTTATGGCCATTTAAAACCTCACGTAGGTTTCACCACCCAACGTCTTTCGGAAATCGTCATTCTGTAACATTATTAAAAGTAAAAAAAGACAGTGGAAGCGCCTTCAATTCATGACGACGCAACGTCTGTCAAGGTTCAGGAAGCAAAACCAACATTACCTCAGTCACGCCCAAATAGAGGGGAATTGATGTAAGCAAATGATTGATAAAGCAATGATGTGAACCGGTTTTTTTCACGGTTTACACTGCCTCAATTTTCGGTTCAGGTTCGGTTCGGGTTCAATCCATTTTTAAAATTACGGTTCACGGTTCGGTTCGGTTCAACATTTTTCAGCGGTTCGGTTCGGTTTTCGGTTCAAGGTTCGGTTCAACTCCCTGGCTTAGAGATAGCAAAACAACACTTTAAAAATAAACGAGACAAACGGCGTGGGTAAGAGAAACTGAATGGTTTTTGATCATCGTAAATTTTGACTTCAAGTTAAGGCCTTTCTCGCGCGAATTGTGAGAACATACGAACGCGATAAAATCGAAACATCTCGATGACAAATGCGGTCCTTGTACCGATTCAAAAAGTGGCTAATATTTCAAAACAAAAGAAGGAAAACTGAAAATGTGTAATGTTCTTTATGTGAGTCCACTCAAAGATTTATGATAATAACCCCCTCGTAACACATGCACGCACCTTTTCTGAGCTCTTTAATTTAATTCCCTCTGAAGGAGTCATCCGCTAACCTAAGGTACGGCCTTGAATCTTTGGTTAATTCAAAAACAGAAAATCAGTTTGATCTCACACTCACTATACACACTATGATCTATCACTCACAATCAACGAAAAGTGTTGGGGGGGGGGGGGGGGGCTTAAACGAAGAAATCCGAAGAGCCATGCACAGACCACCGCGCAGTTTTAATGTGACGTCCACGAAAATAAATTGGATCCGAACAAAAATGATTCTCTATCTTACTCACTCTCGCGAGATTTACCGCGTGGAAAATGATAAGATCCAAATTTTCGTATGCTAATTTATATGTATTCTCAAACAACCTGTTTCCTTAACGTAATTGCGCTATATTGGATTTCACGAGCCCTGAGGGCTCAAAATACCAACTTTAATTTTGAAACGCTTCAGATAAATTTTCGTCACAATTATTACATCCAACAGAATCCTATATGTTTTATCCTTAAACCTCACTCGCGGTTTCATGTGGATACATCGCCACCACTTGATTCTCGAGTACATCCATTGGCGGACCCAGCAATCCGGCGACTGCTCATTCTTCTCATTTAAATGTGTGATTAACAATCGATTCTTGAAGTCTAATATTCAATTACATTTATTTTATTTATTTATTTATTTATTTATTTATTTATTTATTTATTTATTATTTTTTTTTTTTTTTTTTTTTTTTTTTTTTTTGGAGTGAAAATTAGTGTTAAGACTTGACGGCGGTTTTTCCTTAAACCCATGGGGTTTTGGGTTTTTAATGTATATTAACAATAGATTCTTGGAGTCTAATATTCAAAAATTCACAAATTTCAATAACGCTCAAAAGCAATGCTACTCATTTGGAAGTATTTAAAATACCCCTGTGAAATTCAATTTTCCAGTCTATAACCTATAGGAATTAGAAGGGTGACTGATGCATGGACTTGCAAGAAACTTGGGCCGCAAGCATAAAAACCTTCGCTACATTGACATATTCTACATGGATTGAAGTTATAGCTATTTTACTATTGTGCGATGAGAATATATAATCTAGCGTTTCCTAATGTTACGGGCATCCATACAAAACGATATTGAGAATCGAGATCATAACAATTACAGATAGGTCATGCCACTGATGTATACAGGAACAAGAAGAAGACAGGTAATTGCGATGTATCTCTAGATAAGTTGACGGGAAACCTTGACCAACTTCTTTCAGAGAAAAAATAAATAGAATTTTCTTTTCTTCATATACATCTTCGTAAAACAATTGGAGTACGGAGCAAGTCATGAGAAATTCTTGGTTCGTATAAGTAGCATTAATGAGATGCACGACCACACGAGCTTCTTGCCAAAGCATAGGCTGATTTAGTGAAGATTTCAGGAAGCATTTAAGTTTTGTTTTATCGCTTGATTCCGAATAAAACATTGAGAGACGTCCAAAAATCAATAGAGGTCAATGGAAGCCCGAAGATACGCAATATACACGTACATATGTATAGCTAAAATGATTACATCTACTCAATGTTTTGATTTTTAATTATTTCAACTCTTCACTGCATGACATTTTTTTTTTTTTTTCCCAACCCAAAATGGATTTTTCAATTCACTCGGTGTCAAATAATACATGGGGGAAATAGCTAAAAACATAATTGGACAGTTTGTGACAGTTTTCCTTGCGCGAAATAAAGTTCTATTGCATGAAGGAGAACCATACTGTCACAACCAGGGATCTTTTACTTGTAGCAGCAGACATTTTCTTTGGGTTCCTCACTCAATATTTCACTGTGCGATTTCAACCCTTTCTTGGACAGTGGTACACATGATTGTGTACCATTTTTTGTAACATGTGATTCAATGTAATTTAAATGGACATTTTTCAAAAAGGTGTGTGACCCATCAAAGTTCATAAAAAAGTGTCCTCTTTCGAACGGTCTAAATAAATCTCAAAAAAACTCAAATCCCAAAATGTGTGCATGAAAGGGTTAACACAAACGAAATACACTCTGGATTTAAAAAAAAGAATTCTCCCAATGTATATAAGTATCTGTGACCAAACAAAGTCGACTCGGTGTATTTTCCTGTCGGTGTGCATCTGCGTTTGAAACGAGGAGTCTGGCGGCAATATCGATATACAAAAACTCGTTTTTCTATAAGACCGACTTTTCATTTTTTATTTATTCGTTATTAGTACATCAGCTTTACAGCTCAGTACAGGTCAAATAAAGATTACATATATATAACAGAACAGTATAAAGAAAGGAGGGTAAGTAGAGAATATAATAACTAATTACTATACAGAGGAGTTCAAAGACTTGTCTATCACCTCAATGGTTTCAGGTGCTCATTTAAATTGTAGAATGGATTCATTTTAAAATACTCCTTTGTTTTCATTGAGAATATGCCATCCTCTTCCATGAACATTGTTTTTAAGGATTTGGGAAGTTTATTGAAAATCTCAACAGATATCGAAATCTTAAACGTTTCTCATCCCAAGTATTCTTAGGTAGCACACTTTTAGGACTATCGATTCACCTTTAGGATAGAAACAAATCATACACTTTTACGTAGGATACATTTCGAGGGGATCTGGTGAAACTTTTGAATATGCTATTGCTATATATACGATAAACGTATTAATGCGCGGCGGCAGCGTGGTTGGGTCGGTCACTCACCTATACCCACACTCTTCAAATAGGGCCTTGCGCAAGTGCATTTACCCATGCATTTTTTATATGTGTACATATATACGTATATAAGATACTCGTGCGCACTCAAACGGCTCAGCGCGTCTCCCGTTTAATTACGAATATGCTGCGCATCTTACCGCACCTTGACACCTCAACGAGTGGGCGGTGGGCGCGCAGTACGTTTAAACGCCCCCCCCCCCCCCCCCCGCAATATGTATGCACTGAAGACATACCGTCGTTCCAATGTGATGATAATCAAAGTTGATTTGCAGGAAAACCTCACCAGAACTGCCGTTTTTTTTTTTGTTTTTTTGTTTTTTTTTTACGGATCCTAGGCGTCTTTTTTATCCGTCCGCGGTCCAAAGTATTTTGCATGGAGTCTTATAGAAGACTCTGGACGATTATGGACAGTTTTTTTTCCGAGGCTTTCTGGGGATTTCTCGGGCATTTTTTTGTTTGTTTTTTGTTTGTTTTTTTTTTCCAGTTTCCTCCAGGCAGTAACCCTGCTTGGAGGGAGTTTATTTTATACTTAATTTACATAGAAAAAAATGATACATATCTGAATGGGCAAACGCCGTCAGGGGTTTACTGCCCTAAACTAAACTAAACTAGAACTGAACTAAACTATAGTTAATGAAAAGAGAGAGAGAGAGAGAGAAAAAAAAACAATAAAATAAATCGTCGAGAAAATTGATTACTAGCAGAATTTGACAAACAAAAAAAATCTGTAAAAATCGTCCACAAAGGACCGCAAGCCTCCACGTAAGTGAACAATAATCGCGATATATCGTTTACAGTGGTTCGCACTGTCCGCGAAACTCCATAAGACTCTGTGTGGACGACTGCGGACATAAAAAAAGACGCCTTTATACAATTAAGTGGGATGTTCACTTCAATGCTTCCACCGCGGTTGATAAAAATATTAGTCCAAGTTAAGATTAGTTAATAGTCCAGTTCAGCAGAGTGGCTGTAACTTATGAAAACACTCTGATCTGTAATCTTTCCGACATCTCATGGCAACAAAGTCGACATTGGAATTTGAAGAGTCCCTTGAAAAAAATTTTGTTAAGGAGTGCCGACAGGACGCCTCATGCATTTTGAAATGAGTCGGCCGCATGAACACATTCGAAGGTTAAGTTCGAGTAACTAGAGCAATATTTTTGAAAGACTAGATTTCAGTTCGCAGCAAGCTCATTCTGATGAAACTCTAGCGTGGCGCTGAAGAGTCATTTTTCTGCATACCGAAGTCAAACAGAATATATGGTCATCAGTGGTCACACGACATCTACAGTGTCAAACACCGTTACGAAAGAGAGGCAATCCGGAGACTAGAGGCTTATTTCTTCGTATAGAACGGATTACTTTTGGCCTATCTCGTGGGAATTTTTTGGCCTCGAATGAGAATCTGATCACAATTTAACATCCCATGAAATAAAATATAGGCCGATGGGAGAAAAAAAGCTGGTCTACCAACCTCGTTTCCTGTTTTTTTTTTTCTTCTTTTTTTTCGTGTAGCTCTGAGACGAAGATCTCTCTTTTTCATGATAGAGCATGAATAAAAAATCGACTACATTCAATACTCTCGAACTCACAGCCTAATTTTCTATTTCCTATCTGCATTTTAGTCGTAAAATACTGATTTGCTTTGGTCGAGAGGAAATATCAGCGATTTCAGTGGCGGCTCGTGCAACTTGGCAACAGTGCTTTCCCTCAATTTGATTCTATTTAAAATAGTCAAGATTATAGTGCCTCACTATTAATCGATTGTTGCACATGGGTTCAAATGAAGGAAAAACAGCGTTGCAAAATCTCACAATCTGCCTCTGCATGCGCTGCGACCCAATCCCAAGTTCCGAAAATGTTGGTCAAACTTTCTCCCATGTTTGTGCGCATTCAATAACATTTTTAAATGCACCGATAGTGGCGTAGCCAAGAATTTTTCTAGGGGGGGGGGGTTTCCAGGGGTCCAAAAATCGTCAAGGGGGGTCCAAAGATACTAATTAGGTCAAAGTCTGAAAACGCAAAAAATTACCTTTTTTAGGGCAACTTCTGCGGTGAAGGGGGGAGGGGGTCCAGACCCCTTGGCTACGCCACTGTGCACCGACGATGGTCTAATCAGATTACACAGTTCATTTTATAGAGTACGACTGTAATGCACGAAAATACTTTGATTTGTAACATTTTCTCAACCCATGGAGACTTCACTGCCTTTGAAAATTGTTTCGGATATTTTGATCACTTTTAGCGCGAGGAAAAAGATTGAAAATGCAAGTATTTTGGTGCATTACAGTCATAAATTGAACTGAACTTTGTAATCTTTTCGTTAATCGGTGGAATCGCCAGTGAATTAAATAAATTGCTTTTTAAGTATAATGCACAAAGTGACAGATTTAGAAATGGACAGTGCAATGCCTCGCGAGAGACTTGTAGGAATGGGCGAATGTTGGGATGTTAGAGGTCATTCCAGAGGTCAAGTGTCTCATTTCGTCACATTTAAACTTTTTTTTCCGTTACGAAATTTGAAAGTTTTAACTTTTCAGCTAGGAAAAGAGTGATAATTGTCTGACATCTTACCCATTCCATTGCTTAAACACGCAACAATCAACGTTAAAGCATTAAAAAAAAAAAAAACTATTTTAAAAAATGACGGGTGGAACAGCTAACAAGGGGAGGCTCCGCCTCCGATTTTGAAAACAATTGCACGGAAATGTAGCTAAAGTAAAACTATTAGACCCGGGTGTTTCTCACTTTTTGCCAATTGGCTCCTAAAGTTAGATTTTTGAAAGTTGCCGAATTCACGTAAAAAACCCGAGCGGAGAGCCGAGAGCGTCCGAATATTTACGTGAATTTCGGCAACTTTCAAAAAATTCCTGACGCTGTAGTAAGGCCCATTGGAAAAAAGTGAGAAACACGGGTCGAATAGTTTTACTTTAGCTACATTTTCGTGCAATCGTTTTCAAAATTGGAGGTGGCGACTTCTGAGCCTCCCCTTGTAAGCCTGGAATGACTCTTAGGATCACTTTAACATTGATCCTTACGCGGTTTCATTCCAAAATATTATATGAATAAATTATGTCTGCAATTAGAGCGTCAGAAAGAGTTCCTACGATGTTATGTACCTCGATGCATGACCTATCTCACTCATACATTGTTCAAACGAGCAGCTCTCTCAACCTCAAACGCGTTATCAGATGTAAGTACGTCCATAAGCATCAATGTTAAAGTGGTCCTTCTCAAGACCCTCAAGTGGTCCTCAGGTCCTATACTTCTCCCGTTACGAGCTCCAGATATTATTTAGGGCTATATAAAGGCTTTCCGTCTTTTCTAAAATGTATGCATTGCCATATTTGATTATTTGCAAAGCCTAGCACAATTTCGCAGCAGAAAAACTTGGGACGAAAGAAATTTCAAATTACATAAAGATATCACGTCGCTGTCTACGCAGGCTCGTGCTCAATCCTCCGCGGCGCGTAAGTTGGCTTTGAGAGGTTTCGCTTTCCATCACGTCACAAAAGCCTTTTTACAATTAGAGCGGCAAAGACCAATGTTGTCAAACCTCCGATGTATACACGAGCTGATGAAATTGATTCACACTAATGTAAGAAAAAAGTGGCTGTTAAAACTATGAGAATAGAACCATAGTTGTTTTTCACCTTATTTCAATCATTAGACCTATCGGTACAACAGTTTGGACGTTGAAATCTACTCGAATTCCGTTTCTCTATATGGGAAATAAAGCGCGGGAATATGATATTGGAACGTTCATTGAAACAATCGGAAATTTTTCTAGCAATAAGCAAAAAAATAAAAAAATTAATAAAAAAATTAAATAATTAATTAATTAATTTTTTTTTTTTTTTTTTTTTTTTTTTTTTATTAATTTTTATTGCAATAGGGTTTTTCAAAATAACTATCCAAACAAATGGCAACAAAGACATAAAACAGAGACCGCGCGTGACTGACTTGGAGATTGAAACCCGTTTCAGATCGAGCAATGTAAACACAGCGCATATACTTTTTTCGGTGCCCCTTAATACCCGGTATATATATGTATACAGCCGTTACATAGTGATACATGAATACAGAGAGTGATACAGTCAAGGTAGAGGGTAAAAGTAAAAAATGTAATTGCGACATCTGCTGTATGGAATCAGCATAACTACAACTCACTCTGCTCGAACTCAAACCATGTTCAACCATTGCTACGGCGGCACCGGCCGGCCCCTTCGCTTCGCCGCCCGGGCTCCTGCGCGCTGACACTGCGCGGTAGCTTTCGCTCGAATTATACGATCATACATGAAAACGATGCCGCTCAAGAGTCAATAGATAAACCACGGTTGCCAATTTTTTTTCCAAGAAACCATGATAATAAGAAAGTTGCCAATCAAAAATTCAGGAATCTGGTTTAAAATAAAAAATAAATCAAAATCTGGTTCAAATAAAGACTATAGAATGGGTCTGTTGCAAACTTTTGCTACAGCGATGAATAGTGTTTATTCCAATGTAAAATCGCCTGAAAAGTCCATTGGTGGCATCATAAAGTCATGAAATACAATATTAAACTCACAAGAGGCGTTTATTGAAATCCAAGATGGCGGCAAAATATTGAGGAATCTGAATGTATGCACCGTGATCATCTAAGGATTGCCAACTTTGACAACCTCACTGGAGGTAGAGGTTATGTGTTTGTTTACGTTGTGATTGATAGTGATGGATATTGTGAAGTTGGCTATCCTTGAATGTTCGTGGTGCATGCATACAGATTGCTCGATATTTCTCCGCCATCTTGAATTTCATTAAACGCCTCTTGTGAGTTTATTATTGCATTTCATGGCTTTCTGATGCCACCATTGGACTTTTCAGGCGATTTTACATTAAATTGTACACTCTACAGCGCTGTAGCAAAAGTTTGCAACAGACCTAGAATGGGTCTGTTGCAAACTTTTGCTACAGCGCTATAGAATGATCAATCTCATGTAAAATCTCCCGAAAAGCCCATTGGTGGCATCAGAAAGTCATGAAATGCGACAATAAACTCACAGGAGACGTTTAATGAAATCCAAGATGGCGATAAAATATCGAGCAGCCTGTATGAATGCACCACGAACATCCAAGGATAGCCAACCTCTCAATATCGATCATACCCAATCACAACGTAAATAAACACAAAATCTCTGAAGCTGTGAGGTTGTCAACGTTGGCAATCCTTGGATGTTAAAGGTGCATGCATACAGATTGCTCGATATTTTACCGCCATCTTGGATTTCATTAAACGTCTCTTGTAAGTTTATTATCGCATTTCATGACTTTCTGATGCCACCAATGGGCTTTTCGGGAGATTTTACATACGATGAAACACTCCTTATCGTTGTAGCAAAAGTTTGCAACAGACCCATTGTCGTCAAACTGGCGAGAATTTGTTAACGGAACTTAATTTGTTTTAAAATTCTGGCCAATTTAACACTCAAATTCACAGAAAGAAATCGCAACTGTATGGCTCGCTCTGCTTTAGAGGATAGTTAAATATTCCAACTCTGCGGTGTTGATTTTGCATATGCATCTACTTGAAGGCGCCAGATGAGACATTATTTGGCAAATAACAATTGTTTTGGACTACCTCTTTTAATGAATTAGAAATTGAAAGAGTAAGCGGTTGGCCGAGTGACGATTAAAAATGCCAGAATTTTGTTTAAAAATACAAGAGTTCTTGTCAGAACGGGGGTTTTGAGGCGGGAGTTTCTTTGCCATACTTTACATAATAATTCTTGCCATTTTATAACCCTTTATCTACCAGGTTACATAAAAAAAAAAAAAAAAAAAAAAAAAATCAACAACCCTTTACCTACCGGGTTACATAAAAAATCAACGGTAGCTCGTTTTAATTTAGAGGGTAGTTAAACATTCCTACTCTGCTGCGTTAATTTTGTCTATGCACATAATTGAAGGCGCTAGACGAGACATTAATTAGAAATTTTCCACGATTTGGGATACCTTTTGCGTGAGTAAGATATTGGACTAGTAAGCAGTAGGCCGAGTTACGATTATATGAATATACTCGGGCGTGGTATTGAAAGTAAGGCAAACTTTTCTTTCAGTGTGTATTGATCTACCTTGCACTTTTGCGGGGGTGCATTTGAAGCAGCAGATCAACCATTATTTTAATTTTTTTGTTTTTTTCGGAAAAATTTGATGAGCTGAAATGAGCTCTTTACACCAGACCTCGGGAATATTGGCAGAAACTATAAGAAAGGTTGCACCACAGAATAATAAAATCAGAACGGAAACTCCCATAAGAGCCAATGGAAGCAAGTTTGGAATTTAACGGCACCAATAGGCAACGCTGTGGTCCTACATCCCAACATGGCGGACGAGTGTGATTTGTGTTGAAACTCAATTATTTCTGTAAATTCTGGAAAGAAATTTTAAGTTTCCGCCCTCACTTTTATTCTATTGGCATTTTAGGATGAAAATTTCGCGGATCATGTCCTTTATTTTATTTTTTCGAGCGCGAATCAAGATGTAAACATCCTATATCCCAACATGGCGGACGCGAAATGAATTTACTTCAAAATCCGACAGAGTTTACGTTCTGGTTGTATTATTCTGTGGTTGCACCAACCAAATTTACCTCTGATTGTGAGTCGGATGGATAATCTCATACAAAGGTAACCTCTTTCTGATAGTAGACAGATCTAGCAACGCTGGTCGAAAGCGAGTTAGTCGAGCTGAGAACGATTTCTATAACGATATAGGATTTACATCTCCATTTAAGACCTCTTATCTTTATTAATATGCGGTATTGTTTCAAAGTCATGTTCCAACTTGGATGCAAACGTCGCCAGATTTTGCGGAAAACGGACGGATTTTCAGTTGATGGAGTAAAGAATCGGCTGGTTTTAATCTTGACATCTGGCAGTGTAGCATCGGAGCAGGTATATACAATTTAAGCTAGATTTCGCGGTAGAAAGGGACGGTGAAAACAGAGGATTTGGGGGAGGGGGGGGGGGGTGGATGTAATGAAGGGGGGGGAGAATTATGCATGGGGATGGAGAGGATGTGGGGGAGGATAGGGGGCGGGGGGGAGGGAGAATGTAATTTGAAAGCCAAACAAAAGACGCGAAATCGAGCTGCTAAAATGAATTCGATCGTGTCGCTCTTTGCGAGTTACGAGTTGCGACTGTGAAGATCGCCGCCACCGCACACTGAGAAAAAAGTGCTCCGGGCTGCCGTTTTGCGTATAATCAATGCTATTTTTCTATTCACCGATGATTCCACCGGTTCAGAAAAGATGACACAGTTCAGTTCAGTACAGGATTGTAATGCACGAAAATACTCTGATCTGTAATAATATTTCCTTAACCGGTGGAAACTCCGTTGATTAATTAACATATCTGTATATAATTAATGATTAATGACATTTCTCTATTCGCCGATGATTCCACCGGTTGGGAAAGATTCCACAGTCCACAGTTCAGTTCAATTAGAGTCCCTATATACTATGAGAGTTGCGACAAGACTCTCAAAATGAAGAAGAAGAAGCGGATCCATGGAGCCCCCAAGAGGCAAATTGCAAATGGCGGATGGCCATTTGCCCCTGCGCTGTTGCCACTATTTCGCTATCTCTTGTAGGTTAGGTTCTGATTCTCGACAATAACGGTCGTTATTGAAAGAGATAATGTTCTCCATAATAACATTTAAGCAGAGGAAAAATTAACAAAAATTACCGCGGTCACTGTTACTTCAAATGTGTAATGAAAGCTACTGCGCAAAAAGTAAACAAACCCTCCGCCATATTGCATTTGCCTCTTGGAGCTTTCTTGACAGCCTAAATCTGAGAGCCAATCAGAAATGGACTCAGCAATGGCGCAACTCTCAAAGTATATAGGGACTCTAAGTTCAATACATGACTGTGCTGCACAAAAACACTATGATCTGTAATCTTTTCTCAAATCGGTGCAATCGCCGTTTCGTTATTAAAATATCCGCAAACTTTTCAAAGTCATCGACTGCTCCATCGGTTAAGTAAAGATTACAGATGCCAGTATTTTCATGCATTACAGTCCTACACTGAACTGAACTGCGTAATCTTTTCTCAACCCGGGTGAAACTATCGGTGAATGGAGCAGTTGCAAACTTTTGCTACAGGCTAATTAATAGTTGATTATGGGGTAATATCCTGTAAAAACAACGATTAGCGCACTAAAAAATCACGAAATCCACTCCCAAACTCACAAATTGTTTTTAAATGCGAGACCAAAATGGCGGCCGAGGCCGCGGTTTTCTTATGGCAACTGTATGCTTCTTCTTCTTCTTGTGTGGTGCTGCGAGACTACCTCGTGTAGATGGCACTGATTGAAGATAGGGAAAACCCCCAATGCAAACCGCGGCCCCCGGGCCCCCATTACGGTCTCGCGTTTAAAAGCATTTTGTGAGTTTCGGGTGGATTTCGTGATTTTTTAGTGCGCTAATCGTTATTGTTACTGGGTATTACCCTATCATCAACTATTAATAAACCTGTAGCAAAAGTTTGCAACAGCTCCATTGAAAAATGCCATATCATAAGGGGCGGTAGCCCCCGGCCAAGTAAAAAAAAAAGTAAGAACAAGAACAGAACACAGATGCCAAGAGACGCGGTCGGGGCACCGACACTTATATACACGCAACAGAGCAAATTTCGCGATTTCGGCGTTTTGGGATCGTTAATCATCGATTCCAGTTAAGCCGCTAATCAAAAACCCCCTATCACCCCATATCGATCGATTTGCCACGCGCTCGAGATGATGATTCTAAAATTTCAAATCAATCGGACAATTTATAAGAAAGATATTAAGAAAAAACAGCTAATTTAAGCCTCTAAAACTGCACGTTTGGTCATCATGAATTTTACACGGACGATTGCGAGAGAACCATTGCTCCAAATCATTAAAACTTGGTACCGTTAGATTTGTAATGTTCTAGTGTAAGTTGCTTTCAATTTTGAGACCAATCCGACTTCAGTGCTCGGAGAAATCGTCAAAATACTTGACGGTTGTTCCGTTTCAGAAGCATTTCAGAGCAATTAATCGGAAAGTCCTACAGGGTAAACGGTGGCACGGATCGAAGAAAACTTGGTACAGAAATGTCCGTATTGCTTCCGTGTGCGTGCTTTTGTCAACATTTTAACGATCCGAGCAATATTAAAGGGGAAATCTTCAATTGAATACATGTCAGTCATAGAATAAGAGACAAGAGAATCGATTATCAGTTGTTGTAACCGTCGCCCACCAGACGGCGCCAACCTCCAGTCGACCGACTGTCAAACAAACCGGTAGCGTTCGATGATGACATGTTTTTTTTTATTTGTTTTCATTCGGGTGATTTTGTTTTGCTCGTCGTGTTGATCGATTCGGTTACGACTGTATTCGAATTATTGGCTTTCTTTAAAATGAAAGTGTTTGCGGCCACCATTCATTTCATTCTTTACTCCTTGCTCGCCTGATGGATTCTGTGTTTTATCCTCCAACTTTGCTCGGTAAATCAGAAACAGTGTTGTTTTTAGTCGGAGTCATTGCGGAGGTGCAACTCTTTCACCTGGACTGTTTAACGTGAATAACAATTCATCTATTATCTAGTATGTAGTGCCGTGACCGAGTTCTTAACTAACAAAATAGTTTCAGATAACTTCGCTGTGGAATTCGGTAACCTACGGGTGCTTCTAGTTTTGTCTCTGAGGCTACCGTCATGCCTACCTATTAAGTACCTAACCCTACCTAACCATACTATTTGTTATTGGTGTCGTGTCATGCAACCATTGAATTTGCTCACTGAACTCTGTATATTTAATAATATCTCGCATTTATTGTGGTCAGTGTGTTCCTTGATTCTGGGCTGGGTTGCTCATTTTTTTGTCGCAAATGAAGCCTGCTCGGCCCCCTCTACTCAGTTCGTCAGTCTCGGGTCACCTTTCCCATTGTATCTGAGCTGCCATCATAATGGATGATACTGCATGTAGATCCAGTCATACATGTAGTCACCTTAAGTCTGAGCTGTTAGTCAAGTATTTCTCGTATCCGAGGGTTGTAAAAAAAAACCCTGACCCAGAAATCTTTGCGCCGACAGTTAGCTAATTCAGCAGAAGGATATGCAGCCTGATCATATCTCTACTAGAGGAAGTAGTGTGTAATAAAGCATTCACGAAGGTAAAATTCCTCAACCTAGTAATAACCTCTCTCAGCTATTCTTTACCAGACCAGAATGTGTCTCTATGCTTGTTCACTTTGGTTATACTTCTATAACAATCCCAGACTAGTAGTAAGTAGTAAATAATGGGCGGAAGTTTTTCTGTTGATTGTGAGGGTGATTCGATTAACTTGGTATGCGTGGTCTTACATGAGATGGCAGTTGACAGCTTGAACTGCTCTCTGAGCAATTGATAACCCGGTGCTTCTGCCTTTTTTTGATGCCTGCGACATCACTTTGGGACCAACTGTAGGCAAAATCAAACTGTAATCTATACTAAGCTGAACAACCTCAACCCTTCTGATTATTTGATGAGAAGATAGTGTATTTAATGGTATATTTGGTAGAGAACCACATAAACTGACTGCTTTTTTACCCATCTTAAACACATTTACTTACTACCGTAGCTCTTCTCCAGCTTTCTGCACTCCATAAATTTTTTTCTTACATTGTTTCTGTATGCTGTAACTTCATATCAAATGATACACAGAAACATGTAGGTACTAGAGGTCGTTTCAGGAGGGAGGGAGGGGGGGGAGGGAAGAGAGAGAGTGAGAGGTTGAGAGCAAAGATTATTCATGTTTCAGACAGAGTTTGATTAGATACTTCAACCGCGGACTAATCCTGCGTCAAACTGTTGCTCTAATTTTACAATCATGATGCTGTGTCATGCTGTGCCAATGCAAGTCAGCAATGTCTTTTAAGCTTTGAACCTTTGAGAACAGATTTAAGCTCATCTGCAAGCACCCCGGCCCATAAAAGTGTAGCTGATCAGTTCTCTTGTTCTAAAAATCCTCTCTCTGCATTCAGTGTACACCAGGAAGTAGCTAGATTTGCAGAAAGAAAGGCAACATGATGCACCAGAGTTTGTGAATGCCTTGATCCGCAAAAATTCCCAACTACAGGAGGAAATTGAGTTTTATGAATTTCATGAGATTAAATGTGATCATTGCGGACATGTAAATAGAAATTCTAATCTCAGCAGAATTTTGCAACTGCCTGTAAGCTTAAATGAACAGAGTATCACCAACATGATCAAAAATTTTTCTTCGTGGAACTATCCCGAGGGTTTAAAGTGTGAACTTTGTTGATGCGGCAATAAGAAAAAAAGCACTTTTATCAGTAATACAGGAAAATGCTCACTATCCAATTATTATTGAATAAGTGGGAAAATGGACAAAGTGTCAAAATAACAAATTTTCAACTAGATGATCTCCGTCCCTCTGATCTTACTGTTAATGGTAGTCTCTTCAGGTTGCATTCAGGGATGTTCCATCATATGGAACAGTGACAGATTCGGGTCACTACACGGTTGTTGTGCGCTTGGAGTTGATAAAAATATTTGAGCAAATGACCAAAACATTTCTGAGTGTCGATGACCCGAGGGGGCCAAGGATGCCTACTTGCTGTTCTATTGTAAGATGGAATAATTGCGACGAATAACTAAATTGAACCAAACCATTTTTAAAAAAGATGGACTCAATGGCAATTTAAATTTATGCCAACATTCTTGCGTGTCTGCACACCTAGCAGGTTTTTTTTAAAATTTTAACAATTGCCATTTTTAAGCTCGGTTCGATGATTCATGTACATAGTGAACTCGAGCGGCGGAGGTTTTAGTGGGGATGCCACACTCTAATACTATTCAAGAGACAAACTGGAGAATCTCACACAGAGCCTTTAAAAGGTCAGGTTTTAAAAACTTTGCTCATAAAAAAAAAAAAAAAAAAAAAAAAAAACAAAATAAATAAAAAAAAAAAACAAAAAAAAACAAACAAAAAAAAAACAAAAAAAAAAACCCAATGCAATCAGAGATTGGTAACATTTTATTTGTATTATCAACCACCAACTATTTGCAGTTGAACTCAGCTTTTTTGGGCAAGCCAGAATCATCCAAGTGTCTCCCAAAACGGGCACTGATATTGCCACAAAAAATTTAATCAAAATGATTAAAGTAAAAAAGCTGGCCAAGCAAAAAAGTGTCTCCCCAAATCCGCTTCTCCTTCCTTTCTCTTCTCTCCCCCCAAATTTTTTTTATATTGCAAGCTGGTTCATTTGACTTTACACTCCTTGCTAAAATCCAAATTTCCGAGATTATGGCTCTCTTTTTTAGCGCCAAAAGGCACTGAAATCAGGGAGCCAAGTTTACTTTCTTTCTTTCTAACTCCGTGCCAGTATGCAATCTGTGATACCGCGCACACTTTTTAAACCCAAAGAGGCGGGAGGCTGGCTGGCTGAGTTGACTGATTAGTCGACGCCGCTAACGCGGCGCGACTGCTGGGTTGCGATTGTTTTCTTCGATTAATCGCACAAATATTGCTGATATAACACGGAAGTCAAGGAATCTGCGGTGAAGAAATTTTACCACTGCCGTCTCTACAAATCAACGAAGAGAGAGGGGGGGGGGAGAGGGAGAGAAAGAGAAAGAAAGCGGGGTAGTCACAATTTATTTCAAGAAATAATTGGAAGAAAAAATTGAAAATGAAGGAGGAACTTCAGACTTTGGCCGGGGGGTTTTTTTTGGGGGGGGGGGTATTGGTGAAATGACTGTCGGATACTTTGGGGACGTTTTCTGAGAATTTGAATGGGAAAAAACCCCCCGGCCAAAGTCTGAAGTTCCTCCTTCATTTTCAATTTTTTCTTCCAATTATTTCTTGAAATAAATTGTGACTACCCCGCTTTCTTTCTCTTTCTCTCCCTCCCCCTCCCCCTCTCTCTTCGTTGATTTGTAGAGACGGCAGTGGTAATAATTTCTTCACCGCAGATTCCTTGACTTCCGTGTTATATCAGCAATATTTTTGCGATTAATCGAAGAAAACAATCGCAACCCAGCAGTCGCGCCGCGTTAGCGGCGTCGACTAATCAGTCAACTCAGCCAGCCAGCCTCCCGCCTCGTTGGTTAAAAGTGTGCGCGGTATCACAGATTGCATACTGGCACGGAGTTAGAAAGAAAGAAAGTAAACTTGGCTCCCTGATTTCAGTGCCTTTTGGCGCTAAAAAAGAGAGCCATAATCTCGGAAATTTGGATTTTAGCAAGGAGTGTAAAGTCAAATGAACCAGCTTGCAATATAAAATAAATTGGGGGAGAGAAGAGAAAGGAAGGAGAAGCGGAGTTGGGAGACACTTTTTTGCTTGGCCAGCTTTTTTACTTTAATCATTTTGATTAAAGTTTTTGTGGCAATAAGTTATACGCAAAACGGCTGCTCTGATTTTTAAGATAGAATGATTTTCTCGGTATGGTGCACTGGCACTGCAAGGAAACACCAACACTGAAACTTTTCTAAAGATACAACCCAAAACTCTTTTGTCCAGAAAAACCCGTGTTTCGATGCAGTGTGCGCCACTTCCCAGCTCGGAAACTGTGGTGACTATAGCTGTTAGTGTTACTGCTGCTGCTGCTGGAGCATTCAATGAGGAACTCCGCTTTGCCGCTCACGCCTCGGTGTTGTCAGGACACTCAGGACTCAAGAGTGGCCAGTGCAGTGGTGGCTTGCGAATTCCAATGATTCGATAAATATACAGTAGGTACACCTTCGTAGAAATCCTTATGGTAAAGAATACAAAGGCTGTCCCGTAAATACGAGGGCTGATCGAAAAGTAATGCACAGTTGTAAATATCTCGAGAACGGTTTGAGATATTTTCAAAAATGAAAAAAGAGATGAAAGTAGATGTAATTACCTTTAAAATGGTATATTACATTTCAACATGGTCACCACCTAACTCGATACAGCGCTCCCAGCGTCGAACCAGTTTTCTCATGCCGTCAGTGAAGTATTCTGAAGTTTGCTTCTTTAGCCAAGACTGGACAGCTTCTCTCACTTCTTCGTCCGAAGAGAATTTGTTGCCTTTGAGGTGTCTCTTTGAATTTGGGAACAAATAAAAGTCGCACGGTGCGAGGTCAGGGCTATATGGGGGGTGTGGTTGTAACCGACCGCATTTTGTTGCAGCACGATGACGCGACACCGCACACTTCTCACGCGACTAAAGAAGCCTTAACAAATTTGAAGTTTGAGACGTTACCACACCCCCATATAGCCCTGACCTCGCACCGTGCGACTTTTATTTGTTCCCAAATTCAAAGAGACACCTCAAAGGCAACAAATTCTCTTCGGACGAAGAAGTGAGAGAAGCTGTCCAGTCTTGGCTAAAGAAGCAAACTTCAGAATACTTCACTGACGGCATGAGAAAACTGGTTCGACGCTGGGAGCGCTGTATCGAGTTAGGTGGTGACCATGTTGAAATGTAATATACCATTTTAAAGGTAATTACATCTACTTTCATCTCTTTTTTCATTTTTGAAAATATCTCAAACCGTTCTCGAGATATTTACAACTGTGCATTACTTTTCGATCAGCCCTCGTATCCGGACTGACGCTGTAACTCAAAAAGTAAGCGACTTATTTAGCTAAACTTGGTCTCATTTGAAAGAAAAAGTAAAAACAAATCGATTGAAATAAAAACCAGCTTATTTGAACAAAAATTGACCAAGTTATGGCAGTTTGAACATGGGATGTAAGGAAACACCCTACCGTTTTTAGACCATTTTTTTTTCTTTGCAGATTTAGCCCATAAAACTTTCCAGGGGTTCTGCTTACAACAAAAATGACTGGACAACGTCGAAGACGACTTGACAATTTGTAAGTTGAAACGACCAGAAATCCACCGTTTAGACCGAATTTGACCCCTGAGATTTCTGGCTATTCCCGGAATTAAAGACAGCTCTCCGCGGCAAGCGATTCGAAACACGGGCTGCAATCCAGCATGAAGTCCAGAAATTCTTCAAAAGCATCCCTCAGGAAGAATTCAAGAAGACTATGGTTCAAAAATAGAAGGGACGCATGGAAAAGTGCATAAGATTCAAAGGAAGATACTTTGAGAAAGAGCGAGAGAAGCTTGACGATTCCGAGGATAGCGGTGATGAAGAGTTTGTAAATTTGGATGAGAATACATTTTTGCTCTAAAAACGGTAGGGTGTTAGCTTACATCCTATGTTCAAATTGCCATAACTTGGTCGATTTTTGTTCAAATAAATTGGTTTTGGTCTCAATCAATTTTTTTTTTACTTTTTCTTTCGAATAAAACCAAGTTCAGCTAAATAGGTTACTTAGTTTTTGAGTTACAGCGTCAGTCCGGATATTTACGGGACATCCCTTGTAGATCCTAATGGGATTAAACTGATCCTCCGAATAATCGATACTTTTGCATAGGTTCAAAACGAGAGAGGAGCCCTGGTAAAAATCTTCATCAAAACTCATGAAAAAATGTCAGCATGAAATTTTGAGCCTGATTTCGCACGTTGATCTCAAGACGATCTCATGATGATCTCATGCTGAGTAGAAATCAGCATAAGATCAACATGAAATCAGGTTCCAATAGGGCAGTTGCAAGGGTCTGAATCGTTGCGTTTTTTTATAAAGAAAATGAAAGCACTTGATGAGCTGAGTATATACAAAGATGCCTTTAGTTTCCAATTACGTCCCATTGTTCCGAAGATGCAATTTTTGCCCAAAATACAATGTGTTAAATGGGGATTCCGCGTAGTGATGTCACTACGCCCGCTAATTTTTTCAAAATTTACGCGTGTGTATCTCCAAAACCAGGACACTCAGGAAAAAACCAAAGGCACCATTGTTCTCGGCTCATCAAATACTATTATTTTCTTTATAAAAAACACACAATTTCAGACCCTTGCAACTGCCCTATTGTCATGTTGAGATTTTATTGTAGAATTTTGACGAGGATTTTTACCAGGAATAATAATCGATTGGTCAGGGGGTCGCGGGGTCGCCACTATTGGATGTCAACAGCCCGAATGTTTCGCATTATACAGCGCAGCAGTACAGCGTACATATGTATATTATACTTTTGACTCTTGAGTATCGGGCCCTGACGCAAATACATACTCAAAAAGTGTTAACAGAGTCCCTATGAATATGAAAGCGTCTCGTCACGTGAAGAATGAAAAAGAAGACGAGTCCACACAGGCGGAGGTGGCGTCCACTCTGATTGATTTGGTTCGCCGAAGAGGCGTCCTTATATACACGGCGCTTAAAGTAAGGAGCTTTTACAGTGACTGGATAAACCACAGTGCGGCCATTTCGGTCGTCTTTCTGATTGGTCGGATTCCTTAGATCGCGAATTTGAGCATTTAAAAGTATTTTGACAGTTCTCTAGGGTTCTCATAGGCTAGTTAGACACGACTGAAGGGCTTCTGTCACATTTGAAACATATCGGTGCGCAAAATTAAGAGAAATCAACGATTCCCCGTAACTGACCCCCCGCGGATGCGCACCCAACTTAACACGGGCGCCATAGGGAGAAAGTGTGTTCCTGAGTTACTCGCAAAAAATATCGCAACCCCCCGCCCTAAAAATGGTTTATTCATAGCATTAATGACTTTTTTCAGACAGGGGGTAGAGAAATCTTCATTCCGAAACCCAAGAACAATCATACTCCCCATGCTGCCAATGCTACAGTGGGTGCACTCTTGAGGGGTGGAGGGCAAATGGCCGCACTGTGGTTTATCTAGTCACTGTAGGAGCTTTGGACCAGTGGGCTTTCGGCTTCAGTGGCGAAATGTTAAATCTAGCAAGGCGGCAATCCTACGTTTTATCCATTTAGGTGATTCCAGGCGATACTTTTCCAGATTTCAATCCAATGGATAGCGCCACT
The DNA here is from genome assembly GCA_011764245.1 of Trialeurodes vaporariorum. Classification (NCBI taxonomy): domain Eukaryota; kingdom Metazoa; phylum Arthropoda; class Insecta; order Hemiptera; family Aleyrodidae; genus Trialeurodes; species Trialeurodes vaporariorum. The sequence goes on along the minus strand of VMOF01000111.1, from coordinate 10,833,212 downwards.
AGTCGCTTTTTGGAAAAGTCGTGTTTTTGGCGTTTTAAACTGAAACCATAGATAAAACGCAAAATCCAACAACGTCAGCACCTGCAAAATTTTTTTATGGATTTTTTGAGCCCAGAATGAGCAAAATTGGTTAAAAATTAAAGTCGTAAATTATGAAATTCGTTTCGCCATAAGCTTAGTGAGTGAGAGTGAGCGCGAGTGATGATACGTCTATCTGCCTCACTCGCACTCATTGCGGCTTACGGGAAGTTTCGTATTTCATGATTTCCGGCTTTATATTGGAGTGTTTCAGCCTGAAACTTTCAGGGTACCTTCCTGAAGTATGCTCGCAGGTGCTGAGGTTCCTCAAATGTGTGTTTTTAACGTGAATTCGTCAAATTAAGTCAAAAACTGTTGACTTTTTGAGCAGCGCGACGTGGTGTCCACTGTTGGAACTAATCGACCCTGGAATCACCTTAAAATCAAGGAAATAAATCGAGCTGAGGAGTAAGCGATAGTCACAACAAAATCGACCTTTCGCATGGTTTTAAATGCACAAAATGCGACGTTGTCAGATGGCAAGCTACATTACCGCGCACCCTTGGGCATATAGAAGGAAAAAAGAAAAGAAAAAAGGTACTCGAGGTGATCTATTTGACAACACTGTGAGAGCGTCGCGGTGGCGCGGCCGCGGCGGTCATTAGAATCCGAGGAGGAATCGAGATCTGCGCTTCTGATTAGGTGGAAGAGAGGAGGGGTCAAAAGAGGCGAGGGGGGACGTTAACTAACTAGGCCAGCAATGACACGTTCTTTCACTCTCCTGCAAAAACGCTCGCTGACCGGCTCACCCGCGCCGCATCAACCACGCTGATGCTTCCCCCCTCCCCCCCTCCCCTCTCCCCTCCGCCCTCCCCACCTCCTCCCCAACCCTTCGATCTCTGTCTCGCTTGAACTTCGTCTCGCCAACTTAATAGTTCCTCGCCAGGAGTAGAGCGAAGCAAAAAAAAAAAGCAAAAACGAAAGTTTTCGAAAAGAAATCTATAATAAGTTTACTCTGGTTATCCCTAAGAACGGAAACGGTTACGGTTACGCAATTAGATCTCCAAAGGACTCCAGTAGTGTAGAATATAAGGATCGTGAGGAAAATCTATCAGCTCGGTTTCATTTAGTTTGTTGTTAGATTCTAGAATGGTACACACACAATTTGACTGCATTACAAGAAGATATTGTAATTTGCGTACTACAATACAGCCGTTTTGCGCGAATCTTTGAAATCACTCTACAATCCATTAGTTTGAAGCAAAATTACATACATCATAGTTGAGGAGTGTACTATGGCTTACAGAAATACTGCCTTGGGTGATTTTACCGCGTTTAAAGTAAAAATTACATAAGGTAGATGTCCCAATTACCGCCCATGTCCCAATTACCGCCCCCCTATTCATTTATTATTTAAAATAAGCTCACACTAGCAGGGAAATGCAAGTGAATATGGAATAAGTGTTCTAAATAGGTCGGCTGAACTGGTGAAAAAGTTTGAAGTTGATAGGTGGCAGCACTGTGCCCTAAAAAAATCACGGAAGTGGACACCTGCCGAGCACCACCTGTTTCCGCTCATTTCTTAGCTGTCACGTTAAGAGACAAGTTAAGCAAATCACTCATTTTCTCTTATACGTTACATTGTTTTAATATGTTTGGTTGTTTCAGGGTTTAATTTAATGATTTTTCTGACTGAAAACAAGTTTGTTTTGAAAGGAACCTCAATTTTACTATTTATTTGTGATAGGGCGGGAATTGGGACATCAAAAGTCACTGCTGTCCCATTTACCGCCAGGGGTGGCGATAACTGGGACATGCGAAAATTCACGATGTCCCAATTATCGCCCCCATGCTTTTTCTTTTTGAATCTTTTGCGTTTTAGATTTTGTATAACGCTCTTACGTTAGAGAAATCATATTTGGAGTAGAGTTGATACATTTTTAGCATTGCATACATCGAAAAAAAGGGATCGTAATCCAATAGGTAGTCGATTTGTTAGTAAAAAAATTCTTCCTGTTTCTAGGTTGTTTTATTTGCCGTGGGCCCTAACTCAATATACTTAAAATGTTGGAATAGTTGCTTGCAAATCTATCATTTTACATCATTTGAATCATTTAACGTTCTTTAAATTTTGATGAAGCAACATATTAAACTCTTGAATTGACATTCTATACCTCGGTTTAACATCAAAGAGTGTGTCAAATGAATATTTTCTATTGTTCGCTAAAACAATATTCCAGCTGACTTACCTATCTGTAAAAGTAACAGTCATTGCTGTTGTTGTTAAACAACAGTAAAAGTGTTTTTGGATACGCTATTTTCGAAGGAGGGGGAGGGGGGAGGGGGAGTGGGGAGGGGGAGGGGGAGTGGGGTAGGGGAGGGGGGCAACTTAATTTTCTTTTACGGCACACCCCATCTTGTGATACATCGTTTGAAATGACTTTATATTCTAAGACTTTTGGCGTAAGCAACAGCTTGGTAGCGATTTTGGTTTTCGATTTATCGAAGGTTAAAGTTCGATATGGATCCATTTTCAAAACATCATTACTTCAATTTGAGGAATCGGAATTTAAAAAACTGGGAGTCTAAAATACTCCAAAAAGCAAGCCCTTTTGAGAAAAAAATAAGGCTGTGACTCAAATTTAGTCAAAATTAGGATTTAGCGCTCTTGAAAATTTTTAACGCTTTTGCCCCCTAGGGAGGCTAGCAGAAAAATTCCGTGAGAAGATCCCTATTCTGTGATACAGAACATACCAAAATTAGCATTTGGCGAAAACCTGAGGCCGATATCATTTTCCACATTCGAGATATCGAATTTTGTAAATCGACATTTGACATTCGATATATCAAATATGAAAAACGATATGGACCTCCGGTTTGCGCCAAAATGCTCAGTTTATTACGCCTTTTTGATTGATGTATCACTCAATAGGGGTCGTCTCTCGGAATTTTTCTGATAGCCCCCCGTGGGGGCCAAAAACGTTAAAAATGTTTGGGGGCTTTAAAACCAAATTTGGACTAAATTTTTGTTAAAATTGAATTTTTTTCTGAAAAGGGCTTGCTCTTTAGAGTATTTTAGACTCCCTGTTTTTAAAATTCCGACTTTTCAAAGAGGAGTAATGATTTTTTGAAAATGGGCCCAAATCGAAATTCGACCTTCGATATATCGAAAACGAAAAACGATATCGACCTCCGGTTTGCACCAAAAGTCTTGAAATTTTACCTTCTTTTCGAATATTAAATAAAAAATTGGGGTCCCTATTTGAAGTATTGGATTTAGGGAGGTCCTGCCCCCACTGGGGGCCCCTTAGAGAGGGCCCTCAAATCGGTGACCCCCTTAAAAGATGTCCCCTTCAAAATAATCGAACACGTGTTTCAGCGTTTTTTGAAATTCGGAGCTGTTCGCGAGATATTCGGCCTGGCTCCTTTTTTAATTGACACCCTGTATAATTATTGTTTAGCCGACGTGGTTAGTTCATTTTAAGTCACTTACGTCCTTCTTTGTACTTAATTCCTTCTCAGGATTTAAAATTATATTCAGTAAGGCAAAAATGTTAAGTTCTTCTTTTAAAGTCTAGTGTAAAAATTTAAGTCCTTTTTTAGGTTGCCTTTGACATTACACATTTTTTTTAGTTTTCAAAACAAGTACTTGAGCGCCTTCCTACCCTTCTTTTGTAGTCATTTTTATTAGTCGTGTGGACAATTTTGCCTCTAAAGTGAACATTGCTTTTGTTTTCTTTGTTGCCTTTTACTTAATCATTAACTAACATAAAGTTCTATAACTCTTTTTTCATTTGAGTGCATTCAAAATTTGACTGAAGTTGCTAATTTTTATCGGTGGCTTAGCGTGCGATTTGGCAACGTTGCATTTTTCCCATTCAAACCCATGCAGTAGGTCGAATGCGAAGGTGTTCACCGAACACCCAGTATTTCGATCTTTTTCATTACTTTAAATGGACAAACTGCAATGTTGCGAAATTGCACGCTACGGCACTAAATTGGATCGGTCAATGACTGAAACCTACAAATTTTAGAAAATATTTAACTTAAAGTTACTCAATTTTACTCAATTTTCTTTGTAACTAGTAGTTATACTTATTAAATATCTGTTATCTTCACTTTCTGCGTCTTAAATTATTATAATTTCATTATTTCCTGACAATAAACACGATAGTTTGAATGAAAAGCCCGTAAAAATATGCAGGGCGGTAATTGGGACAACTGGGGTGGCGGTAATTGGGACAAAGCCACTTTTGGGGGGGCGGTAATTGGGACATGGGTCATTTTTTCGAGTTTTATTAATAATTTTTTTTCCTGATTGATTACGCCAACTTTATATTTTTTTCATAAAACTAGATAGTATTTGAGAGGCCCTAGTGAAAACCGATCATAGATTTGATAAAAATTAACATTTTTACAGGCATTTTACGGCAATTTTTTCTTAAGGGGGGCGGTAATTGGGACATCTACCTTAAATATCAGTTGAGAAGTGTAACAATATAGCTTAGACAGAAATAATCAAATCAACCATCTTTTTTCATCCGGTTCATCGCTGAAAGATGGTAGAATGTCATTAAAGACCCGCAAAACGGCGCACGTATGCAGACATCTTTGTATTGACAGATGGAATTACGGTTCAGTAAGAGAATTTTTACTTTAAAAAAAATAAAAAAAAAAATAAAAAAAAAATCACACCAGGGGCCGAAAAATGTCTGTCCGAAAAAGTACATGATAAGATGCATGGTGAGGCCGTAAACTATCTACTAGCATGCTCGAATCCTCACCATCCACCAATGTAGTTTGATCATTTCGGACCGACATTTTCCGGCCCCAGACGGCAACCCCGATCTAGGTTGTGCGATAATCAATAAAACTTCGCTTGGAAGGAGGAGAAGATATGATTGATGAGCACGAGATCATCGGTGAGCGGTGAGCAGTGAGCAAGTCCGATGCCCGATGTGTGTGATGAACGGGAACGACCGGTGGAGGAGGAGGATGGATGGATGGTGGATGGTGTGAAAATGAGAGGCGCATCCCGAAGACGAAAAGACGTGACACAGACTCTTATTATCACCTTGAAATCAATCATAAAATCCCTCCCGAGATTGCGCTCCCATCGAATCGCATCGACCATCAACCACCGTGCAACGGCCACCACTCCACACCACACCGAACCACACCATTCACCGACTCGAAGCCATATACGAGAGAAGTCCACTCCTGATTAGGAGTTCAAAGTTCCAGCGCCTGGCGACGCGAAGACGGTCGTCCAAAGCACCCGGCCATCACGAACGGGGGAGATTTAATTTAATTATATTTACTCAATAATTGTCCTAAAATGTACATAGAGACGGAAATTTAATCACTGCGCCTGATGACGGAAAAAGGGGCCACAGAGAAGACGCAACCAGGGGGAAGGGAGGAGAGTCCAGCTATGATGAATTAATGTGGGTGTGAGACATTCTCAACCTATAACCAAGGATACGAAAATACAATTAAATTTTGATTGAACCATGTAATGATCAGGGGTCATACCCGAAAACAACGGCGCGGCGGAGCGCGCAGTTCGACACCGTTGTATTCTGTCCATTAAATCCTCTAAATGCAAAAGGTCAAATTTGAGGGTTTTCACCGCTCACTCGATAGTTTGATTTTATTTGTGAGTTCAAGTGGAAATAAATGCAACGTTGCCGAAACGCACGCTTCGCTATTAGGACAAAACTCTATCAAAATATATTCTTTATCTCAACAAAAACAATAAAACTAAAATACCTAAATCGATCGAACTATCCCCATTTGGAGCCCGTGTAAAATAACCGATTCTTGAGGGAGGCAATCTGCCTTTGTATAATCGATTCTTTACGCACGTGTTTATCGCACACCCGATAGTTCGATCTTATTTTTGGGTTCCAATAAGGGTGGCAGGGGCGCCCTGGGGGGGGGGAGGCCCTCCAAACATTTGGATGATTTTTTTTTCCCATTGCATCGTACGCAATACGCATGGCAACCACTTCCAATTCAATCAAGTTTCAGCATTCATTCAATCGCATATTTTTTTGCCCCGGCTTATCCTTCTGCCGCTCTCTGACTTGATTTTTCGGCCACATTGCAAATCTTTGGTGGGGTTGCCCCCCCCCCCCAAATGGCGTCTCTGGGGGGGGGTGCAACGTTGCTAAACGGCACGCTTTGGTATTACCCCAAAACTAGATAAAAAAAAAAAAAAACATTATTTATCAAAACAAAACCAATGAAATTAAATCACTCAAGTCGAACTATCTCCATTGAAACCTTTGTTAAATAATCGATTCTTGAGGGATAAATCTGCGACTCTACGATCGATTTTTTTACATAGGTTTAAATGGCAAAATACAAAAAGTGTGGATGCCAGACGCGCACACACGCACAGTCCAAAGTAATGTCCGTCCGATGTCCAGTAAAAGTCGTTCAAGAAGTATAGGCGCATCTCTATAGACGCGGATAAAACCTTTAGAACAGTGGCGGCTCGTGCAATATGGCAACAATGTCATCCCTCCATTTGATTGTATGTAAAACAATCGATTCGAAAGTGCAGCAATCGATTGTTAAACATAGATTCAAATGGAGCGAAGACATCGTTGCCAGATGGCACGAGCAACCCCTGCAGTTTAGAATTTCCAAACCTTATTTCTCAAATCGTATGATGGAAATGAATGAAATGGATTTTTCCAAAGAAACGCTGCCAGTCGGAGCCAAGTTTTGTTTTGATTTGAAGGAATTCAAATTGAAAATTCTCCAAAGATTCTGGTTGAGCTGCGTCTATATACACTTCTGAAACGATCTCTATCAGTGTGTCTCTAGGACGCATGGGACCGAATCAACTTGAAACACTCGAAGCCAAACTTAAGTTCAACCGATACCTCGAATCTGCACAACCGACGAATCAGAAGCGAGCATTCGTGAAAATAAATGTTATGTCCGTCAACTTGATCGGCCCCCTTATGGATTTTTACGCTTTAACGACATAAAGATGTCCGCCCCCAATGAATACAAAACAAGGGTCCCTGGACCCAAACATGGGTTTTTTTCTTATAATTGGACCTGTAATCGCGCAAACCGACTAAAATTGACCTGCCGAGTTCGAATTTGGCCTTAGTTTTGATCGAAATATTCTAGATTTTCCGTAATTTAAACTTTATCGTGCAGAATAAAGAATATGCATACAATTAGGACGAGTTAAGTAGAAAATAATATAATTTTTGACATTAGCGTCCCAAATACTATGGATTAGCATAATTTTAATGTAATTACCAAGAAAATTCATTGAAATACATTAAAATTTAGTTAAAAACAACACTGATGTTTGGTGCTGTTCGCGGACAGTTATGACGTTAAAGAGGCCTACTCCCCCTTATGATACCTACTGGTCGTTGCTCAGGCGAGCACACGAGTTTAAATCGTCAGCCCAGTGAACGTACATTATTAATACCTCTCACTTTCGACACCTTCGGAAAATTTCAGTGGAAAGCTGAGAGTTAAAAATTAGGGAAAGCATCATATACACAAATTAGTCGAAACGTAATTATACAAAAAGAAATTCCGCCGCCACGATGCAAAGCCCGCCATGCGAACTTGAACCACGTGAAACACGCGCGTGTTTTGGGTGGTCGCCGCATCGCACCGCACCGTACGGCGAGCAACTATTCTCCTCCCCCCCCCCCCCGGGGGAGGGGGGGGGGGAAGAGATTATGTGTAGCCGCAACACACTGTGCACCGTGCCGCGTGCGATAACGAATTATAATGAGAGTCAAGGCCAAGAAATTAAAATTACACAGTATATAACATCAGAGAACCGGCCTAACTAACAAACTAACAAGGATGCCCGGGGTTTCGCCTCCTCAGAGCTCGCGAGGAAAAATAGAGGAAAGAAAAACACGGATATTTTCTTCCTCTTCACACATGCATGCACGCGCACGGCTCCGACGCGACGCGACGCGACGCGGTGCGGTGCTACGAAACAATGCAAGCGCTAAGCCGATCCGTTATAATTAAAAACCATACCTTATTTAGATAGCTCAGTGAACACTCCTACGCTTAATTTAGACACGTCGCACTATGGTCCGGATGACTATTTTAGCTTGTATAAACTCATAACTTTATCACGGAAAAAAACTACGGTGCGAAAATAACCATACGGATACCTGATTTTGGCACATGCTAGATGTTATGGTAATGTTAACCAGAAGTATACTATGTTTGGACTATGTACTATCGACGAATTAAAGATTGTCGCGAGATTTTCACACATTTTCAGTTATGGTTGGGAGTGTGGGACTGATCTGCTACGGTTTTCCCGCCCCAACCGCACTGGTCTGTCGCCTGCAAGGAATGATGAGTATGAGGAGTGGCCGAACCGGCACCTTGAAGGCGAGACTTAGCTCGTGAAAATCTCGCGACAATCTTTAATTCGTCGATAGTACTAGGTGATGTTACCTGATTGCATGTCAAATTTACTCAAAGTATCGGTAAATGTACCATACTTCTGGTCAAGTTTACAATAACATCTAGCGGGTGCCAAAATCAGGTATCCGTATGGTTATTTTCACTAATCTTTTTTTTCCGTGATGATTGGAAAATGCCACAGAAATGGAACTTTGAGAATACCTTTTCAATAATTAGACTTTATTTTTCCACGTCAACCCAAATTTTGAAGCCCCTAGGGCTCCGGCGGGGGCCTTAAACCCCCTCAATCCAAATTTTACTATCGGCAACCCCCATCTTGTGATCAGAGACAAATAGAGACCCAGCACACCGTATGCTTCCCGTGTTAAGAAAAGTGAAGCAAGTTTAGCGGTCACAGTTTTGGTCGGGAGTGACCGCGGCTGCAACGATAAACATTGCCTAATGCCTACTGTTGAATGGTGAAGCTCAACAAAAGGCTGTGATTGGTTCGCCGTCCCGGAAACGGAAACAGGTTTTGCTTGTCGAATGCAAAACACACGCTCATCTCTCAACAATAGGCAATAGTTGGTTGTTGTTCCGATGAGCTCCGCGCCGATTATAAGTTATGAGTTTATACAAGCTAGAATAGCAATCCGAACCAAAGTGCGTCGGGTCGTATAGGACTGATGGGAGAGAAAAGGGCAATTGCATTATTTAAAAACACTCTTATTTGTTTTGTAGGTAAAATAGACTGGTAAACGGAAATATCACAGAGTTTAATTGGAAAGCGTGTACGGGTCTAATGGGGGGGGGGGGGGGAGGAGGGAGGGGACAAACAAAGTGCAAATTTGTATAATCTTTATTTCAACTTGATATAATCTTCATTTCAACTTGATGACAGTATACCGGACCGGTGCGAGTTTTCTCGTGGTAGGAATATTTTCCAGAACACCCTCTCCTTTTTCAGGCGAATAAAACAATCCTCGCTGAGAATAAATTCCATTCGAAGGTTTTTATTAAAGGTTACAGGTACTTTGTAGCGTCAATTTTTGAACGATTTCCGGATTTTAAAAACTGAAAAACTGCCCCCTTGTCCACAAACATTAAAAGCCTTATATTCTCAAAATTTTGTTTTGGAAATTTTATTTCGCATTGTTGGCCAGATAAGAAACTGGATTTTTCATGTAAATCCATTTTAACCTTTCACAACTCGACTTTGTGAGGAGTTGGGGATATTGAGACGTAACCCCGTGAAACAAACAGACGCCGATGTCAGTGTTTACTGTTTATTTGTTTCTGGAGTCAGCTGTGATGACAGTCGGCCAAGATTATTTGAATGTGCCGCGCTAATCCCGTGAAATATCGTGCACATGGTGGAAAGATACAGGGGTGAATAGTGTCTAGTGTTTTTCGCGATTTGTGAGTTTATTAATGAACTGTAGTGTTTTCTGGTGCTGCCATTGTCATTTTTATGGATTTTTACAAATGAAATGATACTTTAAAATGCCCTAGCCGAATTGTGCAACAGACCCATTGCGGAAAATTAAAGAGATTCGTTTCATTTCGCGACATAAAAAACTGGCACCGCTTGGTTCTGAAGGAATTCTTCGCTTATGAATCCTATGATACACAAGCACTTTAGCTTACTTTCATGTGTACACAAGCATCAGTGGCGTAGCGTGCAATTCGGCAACATCGTGGGAGTCTATTTAAACCCATGTAAAAGGTCGAATGCGAAGGTGTTCACCGAGCACCCAGTAGTTCGATCTGTATCGTGGGTTTAAATGGACAAAAGCAACGTTGCCAAATTTCAAGCTACGCCACTGACAAGTATCCTTACTTTTATTTGTACACAAGCACCTTACTTTTATTTGTCTTGCCGATTATGTGACCGCCGAAGTTTTCCAAATCGGTAGTCACCTATGAGCTTTGTAGGGTTGCGTTATAGTCCTTTGAGCTAGCGATGGTCATTTCGTGCGCATATTTTTTTTCAGACTTTTATGGAAGTGGCGCCGCCTTGTTGACGAGGGCGAAAGCGAATGGGGTCATCGCAGCTGTGAGAGATACAGCGCGCAGACGGCCGTTATATGAGGATGCGAGAATGAAAACTATTGGAGGGCAATGATCAGAGTTGGGCAAATGGGAATCGTAATCGTTAACACGATTACCGAATAATCGTAATCGTCAAATCTTTGGATGGTAATTAAAGCCATTTTTCACAGATAAATGGTAAAATCAAGGGTATTTTTGATTAGATCTAATACTTCTGCAACTAACATGATGGGTGGCTTGTAAAAAATCAGCCTTGATTACCATAGAATCATCCTCCGAAAAAACGACGATTACGATTACTTGGTAATCGTGTAATCGATTACCACCCCCATTTGCCCAACTCTGGCAATGATCGATACTAGTGGGCAAATTGGGAATAAAATTGATTACATGATTACTAAGTAGTAATTCTTAGTCGTCGCGGTTTTTTTGGAGGGTGATTTTACGGTATAATCAGCGCTGATCTTTGACAAATCACCCATCATATTCATAACTAGTGGTGGTTCGTGCTATTTGGCAACTCTGTTCTTGTGCCATTTGAAGCTATTAAAAAGTATCGATTTCTCAGGGATTCAATGAATCCTCTGAAGATCGATTATTTTACGTATGTTTGAATGGAGAGAATTAGTTGTTGCCATATTGCACGAGCCGCCATAAATGTTGGAATTACAGCAGAATTAGAGGTTGATCCTCAAGTTTGTTTCAAATCTGTAAAGACTATACATTTAATTACCATCAAAAGGTTTAACGATTACCGATTACCGGTGCGGTGGCGGCTCTTGTCAACAACTTATGCTCTTCATTTAAACCTACGCGAAATAATCGATCTTTAGGGAATTCACTGAATCCCTGCAAAATCGATGCTTTCGCATAGATAGGTTCAAAAGACAAAAAAACACGGTTGCCGAATAGTATGAGCCGCCACTGCCGATTACTAGGTAATCGTGTGATCGATTACAATTTTCTTATAGCAGAGGCGTCACGTGTAGTTTGGCAACATCGGATTTTGTCATTTAAACCCGTTGAAAAAGGTCGAGCTATTAGGGGTGCACACTGCAAAGTGAACTCTCTCAAATCGATATTTTAAATGAGTTTAAATGGAATAAATGCAGTTTTTTTTTCAGATTTCTTGCGACGCTACTGTTTCCCAGAGTAAAATTCCGCCGAGCCGTCACAATTTGTTTTTTTAAAAAATGACTAGAAAATATTAACGTGCAGGAATCAATGGGCGAATTTTCGCGATCGAATATCATAAACAATACCAACCTAACTACATATTCGAGGAAACTCAATTGTGTTTTGAGATGTGTTTTCGGGGCATCGATGGCATCAATTCGATTTCGAATTCACCTCCGGACTTTAATTCAAAATCGAATTGATGCCATCGATGACTGAAAACACCGAAAAAGTTCGAAAAACACTATCCAGTTTCGTGTCATTCACTGTTGCCATGCGTAGGTTGGTAATGTTGTTGTCGAATATATTCGTCGCGAAAATTCGCCTAATGTCACGAGGTTTTTTTCTGACGAAAAGAAATATGAAACAAACTCACTTTGAATGTGTCCGTTGACTTTAGGTTTTCCGTTCAGGTGCCCATGATGCCTAGTGACGGTGCGCATAGTCTTGTGGGGCGGTTGCTTACCACCACCGCAACTAGTCAACTGTCGCCAGGAGCAGCAACAACAACTACACTCATTGCTGTCACGGACCATCAGCCCCCTCCTACTTCACCACCTCCACATCCACCACCTCCACCTCCTCCTCCTCCTCCTCCTCCTCCTCTTCTCTCTACAACCCTGTAAACAGTAAAAAACACTTATTCAATAGAGAGGTAAAAACAGAGATTACTAAGCCTAAGAGATATGGCATAACGATTCAAAAGAGTGTTGTTCGACTCCTGCGAAGTATGCAATGTGGCGTACACTGGTGATCGTGAACATTGTTACAACTGTTGTTGTTTGAAATGAGGTTACTTATTCAATATAGATGTAAAAACAGAGATTACTAAGCCTAAGAGAAATGGCGTAACGATTCAAAAGAGTGTTGTTCGACTCCTACGAAGTATGCAATGTGGCGTACGCTGGTGACCGTGAACATTGTTACTACTGTTGTTGTTTGAAATGAGGTTTGACAGGAACGCCACTACCTAAATTATTAAGATTAATAAAGTGTTTGGGAAGTTTAATGAGTTCTAAGTATATTTTGAACGTGAGTCTAAAAATCTAAGACACTTTAATCATCCCATCGGCCATTGAATTACAAACATTCAGATGCTGGAGAGAATCTAACCTCATTTCCAACAACATGAATAACAACAATGTTTACGGTCACCGGCGTACTGCACATTGCATCACGGCCATTCTGCAGGCGTTTTTATGGAGCCCGGCCAACGGTTTTTCAACACGGCGGAGATAGGAAGTGCCATATCTCTTAGGCCTAGTAATCTCTAGGTAAAAATTATAACGAACATAGCTGTTTGCTCAAAAACTGAACACTGAGAAAAAATTGCCTGTTAATTCAAACGAACGCATCTGTTTAGTACTTACCTATTACCTAACCTTTTTTCCCGTGCGGCGCGCGGTGTCGTCAACTGTGCGACTGGAAGCTGTCCTTTGTTTTGGAGATAAGAGGCTTTTGTTTACCTGCCGCAAAACAAAGGGTAGCTTCCAGTCACACAGTTGATGACACGCCACTGACCCTTTCAATCCTTTCATACCTGGAGTACATTTCAATGTACTAGCGGGGACAAAGATAACTGGCCAGAATATGCAACACGCAACACACCTAATACACGCGTTGAATGGGATGCTGTGTATTGCTTATTGCATACCCTGGCTAGGGATCTTTGTCTCCGCTAGTACATCTGAATAACATAGAATCTTATGGAGGAAATGAAAATATGATATGAATACCGTTTTATATGAGAAAATTGCGCACAGATCATAGCTGTATGATGGCCACATCCTGAACTAAAGGTTTGAAATGGTTAACCGTAATTCTCCTGGTAAAAATGTTTCATGCCAATTTTTCACGGAAATAGATTTCCATGCGGAAACTGCTTACATCAATTTTCATGAATACCGCACTTTGATTTCCATGGAAAATTGGTCATGGAAAATTTTTACCGTAGGGATCCTGATATTTTCACAGGAATTACTGTTATTTCGACTGGGATTCCTATTACTTTACATGAACTCTTGTTGAAGTAACAGGAATTTCTTGTTAAAACAAGTAACGAGAATTCCGGTTAAGTGACTAATAAGTAGAAGACCAGTTACGGCAACAGGAATTTTTTCTCAGTGAAGCTTGTTCAAAGAATACACTGTAAGAACAGGAATGAAAATGGAAATTATTTTCCATGCATCCATGAATGCATTTTCTAGAACGTCTTCGCGACGTAGACAAATTACGAATTTCGGAACATAGAAAAACAATGATTTTCAGAACTTAAATAGGGATAAAAGAAGTTGTAAAAATGAAGAATAAACTAGCTGATGAGATTATTTCCTCAAGAATCGTTCTCAAAACCTGGAAGTAAGTACCTTCCGCAGTTTCACGATCCAATTCAGTGCTCGTGCAAGTGTCAACATTCACTGACTGCCTCTTATTTCAAGTGAAACATTCAAAGATGCGGTCGTTTTTACCCATTTTACTTCTCTCTGCGCTCACTTTTTTACAGCTCACTGTGGGTTTTCCTGAGGACAAGGTAATTGAATAAACTGATTTTTTCAGTGGCATTGTGGAACATTTCCCCCGATTTTCATTGTATCGTCTGCATTTATGTATTCATTTATTTATTTATCTATTTATTTTTTATTTTTGGCTTATACTAATTTTATCGTTTTTCGTGGGAAATATCTATCATACATTCATACATATGTATACATACAGGATGTAAAAAAAAACATGAGCAGCGCCGAATAGCTCATCATGTTTCAAGAAATCATGCTTCAATAAAGCTCGTTTTAAGTGAGGATGCTGGTCACATCTGTAATCTTTGTAAAACTAGCGTTTTTATTCTCTTAATGCAACACTGGAAATAGCGATAGTCATAATACCAGATTCAATAGTCATATTACCAGAAGCACAACGATATGTGAACGACAGAAAGTCTAGAACTTTGACCAGAAAATGCTGGTGTTAATACCAAGATATGCGGTCAATTGGTCATAGAGCTAAAATTTCCTAAAAATTGTCAAGAACTATGGCAAAAACACTAGAATTATGCTAATTGTACTCAGTGGCGTCGCGTGCCATCTGGCAACAATGCGACTCCTCCATTTAAACTCCTTAAATATATCGAATTTTCCTCGTGCACTGTGCACCCCCTGAATTCGACCTTTTACATGAGTTTAAATGGGTAGAATGCAGTGTTGCCAAATTGCACACTGATTGTACTATCCCTTACAGAGGTTCACATATTTTCATGCTTCTGGTAATTTTTTTTTTTTTTCTCTCTCAGTGAAGCATAATAATGAAATGAAATAAAAAACAATTACTTGGAAAGCTTTATTAAAATCGTTTGCAATTTACTCTTATTTTTTCTTCTTCCCTTCCTTTTGTTCAGCTCTTAAGCTCTCTTTATAATCAATTTTTCTTTCCCTTTCTATTCTCTTCTCTTCTCTCCTTTTCTCTTCTTTCCTCTCCTTCTTTTCTCCTTTTATTTGCATTTTTTTCATAGAGAACCACCTCAGTGGCGTAGCGTGCAATTTGGCAACGTTCTACTAGGTCCATTTAAACCCGTGTAAAAGGTCGAATGCAAAGGTGTTCACCGAACACCCTATCATTCGACCCTTTTCATGGGTTTAAATGGACGAACGGCAACGTTGCCAAATAGCACGCTACGCCACTGAACCACCTCAGTGATCAGTCACCGACCCCGACCCCGCCCTCCCCTTTCTTTTACTTTCTCATTTTATATACTGTTTGCATATTATGTTTAGGGGAAAGAATTTACTCAAACGCCTCATCGCTTCTCTGATTTTCAGCCGAATGCAGGGAAAAACGAGCTAATCTCAGTACCATCATCGACTATAATCGCAGAGCATCTCTTCTTGAATGTTGGCAAGTTGGATGATATACCGTACGGAAGAGAAATATTCCTCCAGCAGGAGAAATTTTTCGGAGGTATCTTTAGATTAATTAAAGCAACGGTAGAGCACGCTGCGAAAGCTTTTGTGAATGCTATTGTTGGCATAGGAACTCAAGCTGTGGTCGATGCTGTAGTGCCAACCTCAAAGCCTGAAGCTGAAGGCAAGTGAAACATAGTGAATGGGTAAGATTGATAGAGCCAGTGGCGCCGCGTGCCATCTGGCAACAATGCAACTGCTCCATTTAAACTCATTAAATATATCGAATTTTCCTTGTGCACTGTGCACCCCTTGAATTCGATATTTTACATGAGTTTAAATGGATTGAATACATTGTTGCCAAATTGCACGCGACGCCAATGGATAGAGCTTCGATATACCAATGGATCTGTAAATTTAAATTATATTCTTTTGATGACAGTGCAGAGCTTGGAGTGATTGCTACATCGAACCCTTATACAAATAATAAATAGGTACTTAATTTTCATTAATTGTTTTTGTAAAATGAATAAAACTATGTTTTGATCCGTGATCGTCTTTAATATTGTATGAAATAAACTGATAAATATCGAGGGTGCATCGATCCCAGTACTGGGGAGCGAGCTATTTAGTGGTGACGTGGAACTTTGTCCATTTA
Organism: Trialeurodes vaporariorum; assembly: GCA_011764245.1. Classification (NCBI taxonomy): domain Eukaryota; kingdom Metazoa; phylum Arthropoda; class Insecta; order Hemiptera; family Aleyrodidae; genus Trialeurodes; species Trialeurodes vaporariorum. The sequence continues at coordinate 10,816,997 of VMOF01000111.1, read as the reverse complement.
AACGCATGAAAAAGATCGAAAAATGGGGGATGTGTATCAGAGGACACCTTTACATTCAACCTTTAGCATGCGGGATTAAATGGACAAAAAGCGGTGTATCGTGCAATCTGGCAACATCGTAGTGTAGCCATTTAAACGCATGTAAAAGATCGAACCATTGGGATGTGCAGAGGACACATTCGCATTCAACCTTCAGCATGAGAGATTAAATGGACAAAAATTGGTGTAGCATGCAATCTGACAATATTGCATTGTGTCCACATAAACGCGCATCGTCAAACTTACTGAATATAATATATCGACGAGTTTCATAACTCACGCATCAAACTTCGCAGGAACGTATAATTGAGCGAGAGCACACTATGAGAAAAATCACTTCTTTAAAAACAAGGAAACGCGTTTCTTTGTGACACAGTTTTCGTTGCGCGAAGTAAGTTTTGATTGCATGAAGGAGAATCACTGTCAAAATAAGGAATCTTTTTGCTGTAGCAGCAGACATTTTCATTGGTTTAAAGGAATTTTCCCTCAGTCAATATTTCACTGTGCAGTTTCTTTAACATACAAACGAAATACACCTTACTTTAAAAAAAGAATTCTCTCAGTGTACACACTTGTTTCTACATTCATTTAAGTATTACGAATATCTAATTTGCAATGGACTACTTTTTCAGGATATGACAAAAGTAACGAGCAGTTGAATTTTCAAACGTTTGTCTCGGCAAAACGGCTTCAGAGCTTGACGTTTTAAGCCCACAAAACGTTCACGTTAATATTTACCTTGCCTACTTGGGGTTCCCTTCCTTTTATTACCTGTTTACGTCTTTGGCGTTTTTTAATTGAAGACGTGCAAGCTCACATTTAATTTTATTTTTCTTTTCCAACTTACTTACAATTAATTAAAAGTAAACTCGTCAAACAAATTTCTGTCAATTTTGAAAGCCTCAACGAAAATTTCAAGCTAGAAAGGCTTGAAGCGTTGAATCAGAGGAGCCACGTACATTTTCAAAAATTTTCGGGAAAGAAAGTAAACAATCCCACTGAAAAAAAAGTACGGTTCAGAGACCCAGACGTTCCGGGCAAATATGGAACAACGGCAAAATCCAGGTGTGACACACACCCGTGCCCTCCGGACATGACGCCCGGTTTTTGCCGTTGTTCCATATTTGCCCTACTTTTCCGTGCTTTTTTTTCTGTGCCCCAAGGACCGCTCTATACTTTAAACTGGGGGAAAGGGTATCACCCCAAAGGGAAAACTTAAAGACTTAGAAACTGAAAATTGGCCTCCTCTGTTTGATAAACCTAGATCTGATCTTGAGACTTGGAGACAGGCGGTTTTTCGCAGTTTGGTAAATTTATTGGGCGACATCATGGAAGGAACAAGCTTCGGCTATAAAATTGGCGACAGTGCACGATCGCATATGAAGTCAGACAGTGCCTGCGTGCTCAAACTTTCGAAAGCAATTAGCCATAAAAAATGGAGATGTCGTTAAAAATACTGATGAGTTCTAAGCATTCAAAATCAGTACCGCATAGCACGATAAAATCCACGATATTCAAATATTCTCAATGACCATGGGGTAGTCACCCCCCCCCCCCGCCCGCTCATTGAAGACATTTTGTAGACTGTACTTACAATACACTGTACTTAGATACCGACTTGATTACTTTTTGCATCAACAAAAGTATAAGCAGAGAGAAAATTCCAAAAAAAAACACAATTTGCAAATTAGTACCTTTGATTCGAGCATTAAAAGTATCGAGTGGTGTTTGACTGATTCTTTACAGTTTACAATTACACGTTTATTTTGAGCAATTTGTTAGTGTATAGAAAAACTTTACTCAATGAAACTGCGCATTCATACTATAAACAGACTATAAGGTCTGCAGAATATTCCCTATCCGACAATCTCAGATTGCCTGATCGATGTGGCAAAATGTGGCAAAAATTAAAAATTGTGCGGCAAATTGTAGCAAAAATGTGCTAAGTAGGAGGTAAAATTCTATTGAGCGCTAATTTGGAGGTAAAATTTTACCTGCCGAGCGCACTGATTTTTAGGCAAAATTTCATCGACTGCGTAAAAATAACCTTTTTGCAAAAAGTGTGGCAAAACAGAGTTAGTGCGGCAAAAAATTTGTGGGATTTCAGAAGAATACAGAGATTGAGGAAGATTCTGCAGGCCTGCAGACTATAAATGTAGACGAGGCTAAAAGATGGCCCAAACGTGAACACACGCAGGTGCGATAGTATTCTGAAGAAAAAAAAAAAATAAATAAAAAAAGAATAAAAAATCTCATCAAAATAGCTGGGATTTCTTTCATATTCTACATTTACAGAAACGATCTAAAGAAATGAAATAAGGTGAAATGAGATTTTCGACCTGGTTTTTTTTTATTTTTTTTTGTCAGAATTTTATTTCACCTGATGTGTTTACATAATTTGGGCCATCTTTTAGCCGTATTCACATTTTTGTTACATTTTCCTTGTGGTTCGGGGGGGGGGGGGGGGGGGGTGGTTCGACGATGACGGATTTCTGTACCTATTCAAATTACACAGGGAGAAGCTCAACGACCCTTGATTCCTCGTTCCTCTCTTTTAATTATGGTATAGGAAATCCGCTCATATTGTTGGTTTGGAACAAGTAGCGGTGTTCGTTGGTGTTGGACTGTTGGATGGTGAAGTTTTACGCGCATCGCAGGAGAAAGTCTCGATTTTATGAATAGCTGAATTTTTGTTTTTATAGAATCGGAACCTGAATGAAATCAAGTCCGACGGAGGATTGTGGAAACGAAACGGGCTTTCTTGTTCCTCGCGTCGCATGCTCCATCATTGCCGACAAATTACTTGAAACGTTTTTCTCTCTCTCTCTCTCCTGTTCCGTGTCTCTCCCCCCCCCCCCTTCCGCAAATAACTCTGTGAAAAAAAAAGCGCAAGTCTCTACACATTATGCTCACGACAACATCAAACTCTCAGCCCACCAAGCTCATTAACGTAGTCCGCGCACTTTTTACTGACCTTGGATTAAATATTCGCGTCATGCTGCATTGCATACGGAGAACCGGCGTCGCACTGAATTTGTAAACAAACAATATTGATCGCATGAAATAAAAAAAAAAAAAAAAAAAAAAAAAAAAAAAAAAAAAGTTTTGAATCAACACAGTTTTTAGTATTATTTTAGGTAAGCAGTCTCCCCAAAACCTCGGTTAATATCATGCACGAGAGATTATTTTTAAGCAATTATAAAAAACTAGCCGTATTTTGCTTGGCCATCGCACTGTGGTCTGATAGTTCGAAAAAAAATTGACAAAAATCAGTAAAAAAATTAAAAAATCAATCAAAATAGTAGTTTTCGACCTTCTTTATAGCTTGATTTAAAACTTCACTTTTAGAACAATGCGAAGCAAATTGCTAATTAGAGGTTTTTTTTTGTTTTTTTGTTTTTTTGTTTTTTTGTTTTTTTGTTTTGTATTTTTGTTTAAAATAATAAGCATGCTAGCATGAATTCACAAACCCCCTGTGATTAACTTCAAGTTATGGAACCGAGTATAGACTCAGTTTTTAGTTTTTGATTTGTTTTTTTGTTGAAAGTAATAAGCATGCTAGCATAATAATAAAAAAAAACCTTTATTTGCAATTTCACAAATTTTTCGCAGGACTTCACAAACCCCTTGTGATTAACTTCAAATTAAGGAAACGAATAGACTCATAGGTAAGTGGCGTAGCGTGCATTTGGCAACGTTATATTTTGTCTCTTTATACTCGTGTAAAAGGTCGAATGCGAAGGTGTTCACTGAACACCCAATACTTCGATATTTTTCATGGGTTTAAATGAACGAACTACAACGCTGCCAAATGGCACGCTACGCCACTGACTCAGGTGTGGTGTTTAAAGGGGTGTTGCAGGTGGTTAATGATGGGGAAAAAGCCGGTCTACCGTGACTATGACACTACAGACCCTTTGATTCAACCATCAAATGTGCAAATGCAAATCTGAGAAGCTGGATCATAACCAGACTAAACCCTGGCGGTCATTAGGTTGAAACGCCGCACTATAGATCCAAATCGAATATTAAGTGGTCAAAAATACACATACATGAAATACCGCGATAATGGGGCTCTTGCAAACTTTTGCTATAGGGGATTGAAGAGTTGATTCTTGCATGAAAACCTGTAAAAATGACGACAAGTACCCTAAAAAATCACGAAATTCACTCTCAGAATATGGCGTAATGGCGAAAAGACGCAGGTATCATGGGAGATTCCTATCTAAATTGAGACATATCTCTGTGTTTCCGGAGAGGAAGTGACATAATAGACAGGAATCTCCCATGATACCTGCGTCGAACCGCCATTACCATCTTGCCGTTATAGCAGTTATGTGAGTTTATTACTGAATTTTAGACTTTCTTAGTGTGATTTTCGAGATTTTCGCTGGTCTTTACATTAGATTGGACTATTTATTTACTTATAGCAGAAGTTTTCAAGATTGCATTGAGAGCTAGCGCGGTCAATGCTGACAAGAGCCTAATTTAAAGTCGGCTTCTGATTGGCTGGAAATAGAGGAAGATGCATGGGATCCAAACTTTTTTCGGTCTCATGGAAATTAACATGAGGATTTTCTTCAAGGTCATTTCACTCGGAAACGATGAGGAATTAGGTGTACTGTGCCAAATGATGTAAATTGATTTAGCAGAATTTTCTCAACTAGTTGATCTGTCACAAGTGCCATATTGCAAATTCTAGTTGATATGTCACAAGTGCCATATTGCAAATTAGAACAGATTATCTCAGTTGAAAAGTGCAAATAATAGTGTGTCCTCAAGCTTCGCGTGTGAGTTGAGTAACACACAATTATTCGTACTTTTCAACTGAAATAATCTTTTCGAAAATGCAATAAATAAGTGGCACTTGTGACCTATAAATTTGTAGAGAAAATTCTGCAAAATCGATGCACAGGATTTGGCACGTATAATTCTTCTTTGTTTTCGAGGAAAATTACTTTAAAATATCGCCATGTTAATTTCCAAAAGGCCGACAAAAATAAGGAATCACGCATTTCCCTAGATTTCCAGCCAACCAGAAGCCGACTTTGAATTGGGCTCTTATCATTATTGACCACGCTGGCTCTGAATGCAATTGCCACTCTTGATTTTTAATACTCTTTGATCGCGACCGTCAAACTCGGGCTTCCGATAGTTACGATACAGAATTCGATCACAAACATATTCGTTCCAAGCAAATAAAATACTCGCCCCGGTAAAATTTCCCATGGGAAAGCCAAAGGGATAGCCAAGGAAAACCGTGGTAACCACTAACCAGGGCTGCTAAGGTAGGGACCACTGCTGAAAGGGAACTCATGAGACAGCCAACAGCGAGAAAAATAAGGTGCTAATTCATCTAACATCCTGGATGTTAAAAAAAATGAGCGGCAGCTCTTGAATGCTGATTTTAACCCCCGCCTGATGTTAAGTTTGCATCCCAGGATGTTAGTTGATTTACATCCTATAGGATATTTAAGTATCAGCAGGTTGAGTGATGATTCAGCATTTGAGAGTCGTCGCAAATTTTTTTGAACATCCAAGAGGTTAAATTAGCATCTTCCTTCCGTAAATAAGGGGACGAATGATGGGGGTCAAGGGGATCCAGAGGGGCCTAAAAGGATTAAGGGGACCCCGGAAACGACCCAAAGGGCATCAATCAACGCTGAATTTTTTTTTTTTTTTTTTTTTTTTTTTTTTTTTTTTTTTTTAGCTCCATGCCAATTTCATTTAACTTTTTCAAGTCATCATCATCAAGCTTATTTTTTTCGCTGTCCACTAGAGTATCCATAAGACTGATTTTGGGACTGCAGCCCGCATAAGAGCTCGTTTTAAAAGTGTAGGCGCATCTAAACCATAATCTTTGGCGAATTTTCAACTTAATTCCTTCAAATCGAAACCGAACTAGCCTCTGACTTTATTCTTTGGCTTTGAAAGTGTTCCTCATTGAAAAAAGGAGGCTCAATTTCATTTTCATTCATTTCTATCAAGTAGGTAATATATCAGAAATAATGTTGACAAATTCTAAAGATTATCGGTCTAGGTGCGCCTACACTCCTGAAACTACCTCTAGGGTATCTGCACTACTGAGTACTGGTGCGCAAGATCATGGGGTAAAATAGCATTTAGGGGATAACTTTCATTAAAGATTTACTTTCTTCTGTCTGTCAGATGGGGAAGGATATTATTGTCTGAGCTTGAGGGGTGGGGTTGTGAGGAGGGGGCTTATCAATTAATATCGCCACTCCAGAGCCGTCCTCCCCTCGGGAGGATTGGGAAGGGGGGGGGGCAGAGAGAGACAGAGGGCGTCCGCAGGGCCCGCGAGAAATTTTTCGAAGGCGCAATTTTCTCCTACCTACTTTTTCCAGAGAAGTTAGTCTTCTCGTGCTCATCAAAAAATGGGGGTCAGTTTATCTGCAATCAGCGGGTATGCAGAAAAACTCGGTTTTTTTAGAGATACAATTCCTTTTTATTTTTCTCTTATTTTCGAATTTTTCCTTATTAACTTTTCTCTCCTTCATTCCTCTTAGATCCTTTTATTCTTCCTTCCTCTCCTCGTATGTTTTAAAGGTACATCTTTTCGCTTTTTCATTCTCCTCATTTTCTCAATTTATCTTTTCTGCGGTCTCAATTTTTTGCCACCAGCTATATATTGGTTTTGTAATTTCCTCCCTTTAACTTTCCGTTCCTCACAGTTTCCTTTCACCCTTCTCTTTTCTCCTCTTTCTTCCCTACTCTTCTTCTCTTTTCTTCCGCTTTTCCTTTTCTCTTCCATTCGCCTCTCCTTTTTTTTCAGCCTTTTCCCCTTCTTTCATAGTTTCATCTTGCTTTTTCCCTTGATTCTCACCTCCATTTTTAGCCGCCGGTGTAGATACGTTACACACCAGGGACCAAATAATGTTCGGTCCCGAGAGTAACTTACGCACGGTCATGTGACCGTGCGTAAGCTCTCTAATTGGTCAAAACCGCACGCAAGATGCACGCAATTCATTGCTCGGGACCTAACATTATTTGGTCCCAAGGACCAAATAATGTTAGGTCGTACGAACGTAACTTACGCTTGGTCACATGACCGTGCGTAAGCTCTCTGATTGGTCGAAACCGCACGCAAGATGCACGCAATTCAATGCTCGGGACCTAACATTATTTGGTCCCAGTGCTCTGATAGGAACGGAATGACACGATATGATATTATGCCTACTGTATGCTTTGTTTCCCGTGGGATCTTTTGATACAAAAAAAAAAACTTAAAAATCGTCCATGTGTCACAAAAGTAGGCCCCAAACCTAAAAAATGACTGGGACGGACGGTCCTGTTGCTCTTTAACGTGGATTGAGTTTCAACCATTGAGAAGCGATGTCGCAACCTGGGTTCGAGAACAAGAGCCGTCGTACAGAACACTTTCAAGGACTCTAGATCATCATGAGATCATAAAAATTAAAAATCACCTAACCTATAACCTGTCGCGAGGGCATTTTGCTCATTGTCAGTAGTACCTATCAAAAATAGAGGAATTTTATTATCCCTAGTAGCAAAAATACTAGTATTGAATATTTGTATTTTATACATAGATTTAATACGTATTTAATACATATTTAATATATATTTAATGCACCATCTATTTAATACGTATTCAATATGTATTTAATAGTATATTTAATACGTATTTAATTTTACATATTAATACAAATATTAAATACGCATTTAATACGTATTAACTACGTGTATTAAATCCAAATATTTAATACATATTGTCTATCATATTTAATATGTATTGAATTCATGTATTAAATACAAATATTTAATAAGTATTATCTATCATATTTAATATATATTTTCTATGATTCATCCATTGGTGGATCCAGCCCATGCAAATGGGGGGGGGGGTGCGATCTCTCCCCTCCCCCTGCGTGGCCAGTGGACTCATCGCAAAGATCAATTAACTGGAACTTGATCTCGAAACAGTCAACGAATTTAAAAATGGACGTATATTATCTATTGTATTGAATACATATTTAACGCATGATTCATCCCAAAGATAAATTCGAACTGGAAACATATTTAATAACAGTGGGTCTAATTTGACAGCTTTGACTCAATCGCTCAAGCGGCTAGGTGCAATTGTTACATTTCCCATTCCCGATCGCCTCTCATAAAAAAAAAAAACATTTTCCACCTCATGATCATCCGGGAGGTAAAAATGTTGACACATTCCGCTGGGTTGTGTCAATAAATATTGATTTTTCACCCTCCTGTAATCTCTTCAAACTGCGAGAACTCGCTAACGCCAACTGATCTCATTCTAATGAGGTTCTTCGAGACCGGTAGGTGATGTATAAAGTGTTGGTGATGAACTAATTCTCTCTACAACACTGATACATTACCAACTTCTTTACCCCTTTGACATGGTATTGTAGATCCCAGTCATATTCTACTTCAAAGACAAGGTATCTCTACTGATAACCATTATGACTTTTCCATGCACATCTTTTGGATATGCGGCCATTCTTACTTTATGAGCCAATCATATAACCTCTCCTTCAAAAGGGGTGCGATAACAGTCCTTACCCAAATTAATAATAATATCCATTTCAAATGGAAGTCTATTTACTTAATACTATTTAGTAGGTATTCAATACGTATTTAGTACATATTTAATTTTGTATTTGATACGTATTAAATACCATATTATATATGTATTAAATACCATATTAAATTACGTCAAAAATTGGGACAAACCCCCCTATAAATACATATTTAAAACACATTTTATACCATATTAAATAGAAGTATTTCTTATGTATTTTTGCTACTAGGGATGAAACAATGAAACTAAGGATGACAAGTAAAGAAGGAAAACTTCATCGAAATACTATGAAATTTCCATATGAACTCAGGTAAAAGACAAAAGTAAAAAGGCAACGAGGTTATCCGTATTCTGATAAGAGAACCTGTTTAATACAGGCAATCTACCCACGAGTCACTGGATCAGCATGAGCCAGGAAATTTAATTACCTTTTAATTATTTGCTCCGTAATCCTGCAAATGTCGCTGATTGGTAGAAACAATTTTTATGTGCTAATTCAAAAATCACAATTCCATTTTAAATCCAGACGTGTGCGAAGATAACTGAACTACACTCACGATCACGAAACTAATCGGCACTGATAAACTTATGAACGACGAACTATGAAATCACTGGAATCTAACAGCTTAAAAACCACAACTTCGGGGATGGAGTAAGAAAACTATAACTCACAAAACGAAGAGGAAAGAAAATCATTAAAATAAAACACGAGGAAAACAGATTTATTTACGAAAAGAACGGTGAGCGAACGGACGATCGACAACGCGACTCACCAACCGTGGCGATAAACACAAACTGAGAGCCATAGCCATGTGATACGAACAGCTGTGAGTGCTGTGAGTCAATTGACCCGCGCGAGATAGTTCTTAGAGTCGCCGCCAGGTAGCGGATACTGTCAAGAAAATTTGGACATGAATCATATTTCAGTGTAACTCCGTGGCTCTTGACGTGTTCCGGTTCCTTCGATACCTTTCATTGCCAATTGAGCAGTCGCACTATAAAGCTATAACTTTTGATGGTTAGTAAGCAGCCCATGTAAAATACAAAAAATAAGAAATTGGACAGTGTTGTAGTTCCATCGCGGTCCGTTCAATACTTGAATACCCGAAATGGAATAGGTGCGGTTTGCGCCATTCTTCACAATTTTTAGGATCTTTTTCAATTATATTTGAGACCCCTAGCCCCGGGGTAGAGAGGAGTCCTTAGAGTAAAAGGGCAACTCAAAATTTTCAAATAACAACGCTCTGCGCCTTGTCATCGATTAATACCCCACCCAAAAGCCAGGTCTGCTCGTCAGTCTGTTTTCCCATTAAAAATAACATTGGCGGTGCCCCGGAAGAGCAGAGCGGGCGTATTGAGAGCCCTACACCTTGTCAGCGATTAAAAGCCCATCGAAAAAACAGGTCTGCTCGTAAGTCTGTTTTTCCATTAAAAATAACATTGGCGGTGCCCCGGAAGAGCAGAGCGGGCGTATTGAGAGCCCTACACCTTGTCAGCGATTAAAAACCCACCAAAAAGGCAGGTCTGCTCGTAAGTCTGTTTTCCCATTAAAATAACATTGGCGATGCCCCGGAAGAGCAGAGCGGGCGTATTGAGAGCCCTACACCTTGTCAGCGATTAAAAGCCCATCGAAAAAACAGGTCTGCTCGTAAGTCTGTTTTCCCATTTAAAATAACATTGGCGATGCCCCGGAAGAGCAGAGCAGGCATATTGAGAGCCCTACACCTTGTCAGCGCACTATGGGCCAGGAAGGCATGCTACGCGAGAATAATGTCATTTTTTCAAGTGTCAATTTTTAAAATTCCAATGAAAGATTCGAGAAGTAGACATCATAAGGAATCAGAAAATACCCATATATCATGGTCTAGGTGCATATACGACTACACAAACGAGGGGGGAAAATGGTCACCTCTGTAACATCCACGCTCGCTCCGCACGAATCAGGAAAGATAGCGCGCGCTCATTGTTGATCTCTGCGCTATTATATGAGTCAAAATTTAATGAATTGATTCCAAATCATTATGGCAGATTCGTCAGAATGTAAGCTTTCTTTCGGTATACAAATCTTTTAAAAAATCTTAATTTAAACTGCCGAAAATGCGGTGCAAACATGGTATCCTTTTTATTTCGTTTTTGCGGTAATATTGTGAGTAAATAGTTGTCTAGAGTTTTTCGCTTAAAAGTGCTTAAACTTTTGCCGCCAGGTATTGATTCTACATGCCTTTGTGACCAACTTCCTGCATAGTTCGTCTGCAACAAGTTGCAACAACTCTTGGAAAACATTTTTTTAAGTAACCGAACCATCCATAGAAAAATGGGCAGAATCTCATTTTCATGATCGTTCCTCTGTTATTATGCGTAGAGGTATTTTTTGTCGTTAAAATCAGATGTTGTAACTAGTAATAATAACATTGCTTATTATCTTAGGTTATATTATGCCATCTGAAATTTCCAGTGTTGCCAAATTTGTAAGATATTCAAGTATTTTTAATTTATTTAAATGGGAAAAAATTGAATAAATTAAAAAGGGAAACATGATAGTTGTCCTTGCATTGCACTGCACAACAGACAATAAACTACACTCTTTGCCCACAATGGAAGCTGGCTGTGTTGCCAGATTTAAAGGAAAATTTGCGAGTTTCCATTTGCCTCATGGCTGGTGTCTCAAAGGTGTCCATCCAGGTACCATTAGAGTGCCCCCCCCCCTCAGAATAGGATGAAACTTTAAAGGATGATAGAACTAAGCGTCAGCTTTCAGAATATCTGCAGTTTTTTTTTAATTTGGTCATCTGGGAGCGGGGGGCAGGGGGTCAAAGTCAAAACCTTCAATGCTCCATAACTTTTGAACGAAAAGAGATATTGACGTGAAGTTAGCGCCAAAAGATGCTTCTTTTAAAGAGCTTTCGATTGGTGTGCTTTAATGTTTCGTTTAAAAGATCTTTGACCCTTTTTTTAATTTTTTTATTATTTTTCAAGTTTCCAAAAATCCGTTTTTTTTGAGTTTGAAAAATATGCGCAATGAAGGAATCTGAACAAAGAACTTTCTTGAAAAAAGCTGATTCTCTAAGCTTTCAGATGGAGCAAACCGTGATGCCGAGAAACGTTTCGTTCAAGAGTTATGACCGCACAAAGTTTCAAATCTAGGCCAAAAATAGGGTTTTACCGACTTTCGATTCTACAAAAAAATGTGTTGCTCCACAATAATCGATGAAATTCATTGAAACTTGGTATATGGGGGTTTTTTGGGTCGCTGGATTCTTTTTTGATACTAGTTTTTCAAAATTCCCAAATCCAAGATGGCCACCATAGTCATACTTATCGGCGGCCATCTTGGATTTGAGAATTTCGAAAAACTAATATCAAAAATGAATTCAGCGACCCAAAAAACCTCCCTGCCCAAATTTTCAGAAAGTTTCAAGTAAATGTAGCGTCAAAAATAATTATTCTCGCGCAGCATGCCACCCTGGCCCATAGTGCAGCGATTAAAAGCACACCAAAAAGACAGGTCTGCTCGTAAGTCTGTTTTCCCATTAAAAATAACATTGGCGGTGCCCCAGAAGAGCAGAGCGGGCGTATTAGGAGCCCTACGCCTTGTCAGCGATTCAAAGCACACCAATAAGACAGGTCTGCTCGTAAGTCTGTTTTCCCATTTAAAATAACATTGGCGGTGCCCCGGAAGAGCAGAGCGGGCGTATTGAGAGCCCTACACATTGTCAGCGATTAAAAGCCCACCGAAAAAACAGGTCTGCTCGTAAGTCTGTTTTTCCATTAAAAATAACATTGGCGGTGCCCCGGAAGAGCAGAGCGGGCGTATTGAGAGCCCTACACCTTGTCAGCGATTAAAAACCCACCAAAAAGGCAGGTCTGCTCGTAAGTCTGTTTTCCCATTTAAAATAACATTGGCGATGCCCCGGAAGAGCAGAGCGGGCGTATTGAGAGCCCTACACCTTGTCAGCGATTAAAAACCCACCAAAAAGGCAGGTCTGCTCGTAAGTCTGTTTTCCCATTTAAAATAACATTGGCGATGCCCCGGAAGAGCAGAGCGGGCGTATTGAGAGCCCTACACCTTGTCAGCTATTAAAAACCCACCAAAAAGGCAGGTCTGCTCGTAAGTCTGTTTTCCCATTTAAAATAACATTGGCGATGCCCCGGAAGAGCAGAGCGGGCGTATTGAGAGCCCTACACCTTGTCAGCGATTAAAAGCACACCAAAAAGACAGGTCTGCTCGTAAGTCTGTTTTTCCATTAAAAATAACATTGGCGGTGCCCCGGAAGAGCAGAGCGGGCGTATTGAGAGCCCTACACCTTGTCAGCGATTAAAAGCCCACCGAAAAAACAGGTCTGCTCGTAAGTGTGTTTTCCCATTTAAAATAACATTGGCGGTGCCCCTGAAGAGCAGAGCGGGCGTATTGAGAGCCCTACACCTTGTCAGCGATTAAAAGCCCATCAAAAAAACAGGTCTGCTCGTAAGTCTGTTTTCCCATTTAAAATAACATTGGCGATGCCCCGGAAGAGCAGAGCAGGCATATTGAGAGCCCTACACCTTGTCAGCGATTAAAAGCACACCAAAAAGACAGGTCTGCTCGTAAGTCTGTTTTCCCATTAAAAATAACATTGGCGGTGCCCCAGAAGAGCAGAGCGGGCGTATTAGGAGCCCTACGCCTTGTCAGCGATTAAAAGCACACCAAAAAGACAGGTCTGCTCGTAAGTCTGTTTTCCCATTTAAAATAACATTGGCGGTGCCCTGGAAGAGCAGAGCGGGCGTATTGAGAGCCCTACACCTTGTCAGTGATTAAAAGCCCACCAAAAAGACAGGTCTGCTCGTAAGTCGGTTTTCCCATTTAAAATGACATTGGCGATGCCCTGGAAGAGCAGAGCGGGCGTATTGAGAGCCCTACATCTTGTCAGCGATTAAAAGCCCACCAAAAAGACAGGTCTGCTCGTAAGTCTGTTTTTCCCTTTTAAAATGACATTGGCGGTGCCCTGGAAGAGCAGAGCGGGCGTATTGAGAGCCCTACACCTTGTCAGCGATTAAAAGCCCACCAAAAAGACAGGTCTGCTCGTAAGTCTGTTTTCCCATTAAAAATTACTTTGGCGGTGCCGCGGAAGAGCAAGATGTTCCGGGTGACCTCCCACATCCTCAGCCACCTCCCCCAATTTTAGGGGGGCCCCCGAAATGCATCTTGCTTTGGGGCCCTCAAAGGTGTAGCTACGGCCCTGAATGCAATATTCCCGCCCTCCTCGAATTGCCGCCCCTTAAAATTATAAAATTGACTTTTTTTCTTTTTGTTGTTGTTGTTGTTGTTGTTGTTGTTGTTGTTGTTGTTGTTGTTGTTGTTGTTGTTGTTGTTGTTGCTGTGGTTGTTGTGGTTGCGCATAGTGATGTGCGGCCGGGAATTTATATTCCCGGTCGAATAAATTCCCGAAATCGGGAGTATTCCCCATTATCATAAAAACAGCAAATGTAGCGTTAAAGTAATTTAGGAACAGACCCTTAGCTCTCTCTTTCGGAGTTATGAGCATTGGGAAACTTTCCTCTTCCAATTTATCAACCCTGCTGACAGGAAACACGAAAGGAGTGGTGTTCATTAGGATTTCAGTGGCCAATTTTGGAAATTCTTGTAAGAGCAGAGCTAGAGGGTGAACAATAAAAGAGCTGTGCTGGTGGGGGGGGGGGGGGGGCTGAAAAATTGGACAAATGAAGGAAAAATGGGATTACTAATGGAGGGGGGGGGGAGTTGTTGAGCGAGGTCCAGCTTTTTTAGTCAATTTTATAAGTGCAGAAATAAGAGGGCGTTCAAGATTTTTTGGTTTCAATTATTCACTGTAGGTACCTACATTTTACTTGATATTGTCTTACTGCTATATTTATGGCCAAAGAAGCCAATATCCAAAAACCACAAAGAAACAGTTTTAATTAGCTAAAATTAATATTTTTTTAAGAAGTTGGATAAATTCCCGGTTGGGAAAAATTCCCCGAAAAATAAATTCCCGGGAATTTTCCATCACTAGTTGCGCATGATGCCCGACGCACGTGCGTTCTTTTACCGAGTAGGCCCCATAGTTTCAAAGCTGCCGTTTTGCGTATAATTAATGACATTTTTTAACCACCGCTACACTGTTCCGCGAACAAACACAGGAAAAGTGGGAAAAGTAATCTTATCGAACGAGAATATTCTGTAATCCTCTGATCCCCTCTGTATGTCCGGTTGTATCACGGCCGGCATTTTATTCATTTTTCACTTAACACGGGCGAGATAGCTTGTGCTATATCTGTATGTATAAGTCAGAGACAAATATTTGTCTCCGGTGACCCTGCCCGGTATGGTATAAGTAATCTTTGCTTACAATTAGATCATAGAAACATAACTGTCGAGTCGAAAAAAACGCCTTCAAATCAGAGGGTATACGAAACCAATACTTACAAGTCGGAATAGTTATCTTATCTTATCCGGCGCAGACACGCAGATTTGAATCGGCTGTTTCGTCTCTTCAGTCGTCTCCTTCACGACGCACACTGGATCGAAACATGGATTTTCCCGGACGAGAAAAGTTAATTTTCTTTTGCTTCAAAATATTTCAGTGTTGACATTTTCTTGTAAAACTCATGTCATATTATTTGACTTATTCTCAAGCTCTTAAATGAGCCATTTCACAGGTTTTTAAGTTATTTTGCTGTTTATTTTTCTAATCTTAACTTATGTTCTTAAAATTATGTCCACGAAATTTCATACCTCGATCCACTGCGGCGCACGGTGGCGAGTGTTTTGCCATAAGTCGTTTTGCGGAAAAGTGGTGTTTTGGCGTTTCAAACTGGAACCATAGATAAAACGCAAAATCAAATAACACCTGCCAAATTTTTTTATGGATTTTTTGAGCCCAACGAGCTAAATTGGTTTAGAATGAAAGCCGTGAATTATGGAATTCATTTATCGCCATAAGCTTAGTGAGTGAGAGTGAGTGATAATACGTCTATCTGCCTCACTGAGGCTTATGAGAATTTTCGTATTTCATAATTTCCGGCTCTATTTTTGAGTGTTTCAGTTTGAAACTTTCAGGGCGTCTTCCTGAAGTATGCTCGCATTGCTCGCAGGTGCTGACGTTCCGCGAATTAGTGTTTTTAGCGCGAATTCGTCAATTTTAGCCAAAAACTGTTGACTTTTTGAGCAACGCGACGCGACGTGGCGTCTACGGTTGGAACTTGGAACTAATCGCGGACCCTGGAATCATCTTCAATGCTTATATCTTTTTTATTACGCAACGTGGAAGTTTGAAAGTGGTTTCGGCGGTTTTATTGGAAAATGTCCTTTAAGAATCACCCTATATAGTTTGTTTTTAGACGGTAAAAACTTTCAAATTTTCATTTTTAGTAATAAATTTCATGTCCGACCCCTCCCATTGAATCGTTCCACAGTGCGGCGCGGCGTGATGCCGACCGACGCGACGGGTCGAAGCCTCAAATTTTGCCTGCTTTCGACAGAAAATAACCCAAAATTTCTTGATGCGACGCTTAAAATCTAAAACTTCATGAGCGCTCCCCCATCTCCCCCCCCCAAAAAAAATTTCTGGATCCGCCACTGCAAGTTTTAATCAGTAAATTACTACTGCCTGCTGAGGTTGTATTTGCAAAATAGGTAATTTCGAGTTTGATTTAATGGAGTCTATTCTGATTTCAAAAAAATCAAAGTAGGTATCCCACAGGGTAGCACCCATGTCGCACCAACATTTATACAAGCGATGGATCTCAGACTAGAGGGATCCGCTTGATGTAACTGACGGGCAATACAGCCTTCATCTTTATCACCTATCGACCTCATCATTAAGATTTTTGCGCTTTAACGACATAGATGTCCGCCCCCTATGAACACAAAACAAGGGTCCCTAGACACAAACATGGAGTTTTTTCCAATTATTGAACCTCTTTTTACGTCATAAGCACACCTTCCTGTGTAAATTGACCTGTCGCGTTCGAATTTGGCCTTAGATTTGGTCGAAATTATCTTGTTTTTCCACAATTTTTACTTTGAAAAATGCTTAAAAGTAGAATATGCATAAAATCAGGACGAGTTACGTAGAAAATGATATCATTTTTGACGTCAGCATCTCAAATGCTAAAGAGTAGCACAATTTTCATGTAAATAACAAGAAAATTCAATGAAATACATTAAAATTTAGTTAAAAAGAACACTGACGTTTGGTGCTTGTTGCAGACAGTTATGTCGCTAAAGAGGCCTATTTCTTCATTAACATTAATCCTTGCCTGATAACCTCATGTACCTATTATCACCCAGATATCAATATTCGTCTTGCCGATTTGACTTAAAAAGGCATTTTTAAGACATCTTTTCATCCCGTCTTTAAAATGTCTTATTTCTTGCGGTAGTAGTTCTAAAGCCGTCCTTTCATCCTGTCTTAATTCTGTCTGTAATCCATCTTAAATGCGTCTTCAATACGTCTTAAATGTGTCTTTCAAAGTCTCCTTGGTTTACATCTTTAATCTGTCTTCCGAGGAAGTTTTTTAAGATGTCTTTTCATTCAAACTTACAAAGCGTCATTAATGCGTCTTTCAATACATCTTCCAAGACGGTTTTCAAAGTTGTCTTATATCTGCCTTAAAAACGGATTTGTCAGGCGTCTTCAAAGATCAATTTGAGTGGACCTAGAAGCGGTTTAAAAACGTCTTTAAGACGCTATTGCAAACTGGTCATTATCATTTTTGTGAGGGTAAAGTGCGAATGAGAGAAGAAAAAAATAAATGACTAAATTTTTTGTAAAATATTTATAATAATTACTGTGTTATTATGTCGCATGCTTGATGCTAGTTACAATAACAATAACAAAAAATAAACATTTTTGTACAAAATTCATTCAAATGTGTTCATAAAATTAGAGAGAAGAGAAAAAAAAATAGACATCACATCAGTCAGCTGTATTTTATGAACAATACAAAAAGAGCTGTAAGGTAACTTTTGACTAACTTAGGTGGGCACTTTTTAGTTTTTTACACTTCCTGCAAAATACCTCTCCTTGAAATGGTCCTTCAAAAGAACATCAATAATAACAAAACTTTGACAATTCCTGACTCTTCACATTTACTCTTGAAAAAATGCTAGACTATTTAAACAGATTTATCAACTCTGAGTACTTTGAAATATAACAAGTACATTTTTCAGTAAAGCTCAACTAAAAACATTGTTCTGTGTATAAAAAAGCAACAGTTTTTCTCAGTGATATTTAATTTAAGGGAAGATGGAGGTCCCAAATGATTTTTTTTTTTTAATTTTATTTGAAAGAGGACGTTCTCAGCTTTAAAATGGTACAAATGGTAAAATGGTATACATTGTATAGTTTGGAAAAGAAAAAAAAATCAATTTTCATGAATTTTTGAAGTGGAAGAGTCCTCAAATCAACTTTTTTCAAGGCTGATTACAACTGATACCTAAGTGACTAATTTTTTCTCTTTCGTTTTTTCTTTTTGCGATACTGAAAAACCTGTTTTTTTTACGTGTTGGTGCACTTATCCCTGTAACTAGTAATGCTATTTTTATGATTTTTTTTTTTTTTTTTTTTTTTTTTTAAACCTCAGGAAAAGCTCTAAAAGTGGAATTAGAATAATCTGTGAAGTTCCTTTGCTTTTTTTTCAGATATTCAAAGCTCAAAAAAAGGTGAAAAAATCAACCAAACTCTCAACTTTTTTTTTAAAAAAAAAGAGTATTCAATGAATTTTCTTAATTCTAGTTCCACTTATAGTCAACACTCATACACAACTTTGTGCAAAATTGCAGACTTGTAGGTCAAATAGTTCCTGAGAAAAGTGCACCAGAAGTGAAGCATATTTACCATTGTTTAACATAAGGCCTCCTTCTCCCCTTAAAAAAATTGGTTAAAAAAAAAAAAAAAACTACGGAAATGGGATCTTTCTTCTAATCACATGCAACCGTACAAATACAGGAATTATTAAGAAAATAAAGGGTGGACAGTTCTTCAAAAATAACATAAAAAATTTCTTTAAAAAAAAAATACTTTAAAACTAGTGAATTTTTCCAACAGTATTTCAAAGAAATTATTTCAAGGAAAACCAAACATGTTTATTGTAACATATCATATTATTGTATCTTTGACTTATAATTCAACTTTGTATCTACTATGTGCCTGCAATTTTATTTTCAAATAGATTATGACTTTCTTTGAACCAAGAGAAAAATTCCTAATCCAACAATTTGTCAGAGTTTCCCCAGCTAATCCAAAGAAGTTCCCAAGTATTTATGCTACTCGTAAACACCATTTTAGTGAGAATTTTAAATTGAGACTATAGCTATTACCATATTTAAATGGTAGGTATTGTAAAAACAATTTTGATGACAGGTTTGAAATTCGATGTCATCTGCAATTTGCATCTTGCATTGGTGAGTGATGTCAATAGCATACTGTCTTCTCTACAGAGACAGCTTGGTCAGATACAATGAAAGGCCAGGTATTTGGTTCATTATTTTGTTTCATCGACGACTTCTAAATGCTACCTAGACTGGACATGATGCTTGCCAAATAGAGATGATTGGTAGGTAAGCTGATTCACAGCATTCCAAAATACATTAAAATAAATGGGAGATTTTTTTTTTTCTTTAATAGGTACATAAAAACACTGAAAAAAATAATTACTAATCAAAGGTGTTATTAAATCTAATGATATGCAAATGAGGTTTGGGCCCGTTTTTATACAGATTTCTTGGACAGAAACATTTTACAGCAGCTTAAAGTAGTGTCAATTTTCCTATTTTGCCGTAGTTTCAACAAGATATTTCAGAGGCTTGTTGAGAATCTACTTTGCTGTATTTACTCAGTTTTGGGCAATCTTGCGTTCTGATTCAAGTTACATTTATGTTTTGTCTTAGTAATTTGTAGCATGGCTTTTGTTCTTGTAAGGTACAACTTTAATCAAAAATTGTACGAAGAGAACAGTTTTAAAAAACACCCTGTATAAACTCCAGGCCCAGCTTTGAGCCTCTATAGAATATTCCCTATTTCATAAATCATAGCAAAAAAGGGCCCAAAACTCAATCTACACAACAAGAGTTTCGCTGACTTTTTGAGCAGAACGATGTGGTGTCCACAAATCAAACTAATCGACCCTGGAATCATCTTAAAGTGGTTACAAGTTCAATTTTTAAAAAAAAAAAAATCATTTTTTCAGTTGCCTCAATGTATTTCCAAAATGTCTCACTCATACAGTGAATCAAGTTGAAGCATAACTCAGCCTCGTGTCCAGTCTAAATGGTATCAGAAGTCTTTGATTGACGCTGCTCAATAAACCCCACAAGGGCTGAAGTAAGGCAAAAAGAAAATAGAAAACAAAAATAAATTATTCCTGTAGAATGCTTGATCAAAATACTGGCCTCTGCTCTACAATTGCGATGACACACAAAATGAGAGAATTACTTGTTTGCACTTTCAGAAACATTTTTCTCAACTGAGTGACTTTTTAAATGTTGCTTTAAGGCTTTCTTGGTCCTATACCTGGCTGTACAGTGAGCACAGTATAAAAGCTTTCCTTTGCCATGCTCCAAAGAATGAATCTTGATCTCAGCTTTAGTCACAAATTTAGCCGAGCACCGATTACATGCGTAAGACTTTTCTTCTCTATGCTTGACTCTGATATGATAATTTAAGTGGGTATTGAGACTAAACCTTCGCGAACAAAAAGTGCAAGCGTATCGATAGCTTTTGTTGGAAGGATGATGATTCTCATCTCGGTAACAACTTAGATGACGCTTTAAGCCCCCTTCATATTTAAACCTGGCCGGACAGTGAGAGCAGAAAAAAAGTTTTTCGTTCGAATGTGATAACAAATGGCACTTCAGACTACTATAATTTGGAAATCTTACAGAGCATTCTACGCATGGAAAAGGCAGCGTTTTGTCATGCTTAGAACGAATGTGATCATTTAAGTCACTTGAGGTCAAAAACCATCCTTTACACAGATCGCATTGAAACTTTTTGGAAGTTTTTTTTTCTTTTTTTTCTCTCAAACCTCCATCTACTGCAGGGTGATTTCCATCGGGTGGATAAAGCAGATGCCTTTTTAAACTTTCTTTCCATCTAAAACTGGCTGAACAGTGAGCGCAAGTGTACGGCCTATCTACAGAGTGTACTGCCAAGTGTCTCTTCAATTTAGCGAGTCTTTCGAATTTAGCTGAACACTTTGTACACGAATAAGGCCTCTCTTTACTGTGTTTAGCACGGATATGAACCTTCAAATGACTCTTCCATCCAAAAGAACTACTGCATTGAGAGCAAGAGAATCGTTTGATCATATTTTCAGGAACGTGATTTTCATCAGGATAGCTTCTCATGTGCGATTGTAAATTAGCCTTATATTTGAACCGTGTGGGACAGTGGGGGCATGAGAATTGTTTCTCATTTGAGTGTGCTGCCAAGTGATGATCTAACGTATACTGACTAATGAAGGTCCCTGAGCACTGCGAGCATGAGAATGGTCTTGAAATATTTTCGTGGGATCTCTTTTTGTGTGTCCATAGGGTCGATTTCGATTTGAATTTGGACGGACAAAGAGGGCAGGGGAATAGCTCCGCATTAGATGATGAGGCAGACAAGGGTTTTTTTCTTGGTTTAGTAATATTTTTGGATGTTTTAGTAATCTTTTTAGATGTATCTTCATACAACAGGAGCTCGCTGGAGATATCTGGAAAAATAGAACAGAATGAAAAATGAAAAGTTAGATGAAGGCAAAATGCCATTTTCAGAGATTATTAGCCTAGAGCCGATCCTTGGAATTCCCGACTTTTGAACAGACTGGGTACGAATGGAAGAAATAGATTGGTGGAAACAAGCTGTGTGGTTGCCAAACCTAATCAAAATACGGTTATCAGACAGTCTTGAGCATCTGATAACCAACCAATTGGGTAATTTCCTCATTTTCCATTAGACTTGGCTACCAAGTGACTCCTTCTGCCAGTCACTATCTTCCATTCTTGTCCAGTCTATTTAAAAGTCAGGAATTTCCCGGGTGGACCTTTAGGAAGGCGTTGCTAAGAGTTAAAGCTACTTATTGCATTTCTATTGGTGTCTTTACATGTGTTCTCTTCCACTGATCCTGACTGGATTTTGTTGAAAAAAAAATATTATTATTTGACATATTTCTACAATAATCACTTTATCTTGCCACACAGCGTCAATACATATTATGCATTGAATGTATTTCCTTTTCATTTAGTGTGTCAACACCCAAATACATTTACAAGTCATTTATGTTTGTATCTGCACCATGAATTTATTGTTGGGGTACCTGCAATGAGAAAATATCATGCATGAAATGCAATATCTGTTTCAAATTTCGGCGCAATTTTCAGCATAGATTAAAAAATTAAGTGATAGTTATGAGAGTGAACTCGAACACTGAATTGCCCTGTCGGAGGGAGGGAGGGAGGGGGTGGGTTCCCATGTAAAATTCTGGGAGCAAAAAAATCTCCATTCTACATCCAGGGTGTTTACAAAAAGCAAATAAAGAGTAGTTTCCAGATGATGTTACTGCCTTGCTGGACACTATTTACTAGAGTCCCTATATATGAAAGAGTCTCGCCATACGAGTTCCATCTCTGATTGGCTGCTGAAAACTGAAGAAGAAGAAGGGGTCTATGAAGCCTGGAGGCGCGCCTCTTGTTTACATCTTCATGGAACCATCTTCCCAGCCGCCCAGCTTTTAGGAAACTTTCGGCATTTTTAGCTTATGCTGATGAAATTTTCTATTGAAATTGACGTAAGTATGTTCAGAACAGAATAAAATTCACACATTACCCTTCACAGTAATTAAAACAGGTAGTAAAGCTAACGGTAATTGAAGGTTAGGTCAACCTTACAAAGATTACTTACACACGAATATATGTATAAGTAATCTTTGGCAGGAAGATCGTTGGATAAAAATGTATACAAGAGGCGCGCCTCCAGGCTCCTCAGACCCCTTCTTCTTCTTCACTTCTGATATAGGGTCTTGACTCTTTCATACATAGGGACTCAACTATTTACTTTTTTTACCTTACATACAATTGCCTTAGAATTTATGATGGCAGGAGCATCCTACATCCTTGTCACAGCTAATGACAAAAACTGTAACCTGTTTAAAACGCTGATTGAACAATACACGGTGCTTAATCGAGCTGACTAGCTTTGTGTTATTTTATTTGAGGTCTTAAGATCTATTAATACCAGACAAGACCAGAAGGCAGTCCATATCAACGTTTCCCCGCTAAGTGAGTGCCTTCACCGCGGTATTCCACATAACAGTTGTTGATTCTGGCGAGTGAACCGCCCAACAGGGGTGATGATGCCCAGCAGACCAGAGACTAGATTCTCAGCAGACTAGGGAAACGATTTGAAAAGGAACGCGATACCCCCGCCTACTTGCTACTGGTCTGACCTGGTATTAATAGACCTTGTGTGGTCCACTGTTCTCTAATGGGGCAGTTGCAAGGGTAAGGTTGGCAATTGGTAAATTTGGCAACTTTGGGGCCGAGTCGCCAAACCCTAAAGACATTGTACAGGGCTGAAATTTTGCAGGGGTGCTATTTAAGACCATACGAATGGGAAAAACTCATCGGAGCAAACATCCAAGACACTTGAGGCTTTTCAGAATACCCTACTGGACATTTTTTCTTGGACTTATCCACCTACAACCGTTCATTCTTTCTTCTTCTCTTTTCCTTACATACCAACAAAATTTTTGATGATAACTGCTTTTGTTAAGAGCATTTTTTATTCTCCGAAAAAGCACAATTGTTCACAAATTAAGTTTCCCTGACAACAAAGAAAAAGCTGCTTAAGTTTTGCACTGTCTGATGGCCCTCCAGTTGTTTTGAAGTTAAGGGTTTGAATTTTTTACAAATCAATACAAATAATAAAACAAAAACTCATTGATTCAATTTACCATCTAAGTGGGTTTCCTCCTCCAAATTTCCATTCAATGACTCTTCATCTTCTTCCTTAATTGATACGTTTCGGAAATTTTGACAATTTTCTTCATCTCTATTCAATGAACTTGGAGCTAAGAATGCTTTCCCTCCTGTATTATTATCAATCCGACGGAGGCATACAACAGGCTTTTGGTTTAGAATTTCTTCAACAAGACTTTGAGTTGACAACTGATTGCTTCCACTATGACCAGCATCTGAAAACAAGAAGTAGTAGTAGTAGTAGTGGTAAAGTCCAGCCGTCCAAACCTTGCGTTCGTTATGCTTGTATTTCAAAGCGAACGACTGGACTGAAAATACAAAAAGGGAATAGGAAGGAAGGGAGATACCTATCAAGGTACCTCACTGTGAGGAAAGGGGACAAGAGGGAAACCGCACCAAGCGAGACATCCTGAGGAAAGGAGATATCTCAAGAGCACACTAGGACTGGTATGCTCTAGGAATTTTTTTGGGCAATCTGTGTGTCTCTCTACGATCTTTTCTCTCTAAGAAAAAAAAAAATCAGGTAATAAAGTGAGAGACTTGGGTTGGGCAGGATGAGAAATTGAAAATTTTTAGACAAAGTCAAAGAGCATTAAGAAAGGGTACGATTTTCTGACCAAGTTATACCTATAACCCTGTTCGTTCTTAAAAATGTATTTTTTTATTTTTCTGAGAACTTTTCTTTTAGTTGTTTCTTTTTTTAAACATATTGTTAAACGAATTTTAATTTTTTTTTTTTTTTGTTGGTGCTGACTTTTGTCGGATCCTTCCGACATCTGAGTGGAGACTCTTAAAGGCCTGGTTTGACTAACTGCCGTCGATATACTATGACTCAAAAGGAAGTACCCTGGTCCAAATTCTCATTGTTTTTCTTGGTTGTTTTCAATAGAATGTACAATTTTTCAAGACGTATTCTAAAATGGGCATTGTGCTGTTGCACACTTTTGCTATAAGCGATTTAATAGTTGATTTTGGTATAAGAACCTCCGAAAATATCGATGGCAGCACTAAAAATTTTCCGAAATCCACTCCTAAACTCAATAAACGCTTTTATTAGCGTGAGCGTAATGGTGGCTTAGGGCAGTAATAATGGGAGATTACCATCTAACAATACTGTAACTCCATCAAGAAGTGACCAATAAGAGACGACTTTCACTTGACACCAGTGTCACCAGATGTCACGGTACCATTCTTCGGATGTGGATCAATATTCTGATGACTGAATTACTCTGTGAATCATCCTTGTCAGCATAGAGAGAGTGACCAAATTAACATATGAATCTCCCATTATTACTGCCCTATGCCACCATTACACTTGCACAAATAAAAGCGTTTATTGAGTTTAGGAGTGGATTTTGGAAGTTTTTAGTGCTGTAATCGTTATTTTAGGAGGTATTTAGACCAGAATCGACCATTAAATTGTTTTTAGAAAAAGTGTGCACCAGCCTCATTCTGCTTTGTCCTTGAACGGTTGAAAATCACAAAATTGCTCTAAGTTTACCGATATTTGAAGGAGTAAAAATTTCGACCAGGGTACTTTCTTTTGAAAGTCATAGCACGTAATAATGACAAGCTGTACCCATAAAGATCATGATTTCCCAAGTAAAGTTATCAGTGATAAGGGACTTTGGAAGAGAAAGGACTTATCAAGTGTCATCAGCTTTACCTTTGAAAATATTATTAGATGTCTCTTTGCTTTTCTTTTTGACAACCACACCGCTCAAACGGACCTTATCGGATTTGGGTTGTGCTGAATATTTCCCGAATAATGTTCTTTTTTTCATTGAGTTTAGGAGTGGATTTTGGAAGTTTTTAGTGCTGTAATCGTTATTTTAGGAGGTATTTAGACCAGAATCGACCATTAAATTGTTTTTAGAAAAAGTGTGCACCAGCCTCATTCTGCTTTGTCCTTGAACGGTTGAAAATCACAAAATTGCTCAAAGTTTACCGATATTTGAAGGAGTAAAAATTTCGACCAGGGTACTTTCTTTTGAAAGTCATAGCACGTAATAATGACAAGCTGTACCCATAAAGATCATGATTTCCCAAGTAAAGTTATCAGTGATAAGGGACTTTGGAAGAGAAAGGACTTATCAAGTGTCATCAGCTTTACCTTTGAACGTATTATTAGACGTCTCTTTGCTTTTCTTTTTGACAATCACAGCGCTCAAACGGACCTTATCGGATTTGGGTTGTGCTGAATATTTGCCAAATAATGTTCTTTTTTTTGAGTTCACACCACTTTTGTCTGGTGGACAGTTAGGATTACTTTGTGGAGGGCTTGAGGCATCTGCTGGCATTGTGTGCCAGGGGCTTTCATCTTCACCAAAGTCTGAAACAGTAGAAATAAAACATCAAATACAAATATTAAATATTAAAGATATTAACTCCAAATTGCATCTGAAAGGAGGCCTTGTGATATCAAAAGCCTCCACCCACTATTGATCTCAATGTGGAGGTGGTTTCAGAGACAAGTTTTTTATTTTATTTTATTTTATTTATTTTTAAAATGGTTGTACCACCGAGCAATGACGTCGCGTCGTGTGAGCGTACGTATCCGTAGCCATTGGACAGTATTGCCAAATGCAACAACAATATAAAGCCCCGAAAGTTAAAGGGGCTCTAGCAAACTTTTTCTTTAAACAAATAAATAGTACAATCAGATGTGAAAACCAGCGAAAATCACAAAAATCACACTAAGAAAGTCTAAAATTCCGTAGTAAACTCGTATAACTGCTATAATGGTAAGTTCGTACTGGTGGTTCAACGCAGGTATCATGGGAGATTCCTGTCTATTATGTCACTTTTTCTGCGGAAACACTGAGATACTTCTCAATTTAGATAGGAATCTCCCATGACACCTGCGTCTGTCCACCATTCCCAGAAAGAACGGTGTAAAGTCTGAATGCCTGAGGGCCCTTCCCTCATAGCCAAAAAAAAAGGAGGAAAGGGAAGGAAAAAAGGAGAGAAAGAAAAAAAGAGAAGAGAAAAAGAGAGAAAAAAAAAAGATAGGACAGAAAAGGAGTTAAAAAAAAAAAAAAAAAAAAAAATCAGTGTCGCATAAAACATTGTTTTCTATGGAAGAACGCATCCTTTGTTTTATGAGCCCTCCTTCTGGCAGCTATATCCTTCATTATTAATTTTGCTCAATCTGTAGCACCTCAAAATACCATTGATTATAAATAAAAATAACAAATGCGAGTACCCTGACTGTATGTCTACATGCAAGCACATTTACGTAAAAAACTGAAACTTGAATGTTTTTGAGTGAAAAATAAGATTACAAACAATTAGTTCAATGAAGATAATACATTTGTATTTTCTGAAATCAAGATTTCATGAAGATTCCGTAGAACTATCAGCACGATTGCAGATGAAAATTCCACATTAATATCAGCATGATTGCGGAAAATCTAATTTTTCTCCAAGTTAATTCATTAAAGTTTTTGGATAAATAGCCTAATTTTGCATCTACAAAGAGCTTATTTTTCAAGATTGCTGGGGGAGGACTGCCAAACCCCCCTTCAAACCCCCTTTTTAGTATGGGGAGACCCCCCATACTATAATCCTCGGTGCGTCCATGTACAGACTACAAGTCAAAGATGTCCAGCCCTGGATACTGAATAACTCGGGTATTTTCATTTGTGAAAATTTTTCAAATGAAAAACTCACATCAATTTCTGTAGCAGACCTCCTAGCAACCATGGATGTTACTGGATTAACTGACCCTTGTTTCACTTCTAAACTTAAAATCCTGCAGGCTGATCACGAACGATCGTGTTGTAATGCCGTCGAGTCAATGATCGAGTGCATGTCATTCTTAAGGGTGGCGTCATTCCCATAGCATTCCTTCCATCTCTGAGGAAATTCGCCGATGACTCAGGAGTCATCGATGAATTTCCATACAGATATCGGAATGACACCACCTATAAGGATAACATGTACTCGATCATCAAATCGACAGCATTACGATACAATCGTTCAAAATCGACCTGCAGAGAGCAGCTTTGCTATCTTCACAAGTTCATTTTTTTTAATTACAAATAAAATACTGATTTAATTGCCAGCTTGCTTTTTTTTTTACAAGAGTTGACAAATTGATGACATTTACAAAAGAAGGACGCAACAGGAAAATTCAAAAGAAAGCCTGAGAAGACTGAGTTCTTGAGTGTTTGATTTGCGCAAAAAAACTTTTCAAACCCAAGTAAAGCGCACTGTCTTAAAAAGATCAAAAGATGTAAGTTTAAAACGGCTGCTAACTCTAGCAGGAAGAACTTTCACAAACTCAGCAAATTACCTGGAAGGATTGCTTCTCCAGCACAGGCATCCTCAT
This sequence comes from Trialeurodes vaporariorum, assembly GCA_011764245.1. Taxonomy (NCBI): domain Eukaryota; kingdom Metazoa; phylum Arthropoda; class Insecta; order Hemiptera; family Aleyrodidae; genus Trialeurodes; species Trialeurodes vaporariorum. The sequence goes on along the minus strand of VMOF01000111.1, from coordinate 10,789,079 downwards.
CTATTATCTGGGCTTCGATTTTCACAAAGACAGGTTGATCAGGAGATTCCATCTCGTGTTCAGTGATTGATTCATTCAGTGCTGGTTTGACTTCCTTATTGATAACTCGATCTTTAGGAAACAGGACAAACTTTCCCTAGATGTAATTCTGAATGATGGAATCTAAAAAGATAAAGATGAAAAGATTTCAATTTAAATGATGCCATAGAGCTGAATACTTTATAGATTGAGAATATATCAGGTTAGCGACCAAAACTCTGGCAACGGCACTGTAATAGCCTTTTTTACTTAACTCAAGAGCTATCCGCGATATGAGGCTCCTTTGAGATCAAATCATTTAGTGCCACATTTAGAATCAGATTACTTCATAGGAGGGGCTGTTTCAGATGGCTCCGGTTCTGACAGTTCTTTCTTCACAAGCGCAGATGGACAATATCAAGTCTTCAATTACGCTTTAAATATTAATATTCACTAATTACGATAGTTAACTGAGTTCATTTTGTGGCAAAAAGTTCTAGTGATTGACGCAGTGAGGCCAACGTTTTCACGCTTGTAAACGAAGAGCTGTCAGAACCGAAGTTATCTAAAACGGCCTCTAGAAACATTACATTTGCCAATGTTACTGTCAGCAGTCCTTGAAAAAGTCCCAGAAACTCAAATGCGTTTCGTGCGCATGAAAACTGAGAGCTGTCAAACGCGAACTCTTCTGCAATGACCCCAAGCAACAAGTTGCAGCAACTGATTGTTATAATCTTATAACTATTGTCCTAGACATTTGGTCCTTCATAATTTGTCCTGTAGAACTATTGTCCTAGACATTTGGTCCTTCATAATTTGTCCTGTAGAACTATTGTCCTAGACATTTGGTCCTTCATAATTTGTCCTGTAGAACAATGATTTATGGCTCATCATTTTAGTCCTTGACTGCAACGTCCATTAGTTTATAGTCCAATTAGAATTAGGTACAGAGTATGTCTTTAGTCCTGTAATCTTAGTCCATTTTTTTCCAAAAAAAAAAAAAAACCCTAGGTTTTGTCCAATGATGAACCGCCCATTCGTAATAAAATTACCGGACTCTCTCCCGATCTGTGCCCTATGTAAAAAATTGCACTCGGCAAATTATAAAAGGTGTGAAATTTATCAAAACCTCAAGAAACAAAGGCAGGCGCTATCACAACAGATTCAATCTAAATTCTCTATTACGTCACCAAACAAACCACCCCCTTCCTCCCTGGAGTGCTGCTGGTATGTTTGGTCACAAAACGGTGTATCAAAGTGATATATTGATGTGACGTCACTCTAATTGAGTCTATTGCGTGCAAATGTACTTTTACTGTGTGGATGAGACATCAACTGTAATTTATGTGGAATTTGACAAGAAATAGTGAAGTACATACCTGATTGTTCTTTAGAACATCGCCACAAATTGATATTCCTTCCTTCGATTTAGGTGAGGGTTTAAAGACTGTGATGTGATTGATGTGAATTACTTATTCTACTCATTAGAAGGCAACAAGTAGCACTGGCACGGGGTGGGCGAAAGTAAATATATGAGCTTCCTTACAGTTCTGCATTTTCTTCTACCCAGAGGTTTCGTGGATGATGGTTACGTAGTCTACTCGAAATTTCGATAGGCCCCAGTTGGACTCAAAAATCGAAGGGACTTAATTTACTTAATAGATAGATCTTGAGACTTGGGGCACTAGCGACAGCGTCTCACGCGTTGGTCCCACGTTGTTTACATTAGCCTCGTTTATGCGAGAGATCTGAACCTGGGTTGAGTCAACCCGAGTTGAGTTTCAACCTGGGTCCAACTTGGATTTGCGCATAAACACCCGTGTATTTGAACTCGAGTTCAAAGGATTTCTTTCTTCTTCTTCACTGTGTTTGTTTACATTTTTGACGAAAATGGCGGCGATGCTTGGTGCGGTACGGACAAGTGCGACCGCATAAGACGCGTGTTTAACCTCGCTCGGATTGCGATGGAGCACCCGGGAGCTCACCGGGGCATGTAAACAGAGCCGATTGGGAGCCACGATTTGGCGGGCTGTTTGAATTGATATAAAAGAAATAACATTTGTTGGCATTTTAGGGGAGTTGTAACGCCCTTCGGGCGAATACGCGCGCTCCGCGCTGCGTTTACCTCCCGCTCGCTTCGCTCGCTCCCGGTCTTTTTTATAATCTAACTTGGGGTTGTCTGCACTCGGAAAAGGGGTTTTTTTTGGGGATAGTGGCAGGTTTCTCCGCTTTTCTTTGGTGGACCACAATGGGAGTTCGTCGATATCACGTAAATAGAACCTCAAAATTGAACGGCCCTTCATCGAACTACACCATCAAAGCATTTTTGTGAAAATTAAAAAAAAAAAAACAACAAAACAAAAAAGAGACTAGCCGGGGATCGATCCAGCAATCTTCTGGTCCGGGAGCCAGCACTGTACCACTAGGCAGCAATCGACCGATGGAGATGAGGGTCAAAACTCAGGTATATAAACTCAGCTCATCAGGACGTACGTAGTTCAAACTTTTGCCGCTAGGTGCCACGCCGGTCGGCTCCCAATCGGCTCTGTTTACATGCCCCGGTGAGCTCCCGGGTGCTCCTTTGCTCGGATTGGTGACATCGATGCCGCGTGAACCCGGGTTCTGAACTCCGAGGTGTTTATGCGTGAAATCTCAACCCGAGTTCACCGACTCGACTCGGGTTTGAATCGGGGTCGAGTCGAACCCGAGTTCAGCGAGATCCGAAGTGTTTATGCGAGCATCTCAACTCGGGTTCAGCTGAACTCGGGTTCTAGAACCCGGGTTGAGATGCTCGCATAAACGAGGCTATTGATGCGAGGAAAACATAACCTCTCGTAATTTGATAAGTGATGAGAAGTGATGTATGATGAGTATTCATCAAGATGGCGATTGGCGGGAAACAAGAGGTGGAAGGGGAAGCTATGAAGGCGGGAAACTTGAATTGGCGCACAAGTTTTCCAGTGGCGAGCTCGTCCAAAATCTTGCCCAGTGCTTTGTTTCGTTGAGGAAACATTAAGTTTGAAAATTGAAAATAAAGCTGTCAAATCCTTTCACAAGATTATTTACCTATTAGATTTTCAAAACAAAAAAATTCATTAACCTATCCGTCACCACTCACACTCAGCTACACATGGTGGCAAGTTCAAATCATCAAGTTGTATAGAATTTTGAAAAAAAATTGAAAATCAGCGCATGAAATCGCATGGGAGAAAAAGTCACTCAAATCACCAGAATTAATAGGTTTTTACAAATTGAGCGATTGACGCCTCTTTCATAATTCATGGCTGAAAGGGGTAAAGCAGCTGCGGGCAATAATGTTGGTATTTTCTTTACTTTGTAGGTGGCAAATTGGTCGTATCTCTTTTCTTCCAAAATCTGTACCTCCATCTCCAAATTTGTATGCTGTGCATATGTAGCTTGCAATTTGGCAACGTTGTATTGTGTCCAATGGACACTGTCCATTTAGATCCATGTGAAAGATCGAATGCGTAGGTGTTCACCGAACACCCAATAGTTCGATCTAATTAATGGGTTTAAATGGGAAAACTGCAACGTTGCCAAATTGCACGCTACACAACTGATGTGCATGCACAAGCATAACAATTGCACAGCTCTCGATGTACATGAGTTTTACTGCTGATTGACTTTGCTCTGAAGGGCAATAAGTATTGGAGTTGTTGCAAACTTTTGCTACGGGCTCATTAATAGGTGTTAATAGGGTAAACCCCTGTTAAAATTACGATTCGCGCACTAAAAAATCACGAAATCCTGTGAGGAAAGTCCGGACTCATTGAGCAAAGTGTCAGAAATAGTTTCTTTAGGTGATGAGATTGAAGTAACTCATAAAATGCTTTCAAACGCGACGCGTTTGAAGGAATTGTATGAGTTTGTGGGTGGATTTCGTGATTTTTTAGTGCGCTACTCGTTATTTTTGCAGGGTTTTGCCACATAATCAACTATTAATAAGTCTGTCCTGTAGGTGTAGCAAAAGTTTGCAACAGCTCCAGAAAATTGAGTCTTGCCAAAGATTATACAGGTGGACTTTATACCTTCACATGTGAAACGAGTTCTATAACTAGCTGTTTTTGTCTGATTTTATGGTGACCTTTTTTTTCTGCTTTCGGCTTTTTTCAGCAAGTTTTTTAGTCGACGTTTGCTCACTTGCTGGACTCTTTGCTTTCGACTTGGGTCGACCGCCAGCTTTCCCCGGAGGGCGTTTCCGCTTATCTCCGCCGCTCTTGTTCCGGCTGCTCGGGCCGATCTCTTGACTTCCGCTTCCGCCGCTCGACTCTTTCGAAAAACGCTGATGCTTATCCAGACTTTTACTTCTCCTTTGACCATGGGCGCCTGTTGATTTCCCTCTCCCGGATTTGGTCGACGCTTTGCCTCTATCCAAACTCTTCGTTTGACTCTTTGTTCTCGACTTTGGCTTTTTTTTAATCCGTTTCTTCTTCTTCTTCGATCTTCCTCTCTCCGGCTTTTCACCTAAAGGTTTACAAAATCTTGTCAAAGGACATTACCCAAAATCGGCCTTTTTACCCCTGAGAGCGAAATGTGAAATAATTTCAGGGGTGATAGAGGATTAAATCAGCGTTCCGAATCTGGCCTATTTTTTGATTTTGGACGAAGGGAAAGGGGGGGAGGGGGGTCCAAAGTCAGACCCTTCAAATGCCCATAACTTTTGAACGAATAAAGATATGAGAATGTACTTTGCGCGAAAAGATAGATCTTTTAAAGACCTTTCGATTGATGTGTACGATATTTGCCTTATTTTAATTTTTAATCGATCTATCGAAGTTTTTCTGATTTTTTTGAAATCGGGTTTTCCGTTTTTTTAATCGTGGAAGTTTGGCAACGCACGAATCATCACAAATAATTTCCAGGATAAAAGTAGACGCGATTTGCTAAAAAATGGTTCAAACCGCATGTTGGGGAAATGCTTTGAAGCGGAGTTATGGGGGTTCAAAGTTGGCGCTGTCACGAAAAAGGCCGCCCCGAGGGGCGTACTACAGGTGGTAGAAGTTGGCATTATCTGTTCTTCCCGTCCAAATGACTTGAAATTTGGTATTCCCGGGTATTTTTTAACGCTGAATTCAAATTTTGCATCAGTTTTTCAAAATCAAAAAATCCAAGATGGCTGCCGACCATTTTTTTCGGAAATTTGGTCGGCAGCCATCTTGGATTTTTTGATTTTGAAAAACTGATGCAAAATTTGAATTCAGCGTTAAAAAATACCCGGGAATACCAAATTTCAAGTCATTTGGACGGGAAGAACAGATAATGCCAACTTCTACCACCTGTAGTACGCCCCTCGGGGCGGCCTTTTTCGTGACAGCGCCAACTTTGAACCCCCATAACTCCGCTTCAAAGCATTTCCCCAACATGCGGTTTGAACCATTTTTTAGCAAATCGCGTCTACTTTTATCCTGGAAATTATTTGTGATGATTCGTGCGTTGCCAAACTTCCACGATTAAAAAAACGGAAAACCCGATTTCAAAAAAATCAGAAAAACTTCGATAGATCGATTAAAAATTAAAATAAGGCAAATATCGTACACATCAATCGAAAGGTCTTTAAAAGATCTATCTTTTCGCGCAAAGTACATTCTCATATCTTTATTCGTTCAAAAGTTATGGGCATTTGAAGGGTCTGACTTTGGACCCCCCTCCCCCCCTTTCCCTTCGTCCAAAATCAAAAAATAGGCCAGATTCGGAACGCTGATTTAATCCTCTATCACCCCTGAAATTATTTCACATTTCGCTCTCAGGGGTAAAAAGGCCGATTTTGGGTAATGTCCTTTATAAATTTGAGTAGTGCCCTGACGACACACAAATTATCTTTTATGGGTAATGATGAGGCTGTTGCACACTTATGCTACAAGCAATTTAATAGTCGATTCAGAGGGCCGATCATTTACGTCATCGTTAAACCGATCGATAAGACTGTCTATGAGTGATGCTATTGGTCGAAAATTGTAAAACTTGGCTGTTGCTATGGTAACCATCGTTACAATGTCCGTTTTTTAAAGGTTACTCATGAGTAGCCTTTATAAAACGAGACTCTTAACGATGGTTACCATAGCAACAGCCAAGTTTTACAATTTTCGACCAATAGCATCATTCATAGACAGTCTTATCGATCGGTTTAACGATGAAGTAAATGATCGGCCCTCTGGTGTGAAAAGCTCCAAAAATAACGATGGCAGCACTGAAAACTTCCGAAATCCACTCCTAAACTCAATAAACGCTTTTATTTGCGCGAGCGTAATGGTGGCCGAGGGCAGTAATAATATGGGAGATTCTCATCTAACAATACTGTAACTCCATCAAGAAGTGACCAATAAGAGACGACTTTCATTTGACAACGGTGTCACTATGTGTCATGGTACCATTCTTCGGATGTGGATCAATATTCTGATGACTATAATTACTCTGTGAATCATCCTTGTCAGCATAGAGAGAGTGACCAAATTAAGATATGAATCTCTCATTATTACTGCCCTATGCCACCATTACACTTGCGCAAATAAAAGCGTTTATTGAGTTAAGGAGTGAATTTCGGAAGTTTTTAGTGATGGCATCGTTATATTTTGAGGCTTTTACATCAGAATCGGCTATTAAATCACTTATGGCATAAGTGTGCAACAGCCCCATTTCGCACGGTGACATGAATTTTCGCTGAAGCCCGGTGATGATTGTTATAGAAACTGCATCATAAAGACGTTCGAGGTAATTCCATGCGAAATTTTTCCTTACTTGGATGCTTTGGAGCCACCAGTCGCTTTTGGGAAAAGTTGTGTTTTTGGCATTTTAAATCGAAAGCAAAGAAAAAACGCAAAATCCAACAACGTCAGCACCTACAAGATTTGTTTGTGGTTTTTTTGAGCCCAAAACGAGCAAAATTGGTTTTGAATTAAAGCCGTAAATTATGAAATTCATTTTGAGATAAGCTTAGCGAGTAAGAGTGAGTGCGAGTAATAAGGTGTCTATCTACCTTACTCGCATTCATTGAGGCTTGTGGATATATTCGTATTTCATTATTTCCGGATTTATTCTTGAGTATTTCAGCTTGAGACTTACAGGATATTTTCCTGAGACATATTTACAGGTGCTGACGTTCCTTAAATATGCACGTTTGGCGTAAATTCATCAATCGCATTGCAGCCAAAAAATGTTGAATTCCCCAGAGCGACTTTTTTTTGTTTTTTTTTTTTGTTTTTTTTTTTGAAATTTTAATTTTTAGGTTAGTTACGGATGAATGGTTTCCAATAAGCGAAACAAAATACTTTGGCTACATGGTATAAACAAATGCTTTAGAGTTGGGCAAACTCATCAGCTGAGGTAAAACAGCCAATTAAAAAAAAATATATATATATTTTTAATTATGGCTATTTTACCTCAGCTGATGAGTTTGCCCAACTCTAAAGCATTTGATTAAAATCAATGGGAAAATGGGTAAAAAAAAAGGACAAATATAAATATTTCAAAAATTAATATTTAGATCTGGATAAAAATATCAAAGGGGGTTGGGGATCTCCCCCAGAATATTAAAGGGAGGTCTGGAGTTCTCCCACAGAATATTGAAGGGGGGTCTGGGCGCCTCCCTCAGATTAAATTTGATGTGAGAAAGTGTTCGTAGGGTATTCCCTACAGTTTATTTTTACATTATTAGTCATTTGAAGGGTAGAGTGGATAAAGGGGTTATGTGACATTTTGGAAAAAATCGAGTTAGCACAGTGGCTGAAGGAGTTATGATGGTATCTATCTATAAATTTTCCAACGTGGTTCAAAAAAATGTAGGATATGACCCTACTTTCAAAGCTGTTGCGGTTGATGTGCAGCTAAAATGTCGAAAACGTCCATACTTTGAACTTTAAAGTCGATTTTCTCAAAATCAAGAAAGTGTCACATAACCCCTTTATCAACTCTACCCTTCATTTGCTAATAGCAAAAGTTTGCAAGAACCCAATGAGCTATAACTTTAGAGTGGCAGCAGGCTGGTCCACCTTGTGCCGCACAGGGTAGAAGGAATCCCGGGAAAAAGCGGAATTTGGACGACAGATTCCAAGGTTTGAGGTTAAATTTTGTAGGTCGTTCGGAATTTGGCGGGAATTCGGACGGCAGATTCCAAGGTTTGAGGTTAAAGTTTGTAGGTCGTTCGGAATTTGGCGGGAATTTGGACGGCAGATTCCAAGGTTTGAGGTTAAATTTTGAAGGCCGTTTCCGGCGATGCCCGAGTTTGTTTACAAAACGACCGGAAAGAACCTACAAAACTTAACCTCAAAATCGATTTTTACGGCAAGATGGCGGCGCCCTAGGTGACAACAATGAACCAGCGGAACGTTCCTTGATGTGCCACTCTAAAGTTATAGCTCATCGCAAGAACCCCATTAATTGATTCTTACCGGCGGCTTGTGTCCCCGCCCCCGCATCTTCGAGTGCCGCGGGTGCCCCTCCGCGGTTTTCCCTTTGATAGGACTCGTAGAGGAAGTCCGAGCAGCCCTCGCCGGTGCAGAACTCCTCGTAGCACTCTTTGCAGGAGAGGACGCGAGTCTCCAGGATCCCGGCTCGATTCTTCATCTTGCGAACGAAGTCCGAGTCTTGGATCCGCTTCTCTCTGGCTCGCGTTTTCAGCGCTAATTTCCCGAGTTCGACCAACCTGCAGGAAAAGGCATATAGGTGAACAGGGCGGGCGGATTTACATTCCTTTAGGCTCAGCGCAATTTTGAATTTGAAGCCCTCAAGAGAAAGGCTAGGATGCCTGGAGGTCTGGAGGCATTCACCGGAAAGAAGGGGGTTTGGGGGTTCTATTTTTTTTTCTTTTCAAATAGAAGGCATTTGAAATTCAATTTTAAATTTTTTTTTTTGTTTTTGTTTTGTTTTTTTTTTTCTTTTCAGGAAAGTTGTTATTATTTTATTTCTTTGCCTTTTTTCATTCACTGTTTTCTCTCTGTATTCTGTTTTTCTCTATTTTCCTCTCTTTTCCTCTCTTTTTCTCTCATTTTCTCTCTTTTTCTCTCTTTTTCTCTCTTTTTCTCTCTTTTTCTCTCTTTTTTTTCTCTTTTTCTCTCTTTTCCTCTCTTTTCCTCTCTTTTCCTCTCTTTTTCTCTCTTTTTCTCTCTTTTTCTCTCTTTTTCTCTCTTTTTCTCTATTCTTCTCTATTCTTCTCTCTTTTTCTCTCTTTTTCTCTCTTTTTCTCTCTTTTTCTCTATTCTTCTCTCTTCTTCTCTCTTCTTCTCTCTTCTTCTCTCTTCTTCTCTCTTTTTCTCTCTTTTTCTCTCTTTTTCTCTCTTTTTCTCTCTTTTTCTCTCTTTTACTCTATTTTTTCTTCACTTCTTCCTCCCTTCGTGAAGTGAGGCCTCTCTACGTCTGAGGCCCTACGCAGTTGTGTATTTTGCGCAATGGTAAATCCGCCCCTTAAGATGGATACCGGAATTTGTTCTTCTCTCACTCCGACTATTTGAACACATGGATATCAGAGAAGGATAGAAGAGGGGGTCATCACGTGACTTTATAGCCCCTACCTCCGTACTATTCTAATGCACACATACAATGGGGCAGTTGCAAGGGTCTGATTGTAGACCCTCTCATGATAAGCTTTCGCCGGGCGCCTTCAATTCCGCGTATAGGCAATCCCAACTCCCCAGAGTACGAACAGTTAACTACCTTCCCTAAATAAACGGTAGAGTCTAGCGATCTTACGAACTTATCTGGTTCTGGACTTTAAAGGGTTCATTAGAAACCAAAGACATCTGCGTTCTCAACTCATCAAGTACTTTCATTTTCTTGACAAATAACACAACATTTCACACTTTTCGGTACACATCCGGCCGTACCCCCAAAGATACGCTTTTAGAGGGACGGTTTCTACAGAAAGCGACTTCGTCCAAACTCCGTTTGACAGTGTGGCCTCACTAGTAGAGTTTTACATCCCAGGATGAAGTTGGTAGTGCCAACCTAAACTGAGAAAAACGCAATGTCCCAACCCTCCCGGTGTCTCAACCCACCCACACTTCCCCTACCTCAAATATAATTACTAAAATTCTTTCCTCGGGGCTTATAGAAATTTGTGTTTTTCCAAAATCCCGGCTTTAATTTTGAATGTTCCAGCTTGAAACTTTCGGGGAATCTTCTTAAAAAATGCTCACAGGTGCCGACGCGACGCTCCTGTACCTACGTACTTTTTGCGTCAATTCATCAATTTCAGCCAAAAACTAAAGACTACAAAGGCTGTCCCGTAAATATCCGGACTGACGCTGTAACTTAAAAACTGAGTGACCTTTTCAGCTAAACTTGGTTTCATTCGAAAGAAAAAGTAAAAACAAATCGATTGAGATCAAAAGCAGATTATTTGAACAAAAATTGACCAAGTTATGGCAGTTTGAACATGGGATGTAAGGTAACCTACCGTTTTTAGAGCATTTTTTTTTCTTTTTAGAATCAGCCCGTAAAACTTTCCTGGGGTTCTGTTTACAACAAAAATGACTGCACAACGTCGAAGACGACTTGACAAGTTGTAAGTTGAAACGACCAGACATCCACCGTATTGTCTGGATTTGGCTCCCTGCAATATCTGGCTATTCCCGGAATTAAAGAAAGCTCTCCGCGGCAAGCGATTTGAAACACGGGCAGCAATCCTGAATGAAGTCTAGAAATTCTTCAAAAGCATTCCTCAAGAAGAATTCAAGAAGACTATGATTCAAAAATGGAAGGAACGCATGGAAAAGTGCATAAGATTCAAAGGAAGATACTTTGAGAAAGAGCGAGAGAAGCTTGAAGATACCGAGGATAGCAGTGATGAAGATTTGTAAATTTTGATGAGAATAAATTTTTGCTCTAAAAACGGTAGGGTGTTTCCTTACATCCTGTGTTCAAACTGCCATAACTTGGTTAATTTTTGTTCAAATAACCTGTTTTTGGTCTCAATCGGTTTGTTTTTACTTTTTCTTTCGAATGAGACCAAGTTAATCTAAGTAGCTAGGTTACTTAGTTTTTGAGTTACAGCGTCAGTCCGGATATTTACGGGACAGCCTTTGTATTTGAGCAGAGTGCGCCGTGATGTCCACGGTTCGAACGATTTAAATCGCCCTGGAATTACCTTAACAGCTCGTGAGAGAGAGAGAGAGAGAGAGGGAGAGGGGAGAGAGAGAGAGAGAGAGAGAGAGAGAGAGAGAGAGCAATTCTTGTATCTATTGTTAATCACCTATACCTTGAATAAAACTCCTCGTCCAGTTTAGTCTTAGGTCGAAGTGATGTCAGCATTTTCCAAGGAATGTTGACTGAGCTCAGGTCTTCAAGTTTTATTTCCCGCATCTCGGGTGGAGTTGGATCTTGGAAGGAGTACTCTCTCCTTGGTTTCAGCTCCTTCTTCGTGATCTTGAAGCTGAAGTCTTTCTCTCGTATCTTGATCTCCTCCGGTTTCACCTATATATTCCATATTCGTCCATTCGCAGGACAAAAAAACATAACAAAATTAAAAACGGAAGGGAAATCTTTACTTCATCAAAAACAGATGCGCGCTTTTTCCAACGAATTATAGCTCCACTACTGTAGACGGTTTTAGTGCGAAGTCAACGGTTAGCCAACAACCAAACGATGCACTCATCGGTCGCAATCGGTTGTGACAAAACTCGTGTAGCGTTCCAAACTATCTCACTCACTCTCCCCATGACCCCCTGTATTAACCCATCTCTTTCTAGTTTCGAAATTTGTATACAGGGTCTTGTTTTACCACAGAATAATACAACCAGAACGGAAATCTGTCGGATTTTGAAACAAATTCATTTCGCGTCCGCCATGGATCCGGATATAGGATGTTTACATCTGGATTCGCGCGCGAAAAAAAAAAAAAATAGGACATGATCCGCGAAATTTTCATTCTGAAATGCCCCAAGAATAAAAGTGAGGACGGAAACTTAAGATTTCTTTCCAGAATTTACAGAAATAAATGAGTTTTAACACAAATCACACTTGTCCGCCATGTTGGGATATAGGGCCCCAGCGTTGCCCATTGGTGCCGTTAAATTCCAAACTTGCTTCCATTGGCTCTTATGGGAGTTTCCGTTCTGATTGTATTATTCTGTGGTTTTAGGTCATTTTTTATCAAAATCGCGTTTTAAAAGCCTCGAGGAATTCATGTCAGCAAAAAAAATTTTACGAAAAATGTCTATATATACGATCAATGAAATTAGAGTGAGATGGCAGTACATAGGGCTTACGTGAGAGCTAGAGAGACAAACTGTCTTTGTTTGGGAAAGCTCACCCGGCTCCCGCCTTACTAAAACCTTTTATATTAGAGGTTTTTTTTTTTTCGGAAGAACACACCTGTTTCGGGCCGATCATTCACTTTTATTGTTAAGCCTATCGAAACCCTTTAAAACGAGCACATTAAAGATGGTTACCATGGAAACATCCAAGTTTTACTCTTTTAGACCAATAGAGTCACTCATAGACCGTCTTAACGATCAGTTTAACGACGAAGTAAATGATCGGCCCGTAGATGTTTTTTGGCCCTTCTTTCAGAGACAGCCTCATTTTATTTATACTCTAAATAAATAATAAATAAATAAATAAATAAATAAATAAAAAAATAAATAAATAAATAAATAAATAATTAAATAAAAAAATAAATAAAAAATAAAAAAATAAATAAAAAAAAATAAATAAATAAATAATTAAATAAATAAATAAAAAAATAAATGCATAAATAAAAAATGAATAAACCCAAATTTCGTAGGCTGCAGCAGGTGCGCTACCGACAATTTACGAACTTCAAAGATTTTGAGCACAGCATCCAAAGGGGGGTTGCGAAGGTGCAATGCTTGAAGTATACCCACGGTTTTGCAGGCACTTTACAAGCGTTTTAAGCGCTCCGCGGCCCGGGCCCCTATACCACGGCCTCACTCACTATGTCCAATTTTTGCCCGATACTTCATTTCGTGGAGTGGGGGCCCCCTTCAAGTCAAGTTAAAAATTTGGAGATTGACACATCGGTCATAAAATCATTAAATCTACTTTTCACTTTTCTCGCAGTTTCTTTTTGTCTCTTGTATTGGGTCTCTCCTGAACATGGGATGTAAGGTAACCTACCGTTTTTAGAGCATTTTTTTTTCTTTTTAGAATCAGCCCGTAAAACTTTCCTGGGGTTCTGTTTACAACAAAAATGACTGCACAACGTCGAAGACGACTTGACAAGTTGTAAGTTGAAACGACCAGACATCCACCGTATTGTCTGGATTTGGCTCCCTGCAATATCTGGCTATTCCCGGAATTAAAGAAAGCTCTCCGCGGCAAGCGATTTGAAACACGGGCAGCAATCCTGAATGAAGTCTAGAAATTCTTCAAAAGCATTCCTCAAGAAGAATTCAAGAAGACTATGATTCAAAAATGGAAGGAACGCATGGAAAAGTGCATAAGATTCAAAGGAAGATACTTTGAGAAAGAGCGAGAGAAGCTTGAAGATACCGAGGATAGCAGTGATGAAGATTTGTAAATTTTGATGAGAATAAATTTTTGCTCTAAAAACGGTAGGGTGTTTCCTTACATCCTGTGTTCAAACTGCCATAACTTGGTTAATTTTTGTTCAAATAACCTGTTTTTGGTCTCAATCGGTTTGTTTTTACTTTTTCTTTCGAATGAGACCAAGTTAATCTAAGTAGCTAGGTTACTTAGTTTTTGAGTTACAGCGTCAGTCCGGATATTTACGGGACAGCCTTTGTATTTGAGCAGAGTGCGCCGTGATGTCCACGGTTCGAACGATTTAAATCGCCCTGGAATTACCTTAACAGCTCGTGAGAGAGAGAGAGAGAGAGAGGGGAGGGGAGAGAGAGAGAGAGAGAGAGAGAGAGAGAGAGAGAGCAATTCTTGTATCTATTGTTAATCACCTATACCTTGAATAAAACTCCTCGTCCAGTTTAGTCTTAGGTCGAAGTGATGTCAGCATTTTCCAAGGAATGTTGACTGAGCTCAGGTCTTCAAGTTTTATTTCCCGCATCTCGGGTGGAGTTGGATCTTGGAAGGAGTACTCTCTCCTTGGTTTCAGCTCCTTCTTCGTGATCTTGAAGCTGAAGTCTTTCTCTCGTATCTTGATCTCCTCCGGTTTCACCTATATATTCCATATTCGTCCATTCGCAGGACAAAAAAACATAACAAAATTAAAAACGGAAGGGAAATCTTTACTTCATCAAAAACAGATGCGCGCTTTTTCCAACGAATTATAGCTCCACTACTGTAGACGGTTTTAGTGCGAAGTCAACGGTTAGCCAACAACCACAACGATGCACTCATCGGTCGCAATCGGTTGTGACAAAACTCGTGTAGCGTTCCAAACTATCTCACTCACTCTCTCCCATGACCCCCATGTATGTATACCCATCTCTTTCTAGTTTCGAAATTCGTATACAGGGTCTTGTTTTACCACAGAATAATACAACCAGAACGGAAAGTCTGTCGGATTTTGAAGCAAATTCATTTCGCGTCCGCCATGGATCCGGATATAGGATGTTTACATCTGGATTCGCGCGCGAAAAAAAAAAAATATAGGACATGATCCGCGAAATTTTCATTCTGAAATGCCACAAGAATAAAAGTGAGGACGGAAACTTAAGATTTCTTTCCAGAATTTACAGAAATAAATGAGTTTCAACACAAATCACACTTGTCCGCCATGTTGGGATATAGGACCACAGCGTTGCCTATTGGTGCCGTTAAATTCCAAACTTGCTTCCATTGGCTCTTATGGGAGTTTCCGTTCTGATTGTATTATTCTGTGGTTTTAGGTCATATTTTTATCAAAATCGCGTTTAAATGCCTCGAGGAATTCATGTCAGCCAAAAAATTTCACGAAAAATGTCTATATATACGATCAATGAAATTAGAGTGAGATGGCAGTACATAGGGCTTACGTGAGAGCTAGAGAGACAAACTGTCTTTGTTTGGAACGCTCATCACCGGCTCCCGCCATTACTAAAACCTTCTATATTAGAGGTTTTTTTTTTCTCGGAAGAACACACCTGTTGCGGGCCGATCATTCACTTCATTGTTAAGCCTATCGAAACCATTATAAAACGAGCACATTAACGATGGTTACCATGGAAACATCCAAGTTTTACTCTTTTAGACCAATAGAGTCACTCATAGACCGTCTTAACGATCAGTTTAACGACGAAGTAAATGATCGGCCCGTAGATGTTTTATGGCCCTTCTTTCAGAGACAGCCTCATTTTATTGATACTCTAAATAAATAAATAAATAAATAAATAAATAAATAAATAAATAAATAAATAAATAAATAAATAAATAATTAAATAAATAAATAAATAAATAAATAAATAAATAAATAAATAAATAAATAAATAAATAAATAATTAAATAAATAAATAAATAAATAAATGCATAAATAGATAAATGAATAAACCAATTGCGTAGGCTGCAGCAGGTGCGCTACCGACAATTTACGAACTTCAACGATTTTGAGCACAGCATCCAAGGCGGGTTGCGAAGGTGCAATGCTTGAAGTATACCTACGGTTTTGCAGGCACTTTACAAGCGTTTTAAGCCGCTCCGCGGCCGGCCGCTATACCACGGCCTCACTCACTATGTCCAATTTTCGCCCGATACTTCAATTTCGTGGAGTCAGCGCCACTTCAAGTCAAGTTAAAACTTTGGAGATTGACACATCGGTCATAAAATCATTAAATCTACTTTTCACTTTTCTCGCAGTTACTTTTTGTCTCTTGTATTGGGTCTCTCCTGACTATCCTTTTTCTCATAGACTAGTGATTTCAGATCTCATTTACATTTTTATTGAATTTGTACATAATTTGTAGTAAATAAAAATGAGGTAAAACTCGACATATTTTGTTCTTATACGAATGAATTAAACAAACAGTATTGCGAGCGCAATATTTCTTAGCAAATGAGCCAATCGCGCTAATTTTTGGCAAAAATTACTACAACCGCCCTTAATTTTTGTAAACATTACTTCGACTGCACAGTGTAATAGTGCGTAAGCTCAAATCCGAGATTATAGAACTATAATAAACATCGGCTGAAGAACTTTTGGCACCGCTAGTCGCTACTGCCCTCCTTTTTTTTTTTTTTTTTTTTTTTACAGAAGGACTCAAAAAAGGGAAAAACTTAGGGTCTCGGCTCCTCAAAGCAGAGCTGCCGATTTGCGTAGATTTAATGACATTTTGAAATTCACCAAAGATTCCACCGGTTGAGAAAAGATTACAGAGTTAAGTTCAGTGTATGACTGTAATGCACGAAAATACTAGCGTTTTTTATCTTTTCTCAATCGGTATATTTTAATTACTTAACACCGTCTCCATCGATTGAGAAAAGATTACAGATCAGAGTATTTACGTGCATTACAGTCATACACTGAATTGAACTATGTAATCTTTTCTCAACCGGTGGAATTATCGGTGAATTTCAAAATGTCATTAAATCTAAGCAAATCGGCAGCTCTGCCTCAAAGTACATTTTTATCCTCCAATTTTAAGTGGAGGAGGACTAAAAAATAGTGAGAAGCAAATAGGGAGGGTGGTTGGACACATCAAGATATATTAATACTATAGGTCAGTCTGGTAGCAAATAGACGGGATGGACGAGTACTGTTCCAAACGTTCCCCCGGTTTGGGATCATCTCTCCCCTCCCCCCCTCCCCTCGTACGCGTACTGGTCATCCCCCCCTTATAATAGTTGTGGTATAGTTCGTTGTTCACACGGTGGAATCAACAGCTCTCACGCGGAATACTATGTTGAAGGACCATCCTATACTCGTGGTGCGGAGACGTTAATATGGACCTCCTAACGAACTGACCTGGAATAATTCAATAGATCTTATGAGAAAAATAATGTGATAATATGATAACATTAAGAGTACAATGTCCCAAAACTACCTAGACTGGACGTTGTAAATTCAAAGCTAAATCAGCTTGCGTATAATGATCCTGAATTTGTTGGAAGATCAACTTATTTTTTATCGATTAAGCTCAAGATGAGCCCATTTGGTCAACAATCGACGAAATTACGTCAGTTAAACAAAAAGCAAAAAGTTGACCCCATACGGGGTTTTCAGCATATATTTTCTCGCAGCGAAAAACGGAGCACTGAGGTCAAATATTGTGATCAGACGTCAGTAGTCGTACCTATTTAGTGATTCGTTTTTCGCTTAATGAAAATATGTGCTAAAAAATCCCATGGGAGTATATTTTATTTTGGTTCAAACTGACATAACTCCGTAAATTCTTTATCGAATGGACTCATCTCAAGCTGAATCGATAGAAAATGAGTTGATCTTGTCAGTGGCGTCGATTGCAATCTGGATCACTCATTTAAACTCACTTAAAATATCGATACGAGGGAGTGCACTGTTCACTGCTGATAAATTCGACCTTTTTCACGATGTTTAAATGCACGGAATACGATATACTGCTAAATTGCACGCGACGCTATTGGGTCTTTTGCAAATGAATTAAATATCATCAGTTATTGGAGATACAGCGTCAGTCTCGATACTTTTGCAGGGACACTCTACATGTAGAACTAACCTTTTCCGGCTTGATCTTATACTCGGGTATCTTTTCCAAAAGCCTTTTCAGTTCCTCCTTGCTGTTTGCGGTTGCCTTTGACAGATCTAAAATTTGAGCTGGCTCCTTCTTCTTCGTCAAAAAATCGTCCAATTTCAATGTCATTGTTCCAGCGGGTGCCTTCTCTGCTCAAACTTTAAAACATTGCTACATTAATTCTGTGAAAATAGATTAAAAGTATAAAACTGTTGTTTTTTTATTTTTATGATATTTATATTCGGATTTTACTTTCTTTATTTTTCTTCTGTAAGTATCGGAAACTGAAACCCTTTAACCCCTTATCGGCCAAGCCCGAGTATACTCGTTTTTCTCTTCTAGGCTGTTTCACATTGATTTCGTCTTCATTCCGGATAAACGCAAATATAGATTAGAACACTACAGTATATAAGGTCTCGTCGGGCGCCTTCAATTCGTTGTATAGGCAATTCCAACTCCCCCGAGTACAAACAGTTAACTAACTTCGCTGTATGAACGGAGGAGTGGTGTTCTCTTGAACGAACCTGGTCCGTAAAGGGTTGAGAACCAAACTCGCGCCATCATATTTCTTAACATTAATATTTTTCTCTCAGTTTCATTTCATCAGTTTGTCGATATAAAAGAACGTCGATGAAAAGAGGATACTGGGGGGTGATCACGGAGGATCGTTTCGTTTCGTTTTCGTTATCGTTATCGTTTACGTGTAACCTTATGGGTGGCTCAACTGATCGAATCGTTTTGAGCCTCTCGTAACGATTGAAACGGTCAAAAGGAAGCGATGAGTTGGAGGCTGTCGTTTACTCGATCGTTTGAAGTAGGAAGAGGTGAGGAGGGGATCACCTGCGAGATCGAGTTGCGCAGAAGCAAGCCCATTTGATTTAATGCAAACGATAACGATAACGATACCGAAACGAAACGATCCTCCGTGATCACCCCCCTGAATACAGTGAATAGTTCAAACGATTGCTATTATGCATATCAACCCATTTTATTTAATTCATAGTATCAAACATTGACCCTCCGTACCTTAATGATAAAAACAAACCGATACCGATCTCTGGTTAAGACCAATATGCTCTCTTTGGTATTATTTTTTAGACAGTGTATCACACGATATACACTCATATTTGATCCCGCATTTTAAAAATGTCAACTTTAAAAGCTGTTGACCCCCCCCCCCCCCCCCAGGGATGTCGGGATATTTACAACCCCCTCTAAAGGTATCTTTAAAATCAAAGAATCAACTTTCTTAGCGTTTTTCTAAATTCGCAACAGCAGCATTCTTCCTTTTGCCTCAAATTTCCAAAAATCTAAAAAAATCGAAAAAAAAGTCAGTAACAGAATTAAGGGGTCTAAAAATTTACACTAGATTGCAACATGGATATAGTTAGTCTCAACTGTAAACTTCAGAGAGTTTTTCAAGATAACAAATTGCGGGGTGGGGGTGCAGAGACGTCTTAAACTCTCACACCTACTAATCTATCTGTACCCCTAGAATGCAAGACCCAAAGAGGCTAGTAACCCATATAAAGAACTTGAAAATGGCGCATAGCGCGGGGTGGCAGCAAAGCACTGTGTACAGAATACAGCGGCGGCTCGTGCAATGTGGCTACAATGGATTTCCTCCATTTAAAACTGTGTAAAATAATCGATTACTTGGTGAGGCGTAGCGCCTCACCTAGTATCGATCTTTTTGCATACGTTTAAATGGCAAAAGTGCACGGTTGCCAGATTGCACGAGTCGCCACTGACAGAATAACGAGCCACTTGGGTACCTATCGTATTGAAGACAGCGTTGATTGAACATCCTCAGGAAAAGAGGAAAATGAGGGTGAAAGAAAGAATAAACTGAAAGAAATCAACGATTTTCCATCCTTCATGGCGGTTGATAAAATCTTTCTTCTGTCTCAGCGTTTGATGAGTCATAAATCGAAAACATAAAATGATATCCACGCTTGTTTAGAGCAAATGATCAACCAAACTTTCCTGCAAATGTCACCATAAAATCAATTCGTTCGAGACGACAAAGCGTGAATATGATGGCGCGATCGTGCTTAATCATAGATGACTTCGATTTGATGACGTTATCGAAAAAGAGGAAATCAAAAGTGGGTGAAAGATAGAGCAGTTAAAAATTAAAATGATTTGAGTTGGTTCATCTTTATAAAAGGAAGGCAAAGTGCTTTTCTGTCACATTATTTGATTTGTCAGTTGGTCAAAAGGTGTCATTCGTCTGGGACTGTCTCATTCCATCATAGACTCCGGCCAAAATGAAGTTGTTATTCGTGATTTTATTTGTGACTCTTTGCTCTGCAACTCTCGCCGTGGGCCAACCCAGCGATAATAATGCCGATGGAAAGAAAGCAGCAGCTACAAAGCCGACGGTAAGACAAACCTTTTGATTTATTTTTCTTGATGAGTACTATCGGCGACTTAAAGATTGTCGCGAGATTTTCACGAGCTAAGTCTCGCCTTCAAGGTTCCGGTTCGGCCACTCTTCTTACTACTCACACCTTGCAGGCGAGAGGCCATAGTGCGGTTGTGGTGGGAAAGCCGTAGCACTGTAGCAGATCAGTCCCACACTCCCACCCATAACTGAATATGTGTGAAAATCTCGCGACAATCTTTTATTCGTCGATAGTACCTCACTTCAAATATTTGGATTTAGAAACGTTCATCCAACGATCTACAGAGCTCTCTACTAGGTCTTGTATCCGATCCCCTGATAAGGTGGTTCAAGGTCAGGAGGTCTACAGCTAAAATGTCTACTTTTTTAAGGCCACCGTAAAAATGTCTACGATAAAACATCTACGTATAAAATTTCAACCGTAAAAAAGGGCGAGGTACTTTAAAAATGTCTATTTACTTAAATTAAAGCGTACATTTTTTTTTGTCACCGAATATTTTTGTCTACCTTTTAGTTAGTGTCTCCAAAATTAGAAAAAAATGTCCATAAAAAATGTCTACTTTAAAATAGAATTTCGAAGTACAAATCGTCATATTTTACCGCATCCTGTAAGATGCAGATCGTTTTATCATCTGGCTCTTCTCCCTCATATCATCAGATACTGGACAATTTTTCAATCGGTGACTAGCTACGCAAGTTTGCCTTGACATCGGCATTTTGTTTATAATCAGCATATCTTCTTATGACCCTTTCAACTTGAGCCATATTCATATTTCATCGCGAAAGATTTCTTTAAGGGGATGTCGAATCTATAGTTGTGGCCGACACTGGTTCTAACCTTCTCTTCCCCGCCTTTCTATCCTGTAAAAAGAATTGGGCATTTTTCCGAGGAAGACATTTTGCCTTTCTTTTGGAGAGAGTTAAAGAGGCAGACAAAAGTATTCTGAGACAAAACAAAGGTAGACTTCAAGTGTAAATAGACATTTTTGGTGTAGCCCTTTTTTACTGGAGATATTTTAAACGTAGTCATTTTAACGTAGGCATTATTGCAGTATAGCCTTAAAAAATTAGACATTCTGTCAGTAGACATTTTCACGGTAGACCTACTGAGACAGTGGCGGTTCCAAAAAATTTTTCTGGGGGGGGGCACGCCTGTAAAATTTTGAAATTTGAAGCGTCGGTGGAAGCAATTTTGGGCTATTTTCTATTGAAAAAAGGCAAAATTTGAGGCTTCTAGGGGGGACGTCCCCCCCCCCGTGGATTCTCCACTGCTACTGACTGTAAATCGATAAGGTGTACCCTTTGAAATAATGGGACCCGTGTTTCAGCGATTTTTGAAATATAAAGTTCTTTCTTTTTTACAGCCTCTTAACATTTTGAAATTTTCACAAAAATTTAGTGGCTCAAAAACGGCCTTGAAGAAATTTTTTTGGAAAATTTGTATTTTTTTAAAAAAATAACTTGCTCTGTAGAGCAATTTAGACCCAAAGTTTTTCAATTCGTACCATTAAAAAAGAAGTTACACATTATTTTTTGAAAATGGGTCCATATATCAACAACGAAAAACGATATCGACTTCCGGTTTGCGTCAACTATCTTAGAATTACACGCTCTTTCCAAATATCAAATAAAAACTGGAAGTCCCCATTTGAAGTATGATCCCCATAGGGGACCCCCAGGGAGGCCTAAAATTGGAGACCCCCTGAAAAATATGTGACGTGTATTTTAGCGAGTTTTTAAATTCGCGACCGTTTTCGAAAAAACCCGAGTGGAAACTATATTTTCATTAACACCCTGTACTGTACAGTATGTTTCATAAGTCCTCTGGCCATCCCCCGTATCTGGAGAACGGTGCTGAATTTTCGAATCCTGTAAAAACTGAACAGAGGGTTTCTGGGGGTAAACTTTCGCGTGAGGGGGTCCATTTTCCTCTAACCCCCAACCCCCTCTCAAAATTTAGGGAGATTTTGGCCCCCACCTCAAACTGTTCAAAGCATGACTTCACCTTGTGATACATCGCTGGTACGAGCATAAAAAAATGAGCATTTTGTCGAAAACCGAAGATCAATATCGTTTTTCGTTTTCGAGATATCGAAGGTCAAAGTTCGATTTGGACCCATTTTCAAAAAATCATTACTCCTATTTGAAAAGTAGGAATTTAAAAACTACTGGTCTGAAATACTTTAAAAAGCAATTACTTTTCAGAAAAAAATACAACTATGACACGAATTTGACCAAAATTTCGTTTTAGAGCCCCCAACAATTTTTAACGTCCCCCCCCACACGGGGCTGCCTCAAAAATTTCCGATGGACAGCTCCTAATCGAGTGATACATCAATCGAAAAGGCATAACAAATTGAACATTTTGGCGCAAACCAGAGGTCTATATCGGTTTTGAAATTTGAGATATTGAATGTCAAAGTTGGATTTACAAAGATTCACACTATTTTACAAAGATTTGAACACTGGTTAGAAAGTAAAGACAGCCTTTTTGCTGCTCACTTTTGGTTGCTCACTATAAAAAGCACCAAAGTTCAGACCCTTGCAGCTGGCCTACTGGCGCAAACTAACGCACCAGCATCGCTCTTCCAGGCTCTTCGTTTTTTCGAAAAACCAGAGGCCCCAAAAAAAAAAAAAAAAAAAACAAAACAAAACAAAACTATTCATAAAGGACGTTTTTCGAAGGACATGCTAATCCAAGTGTCGCTGCAGCCCAAAGGAGCGGCTCGAGGATTTCAACTATTCGATAGACCGTCCGTTTTATTCTCTTTCTCTCTCTCGCTCCTTCCCTTTCTCTGTTCATCCGTTTCACTGGTTCTCCGTTTCTCTGTTTTTCTGTCTCTCTCTTTCTCTCTTTCTTCATCTGTCCATTGATCTACTCATCCATCCATTTATTTATCTATCCATTTATTCATTCATTCATCTAATCATTATTTGAATAATTGATTTTTTTTGTTTAACTTACAAATTTATCAAAGATTTTAATTTTGGGCGGTTTGTTTTATACTTTCTTTTTTTTTTCTTTGTTTTGTTTCATCGATGATCAGCCGGAAGAGGAAGCCATGGTGAAATCCTTTGTTAACACCATTACAGAATTCTTTGGTGTTGAAATTGCGTCGGGAACAGAAAAGCTTATGGAGTTTTTCCAGAAATATAAGGATCTCATTAATGAGTTCTTTGAGGTGAAGCAAAGAGTTGAAAACTTTTTGAAACATTTACGACAAGCGAGTTTACTTCCGCCAATCTTCAAGTGTTGATGACGCAAAAAGTTAAAATATAATTGATTTCCACTACATAAAATTGTCTTATTTATTTTCAAGAATCCTCTTCGCTATTCATAGGAATCAGTGGCGTAGCCGGGGGGGGGGGGGGGGGGGGGTTGAGGGGGTCGAGGGGGTCTGGACCCCCCCCCCCCCCCTTAACACCAAAATTTGTCCTAAAAAGGTCATTTTTTGCGTTTTCAGACAAATTTGACCAACTTGGTATCTTTGGACCCCCCCCCCCCCCTGACAATTTTCGGACCTCCGACACCCCCCTCTAGAAAAATTCCTGGCTACGCCACTGATAGGAATTGAATCTTATCAGACTGCTATAAATTAATTTCAGCTGAAAGATCTAATAGCCTTTTTCTGCGTCATTTGTCCATGGGTATTTTAATCAAACTTTTCCGGCTCAAAATTGAAGGAATTGTAAGAAAAAAATGCGGTGACCTCAGAAGATTTAAGGCAAACGCGGTAGGTAAATAAGGTATTGTGAAATATTGGACTGTGGAACCGATGAAATACGAGTAAACTGAGGTAATGTTAAATTAATACAAATGGAATGGATATTTATTCAGGGAATTGATAAATATGAGGATGGTAAATGTTAAAATTTCCTCCAAATATTAACATTTTCAAACATCAATTCTATAAAGTTCCTTAAATGATACGAGGTGTGATCAAAAAGAAACCGAACTTTTTCCACTGTGTGCAGAGAAATGATCCAATCAACGTTTTCTTGGTTTTATCTGATAGCTGATAATCTGACAAACACGCTGGTTTTCACGGATTTGAATTATCATTATTTGTTAGGCCGCAATATTGCTTTGAATACAGGGTGTTTCGGTACAATCTGCGATGAGCGTTATCATGCTGGAGAAACCACGAATTTTCGGCCCATAGTTCTGGCCTTTTTTGGTGCACATTTTCTCGAAGTCTACGCGAAACATCATTGTAATAATGGCGATTCACAGTCTGATCGGGGGGTAAAAACTCCCGTAAGTGGGTGGCTCCCGTGTAAGTGGGTTTCCCGGTTACTGACTCAAGATCAAAAAGATAACAGAGTTTTAATCAGTCAAGAGCTTTTGGAGAGCTCAAATGCCGATGCGAGTTTTTTAAATAAAATTGTTACAGGCGACGAATCATGGGTTTATGGGTATGATGCAAAGACAAAAGCTCAGCTGTCGCAGTGGGTTGAAAGGTCGGCCCCTAGGCCAAAGAAAATTCGCCAAATCGGAACAAAAACGAAGGTTCTGTTGACAGTTTTTTTTTTTTTTTTTTTTTTTTTTTTTTTTTTTTTTTTTTTTTATGCGCGAGGTGTCATCCATCACGAGTTTTACCCCCCAATCAGACTGTGAATCGCCATTATTACAATGATGTTTTGCGTAGACTTCGAGAAAATGTGCGCCGAAAAAGGCCAGAACTGTGGGCCGAAAATTTGTGGTTTCTCCAGCATGATAACGCTCATCGCAGATTGTACCGAAACACCCTGTATTCAAAGCAATATTGCGGCCTAACAAATAAAGATAATTCAAATCCGTGAAAACCAGCGTGTTTGTCAGATTATTAGCTATCAGATAAGACCAAGAAAACGTTGATTGGATCATTTCTCTGCACACAGTTGAAAAAGTTCGGTTTCTTTTTGATCACACCTCGTATATATGTTTAAATTTGATATTGATATTTTTTTTTATCAATCTAACCTTTTCTTATTGTTTTCCACAGTCCAATAGCTCACAATTGAGCTCTTGCAAACTTTTGCTACAGGCGATTCAAGAGTTGATTCTTGCACTTTAAAAAAAAAAAAAAAAAAAAAAAAAAAAAAAGCAGGGGAACTCCAATACAATTTATGTATTGGTAACGTCCCGTTTCAGCGCGGACATCCAGAAAGCCTATCCATACCCTCTCATATCTATAGGGACCCTAGAGCAGAGCAGACCTGATTGTGAGTAAAAAAAAAAAAACAAAAACAAAAAACAAGCGGTCATTTCAAACCGCTGATATTGACCGATGAATGTCCATGCATCGTTTAGGCAGTAAAAAAAACCAAAAAAAAAACCGTTATTTTCTTTTTTTCTTCTTCTTCAATAACTTAGAACCATATAATTATCACAATAAACAAAGTGATGACGCCCCACTTATTTTTTATTTAGGAATCAATGGCATTACTAAACCCTTAACTGCGCCATGGCACCCCTGAGGCACAAAATAATGTAACATGTGATTCAATGGAATTTAAATGGACATTTTTCAAAAAGTTGTGTGACCCATCAAAGTTCTTAAAAAAGAGTCCTCTTTCGAACGGTCTAAATAAATCTCGAAAAAACTCAAATCCCAAAATGCGCGCATTAAAGGGCTAATATCAGAAAAAATAAGAGGAGAGGTTTCTAATAGCTCTCACTATAAAATGTTCACGTTTTGGGGGGGGGGGGGACTACATCAGGGATTACAAATGGGCAAAAGCGCGAATGTGTTCCGTGTGCAGGACACGGTCGTAGCGTCGCGTCGCGTCGCAAGGTATGCCACACCAAAGCGAACGCGTTCGCTCGCTCAGGTGTGGCACGGGCTTTAAAAATCGGCTACCGCTGCGCGGTGACACTGTGACAGCGGTGCGGCATGGCAGCGCAGCGGTTGAGTGGTGACATTGGCGTAGCTGAAGGGAGAGTACTCTATATACTATGAGAGTTGCGACAAGACTCTCAAAATGAAGAAGAAGAAGCGGATCCATGGAGCCCCCAAGAGGCAAATTGCAAATGTCGGATGGCCATTTGCCTCTGCGCTGTTGCCACTATTTCGCTATCTCTTGTAGGTTAGGTTCAGATTCTCGACAATAACGGTCGTTATTGAAAGAAATAATGTTCTCCGTAATAACATTTAGGCAGAGGAAAAATTCACAAAAATTACCGCGGTCACTGTTACTTCAAAAATGTAATGAAAGCGAGTACGCGAAAAGTAAACAAACCCTTCGCCATTTGCATTTGCCTCTTGGAGCTTTCTTGACAGCCTAAATCTGAGAGCCAATCAGAAATGGATTCAGCAATGGCGCAACTCTCATAGTATATAGGGACTCTACTCACACGGACTCTCCAGTAACGCCCAGCGTTGCCAGATTTTAGGGACATATCAGTAGATTCTACATTGATTCTTATGGGAAATCGACCGGTATTTCCCTGAAATTTGGCAACGTTGGTAACGCCCCCGCCGCGCCGGGCAGCCGAGCAATTTGGCAACAACGTATTTCCTCCATTTGAATTTACGTGAATCGATTGTTGATGAAGCAGCAATGGAGCTGTTGCAAACTTTTGCAACAGGCTTATTATTAGTCGCTATTGGGGTAAACCCCTGTCAAAATAACGATTATCGCACTAAAAAATCACGAAATCCACTCCCAAACTCATTTAATGCTTGCAAACGCGAGACTGTAATGGCGGCCGCTGCCACCTAAATCTTATGACAATCGTATGCTTCTTCTTCATCTTTTAAGGTGTCGCGAGAACACCTCGTGAGGATGGAGCTGATTGAGATAGAGAAACTCAGTGTAATCGGCGGCAACGACCGCCATTACGATCTCGCGTTTGAAAGTATTTTATGAGTTTGTGAGGGAATTTCCTGATTTTTTAGTGCGCTAATCGTTATATTTACAGGTTTTATCCCATAATTAACTATCAATAAGCCTGTAGCAAAAGTTTAGCAAAAGTTTGCAACAGCTCCACTCACTATCGAATCGATTGTTTAACACATGCAGAATCCAATTGAGGAAAAACATTGTTGCTAAATTACACGAGCGCTACAAACGACCAGAGCTGCCGTGTTGCGTATAATTAATGACACTTTTAAAATTCATTGATGATTTCACCGGTTGAGTAAAGATTACACAGTTCAATTCAGTGCATGACTGTAAAGCAAGATAGTATTCTCATTTGCAATCTTTTCTCAACCGGTGGAGCCGTCGATGACTTAATTTTTTTTTTTTTTTTTTTTTTTTTTTTTTTTTTTTTTTTTTTTTTTTTTTTTTTTTTTTTTTTAATTAATTAACAGAGTTTCCACCGATTGAGAAAAGATTGCAGATCAGAGTATTTTCGTGCATTGCAAAAATACATTGAATTAAACTGTGTAATCTTTTCTCAACCGGTGGAATAATCGGTGAATTGAAAAATGCGATTAATTATTCGCCAAACGGCAGCTCTGCTAACGACTACTGCGGGCCCCTCAATTTTGCTCGGGAATGAACAGTAAACCATCGAATGAAGAATACAACTTACTTGATATTATTAATAACTTGCGAGTAGATGCAACGAGAAATTTCAAAAGTGAAGACAATATAATCGTGTTACGAAGTAAATGTAACATTTGTTTCATGAAAATATTACTCATTTGGTGTGTAGCGGAAGCAAAGTCAGTGATCTCTCACTACATACGGCATGCGCTCTTTGCAGGCTTATTGTTGTCATGCGAACGAAATGCAAGTTGTTTGGTCGATTGGAAACTGTAGCTAGCCTTGCTTCGTCTCAGATGGAGCGTCTTCTTTTATCCACCGGTTGTTCCATTATTTGCTATTGCAACAACCAACTTGCAACCAACCCGCTCTTTTACCCACCGGTGGTTTCATAATAGAAACCGTGTTTTTCAACCAACTCGTTCATTCATCCACCAAATGACAACAGCGGTGATTTCCCGTTTGTTCGTGCTATAAATCACCCACGAGATTATGAATATAAAGTGTGTGTTCTATTTATGGTAAGCTGTTAATCCGACCAAAAACCCTCTCGGGTGCAAAAAAGACGGCAAGTCAAAAACTCTGTTCCATGCAAAAAATTGTTCCAATGCATCATCTCAAAGGTGTGATATCATCGGAACGTCAACTCAAAAAGCTCTTCACTTTTTCACCAATTATTTTAGACGAATCTTTGCAGAAACAAAATTTGGGGCCGTGAGCGCGAGGGAGACTCTTCTTCCAAAATCTCGAGAGAAAACACCTCACGGAAAAAAGGGAAGACGGCGGGGTCAGTTTCAAGATAGGTACTCCAGCTAAGCTTTACCAAAAACACCCCTTTCCAATTCATCCTCTAAAAGAGATGATATCATTGAACGACAAGGCAACCTCGTAAAATGCCTTTAAATGAAGGAGTTTGAAATGGTAATTATTATAGACGAATCCAAATGCAACCTTTAACATGGCTTCTTGGAGTGAAGCAAAATGACAAGATAAGCGAAAATTTCAATTTAAAAAAGGGAAAAAAAACTTGCCGTGCTTGGCCGCTCAAGAGAGAATGCACTGTAGTGACCTATTTAGCATTTGGTGGGCAATCAGAGTTCACTCACGAGTAATGTGGTCTCAATGTTTTCACAAACTGAGTGTTCGGATCTCATGATCGGCATTTGCATTTCTATTAGAGTATCAAAATTTCTTTAATTCAATGAACTTTTGAAGTCTCAAAGCAAATTGGATCTTTGGCATTTGCTTTTTTATTAGAGCATAAAAATTTGTTTAAGTTCAATGAACTTTTGAAGTCTGAAAGCAAATTGGAGCTTTCGTTCGTTTAACGAAACTAATTTTCAGTGATACTTTCCATACCCCTTTAAATAATAGCAAGTCTTCAAAACTTTAGGGACCGAGTCTGTCTCTTAATCCGGTATTCCTTTCTGTTATTCTCTCTTTTGTGTTAGAGTGCGAAAGAGAGCTAGGAGCGGCCAAGCACGGCAAGTTTTTTCCGTTTTTTAAATTGAAATTTTCGCTTATCTTGTCATTTTGCTTCACTCCAAAGAAGCCATGTTAAAGGTTGCATTTGGATTCGTCTATAATAATTACCATTTCAAACTCCTTCATTTAAAGGCATTTTACGAGGTTGCCTTGTCGTTCAATGATATCATCTCTTTTAGAGGATGAATTGGAAAGGGGTGTTTTTGGTAAAGCTTAGCTGGAGTACCTATCTTGAAACTGACCCCGCCGTCTTCCCTTTTTTCCGTGAGGTGTTTTCTCTCGAGATTTTGGAAGAAGAGTCTCCCTCGCGCTCACGGCCCCAAATTTTGTTTCTGCAAAGATTCGTCTAAAATATTGGTGAAAAAGTGAAGAGCTTTTTGAGTTGACGTTCCGATGATATCACACCTTTGAGATGATGCATTGGAACAATTTTTTGCATGGAACAGAGTTTTTGACTTGCCGTCTTTTTTGCACCCGAGAGGGTTTTTGGTCGGATATCAGCCATTTTTTGATTGGATAGATCTAGTATTTTATAAATCTCTCAAAAGGGGGGTTGGATTTTTTATTTAATTTTTTTTTTTTTTTGTTTTTTTTTTTGGCTACATTCAAGTTTTCACGTTTCCGGGGTATCATACAGAGTTGTCAGGTCCGAGCCACTGAAAACTGTCCACGCCATTGCCAGCATGAGGGGAGCGTGGGCAGTTTTTGTCCAAACGTGGTCGTTTCTGTCCATGTTTGGCAACACTGGTCTCATACATCACCAGAGTGCCCCCGTGCGCACTAGTCTACTGCGCATATGTTTAGAGCTTCGTATGAATCGTATGGCGGACCAGAGGCGACCGAGCCATAAAGTAAGAAATAACTTAGCCTGCAATGACTGGTATATGATTTTAGTATTTACCTATAATTTGTTGAATTTCGACATTTCTTAATTCTTCTTGAATTGTTCCATATTTTGCTAACCTAAAAAAGAAAAGTCTGTCCCCCCTCCCTATCTTAACTTTTGAACGACTAAATGGGAAGTATCTATTAGCGTATCCAAAATATCCGGGGGGCGTCCCTTGGGGGGGGGGGGTGCCTACAAACCCAACATTTTTAAACAGCAACCCCTATTATGTGATTACATCGTGAAAAAGATCATAAAATTCTAAGAATTTTGGCGAAAACCGGAGGTCGATATAGTTGTTGGTTTTCGATACATCGAAATTTGAGAACCATTGAAATCCAATTTTATCTTATGTCGAAATCTAAACACATCAACCAGTAGTTAGCACCAAAATGTTTAGTTTTGTGTGCCTTTTCGAGACATGTATCACTCGATAGGTCGTGCCTCCGCTGCCTCGAAATATTCGAGGCAGCCCACCTGATGAGGCGTAATTTTTTTGAAAACTGTAGGTGAGCTGTATAACCAAATGAGAGCTGAATTTTTGCGCTCGCAGCATTTATCTGAAACGTACTTGTTTTTTTAGAATATTCTAGATTCCTAGTTTTTTTTTTTAAATTCTGACTTTTCAAATGGAAGAAATGTTTTTTTGAAAATGGGTCCTAATCGAACTTTGACCTTCGATGTATCGAAAATAAAAAACGACAGTGACCTTCCCTTTCCGCCAAAATTCTTAGAATTGTGTGCCCTTTCTAAAGATGTATCACAAGATAGGAGTTGCTACTTGAAAATTTTGAGTAAGTGCCGAACCCGAATTCCCTCCCCCCCCTCCGAAATTTTAAATACGCGAAAAGTTAGTTTCCTTTCAGTTAGAAACGTTCCCCGAGGTTCGTCCATCAATGTTTAGCCGTTCAAAAGTTTCGATAGGGGGGGGGGGGAGGGGGGTGGACCTTTCTTACACCCTGTCTATTTATGCCTCAATGCACCGTAGAATGAAATTATCTCAAGCTACTCCGGGCAAGCGAAACTGGCTTGAAGGAATTGATTCCCCATTGCTGTGTTGACATAAACACAATTCATGTTACATGTAACTGAACACAACCTTATTTCCACAATCATCTAGATGTGCTGTAGAATGAAATTATTTCAAGCAACTTCCGTGGGCAGGTGAAGCTGGCTCAGAAAAAGTGATGCGATTCTTCATCACTGTGTTGACATAAATAAATCTTGGTTTTTCTGACAACCCAAAGTCCATTTAAATAGGTCAGTCTGATAGCACTGTAAGTGTATGTGTGGTCTTTGAGATTAACAAGGGAAACCATCATATTATTTTAATGGGCGTCAATTTCTCTATTTGGTCAGGTCCACTAACAGCATACACTGAATGGAGAAAAAGATTATGTCACTATTGGACTGACCTTCTGCATGAACCTTTAGTCAGTAAAACTAACATTGGCTTATGTCAACACAGCGACGAAGAATCATAACTTTTTTTGAGCCAGCGTTACCTGCCCCGAGTAGCTTGAAATAATTTTATTCTACAGCACGCATAGATGATCACGGAAATAAGATAGCGTTCAGTTACATGTAACTTGTAAAAATAGTTCCGGATCACACTATAATATCAGTTTGGAAAATTTCTAAATCCTGATTACAAAATGCAGACAGAGTGTCAGCTTGATTACCTATGAAAAGTAATCGGCAGCTCAACCTTGGTAATGGAGTCTTATTTTCCCAGCTCTGTTGCTGGTAGCTTTGTTTTGACTTTGGTGAGGACTAAAAGGTTGATTACTAATTATCAAAAGAGTTCAATTAAGATACCTACTTAGAAACGCTAGTCTAATATTTTAAGCGGAAGGAGATGAAACACAGAACTTCTCTATTGCTGAAAATCAGCGTCGTTCCAGCATTCCACCTGAACAGAAAAAAAAGCCAACTATTCTGAATAGTGTTGGTTCATTGATGCAGTTACTTTTGACATTTTGGAAGTAATGCATACCATCTCATACCCGATTAAAACATCAGCCCAATGCGTTTGATGGAGACCAGACACGTAGACTCAACTCTATCAGGCCCCATGAATTGCTTAAGAAAGCCACTGGAGCCGTATACATTAAACCGAGAGTTGGACATATAGTCTTGTTCGCAGTGGCACTGATGATGACGGTAGTCTGGCAACACTGAATTTTGTCCATTTAAACGCATGCAAAAGGTTGAACTTTTAGAGGTGCGCAGTGCACTCCCTCAAATGTGTAGATATATTGCATTGGTTTGAATGAACAAAATGTTGAGTGCCCTAATAACATGCAATTCCACTGCTTGTTCGATTACTTTTCAAGAGTAATCAAGCTGCTCTTTCGTGATCATTAGGCATGCTGGTTTCTAAGACTAGTGTAATTATTAGATCAACGAAATATCTCTAGTCTCATAAGAAGTTGGTTGATTTGATTAAAATTAGTGCGCCTAAAATACATCTCAATTTCTTCTCGCAAGTAATCAAAACGCCAGTAGTGTACTATATTATTTAATCAGAGACACATACTTCATTGCAACAGAAAACTGAGCCCCAAACAATCTAGGTTTCCAGTAGTAAAACATTTTCAGCTTACCTTAAAGAAGAATGTTGGAGAATAACTGAAGATTACGTTAGTTTTGATGCCAATTATTGTCAATATTACGTAAGTATTAAACAATATATCAAAATCAAAGCTATCCGATATAATTAACAAAGCTTCTAGCTTCATTATGAGAGGAAAGCATGAGGAGTGGAACTTCTATCTGGTGAAAATGTATGTTCTAGCAAACGCAAAAGTATTGACAGTCAAAGAATGCACGCGGATCACAGAAGGTTGCTTGGATTACACACAGATTTGTCACCTATACTGAATTATTGACTGCCAAAACTTTTGCGTTTGGTAGTTCCTTCTAAGCATAAGACTGCATGTAACTGAGCCTCAATCTTATTTCCATGCTGATCTTCAATTATGTACCTACCAGAGAAGAGAGACATGGTGAATAGAGAGAAAAGATTATTACAATCCTGCTCTCATTACACAACTTTCTATTTGCTTGTGAAGCTAAGATTTGTTTTTGTCAAGTATCAACACGGTAATGAAGAATCATTTCCTCCGAGGCCAGCTTCACCTGTCCAGAGTCACTTGAAATGATTTCATTCTACGGTGCATAATGGCAGAAATAGATTACAGAATGTGAGACAAATTAGGAAGAATGAAGAACTTTTGAAACTCAAGATAACTTTCGGTTATACACAGTAAGAGAAAAAGTAGAAAGAAGCTAATTGGTAATCACTAAAATCACATCCTCCGGTCGTTGTAGGTTATGTTATGAATGCCCTCAGAGAACTGACAAAACTCAAGAAAACTCACGGATAAAACTCACTAAGTAAACAACTGAACAGCAGCTCTGAAAATTGCTATCGATGTAGGGAATAAATAATAAAATGAATAAATCAAACAGAAGAATTTGAGGCAGTTACACTTCATTTGCATTTAGTCTGCATTTAGAAAAATAATAATAACGATGATCTGTACTCTGGGTGTCGGGTCCGCTCGGGTCCGCTCGGCGAATGATTAACAACCAATGAGATTCGAGCTCGTAGATATTCAAATATTTGAAAGGCGGGAACCATACTTAAAATGAGATAATGTTTTTAAAGATTTCTCTGTTACAAGCGAGTTTTACTTCGTGAATTTTGCAAAAGTTCAAACACGGAAACAGACTGAATCGATCCATGTAACATACAACCCTATTAAAACCCTGGTTTTTGCTGTAGCTTAGGATATCAGCCGAAAAAGTGGTCGGAGTCGATGATTCCTGTGAATATACGTTCGGTAGTTTTCAGTGGTCTGTTGTCTGACTTGCCGTGTGCGTTCTACCGAACGCTCAGATTATCGAATCGTGAATTTCAAGTATCAGCAGTAGGTAATCGTGACGTGTGTTTTCCGTACAATACAACAATTTTCACTGAAAATAATTTGTTATTTCATTTGTTAATTACTGTTTTATTTGAACGAAAACAAAACCCAAAGTAACAAACAACCAGCCCGTTCTTTTATCCACCACTGGTTTATGGTTGATGACGTCATACAGCGTGTTCAAAAAGTCCGTCCCCCCCTATCTAACTTTTGAACGGCTGCAGATAAAAAAACGGAACTCGGGGGATGTTTATAACTTAATGGGAACTTTTTTTCGGCGTATCCAAAATTTCAAAAATTTCCAAAATTAAATGGCAACCCCTACCTTGTGATACCTCGTTTTTAAGGGCATAAAATTCTAAGACTTTTGGCGCAAACCGGAGGTCGATATCGTTTTTCGTCATCGATATATCGATAGTCAAAGTTCGATTTCGACCCATTTTCAAAAAAATCAGAACTCCCATTTGAAATGTCGGAATTTAGAAAAATAGGAGCCAAAAATACTCTAAAAATCAAGTACTTTCCAGAAGAAAATACGGTTTTGACATTAATCTAGTCTTGAAGCCCCCCAAAATTATTTAAAAAAATGACCCCTCAGGGGGGCTATCTCAAAAATTCCGAGGCACGACTCCTATCGAGTGATACATCGCTTGAAAGAACACACAAAACTGAGCATTTTGGCACAAACCGCAGGTCGATATCGTTTTTGGTTTTCGATACATCGATATTTGACGACGGGTAAAAATCCAACTTTGTCATTCGATATATCGAAAACCAAAAACGATATCGACCTGCGGTTTGTGCCAAAATGCTCAGTTTTGTGTGTTCTTTCAAGCGATGTATCACTCGATAGGAGTCGTGCCTCGGAATTTTTGAGATAGCCCCCCTGAGGGGTCATTTTTTTAAATAATTTTGGGGGGCTTCAAGACTAGATTAATGTCAAAACCGTATTTTCTTCTGGAAAGTACTTGATTTTTAGAGTATTTTTGGCTCCTATTTTTCTAAATTCCGACATTTCAAATGGGAGTTCTGATTTTTTTGAAAATGGGTCGAAATCGAACTTTGACTATCGATATATCGATGACGAAAAACGATATCGACCTCCGGTTTACGCCAAAAGTCTTAGAATTTTATGCCCTTAAAAACGAGGTATCACAAGATAGGGGTTGCCATTTGAAAATTTTGAGTTAGGGGGCGAAACCCCCCCTTAAGAGCGCCCCCCGGAAATTTTGGATACGCCGAAAAGTAGTTCCCATTAAGTTATAAACATCCCCCGAAGTTCCGAGTTCCGAGTTCCGTTTTTTTATCTGCAGCCGTTCAAAAGTTAGATAGGGGGGACGGACTTTTTGAACACGCTGTATAATAGAACCGAGACTTACCGGTGGAAAATCAACCGGTGGATAAAAGAAGACGCTCATGGGTTCATCGATGAGTCGTGTCACGTGATTTTAACGCTGATACACTTCCGATTATGGTGGAGATGTTAGTATATAACTTCGAGGCGCAGAGGTATAGAGCTCGTTTCAGAACTGTAGGCATAGATTAAGAAGAGGAACAGAAGCAAAACTCAGAAACTTCGACCCGGTCTGGATCGTGGTGTCATGGCCGTCCTAGTTACTGGTTAGTAAGGTGCGGTGGTCCAAGGTCCATATACATAAAGTCTGGCCGGTAGCTTTCGGCTCCCCTCGTTGGTCCACAGTTTGGGAACCACTTTTCCATTTAAAACCATTGATCCAAGATGGCGGCGAACTCGGGAAGAATGTTAAAGTAAATGGGGGTATGGGTTCCCAAACATTGGATTTCTCGAGTTGGCACTACCGGCCAGACCTTATGTATATGGACCAGGACCTTGCGGAGGTCCATACCTTGCGGTGGTCCATAGGTTATAGATTAATGAGGTATGCTCATCTGACTTCGCGCCATAAATTCAGTAGCGCGCAGTTCAATATCACTGCAGGCAAGATAGCCGACTAAAGCAGAAAACGTGGGCTGCCCTCTGCAGGAGAGCAGAAAACAACCCAATGTTTTCTGCAAAGAGAATACGTTTTCTTTTCTCCCCCTCCCACGAGAATGGGAGGGGGAGGGGAGGGGGAGGGGAGGGGGGACGGGCCTGGTTGTGTGGGGAGGGGTGAAAACTGAAAAGGGGAGGGGAGAGGAACGATATAGGGGATTGATAAAGCCAACAAAAACACTACCACCTGATTACGATGGCCAACCAACCGTCGGGCATTTACCGTCTACAAATTTTTAGGTCACCACCGGGATTCGAACGCGCAACCAATCTATTCCTAGCCTAACATCCCATCCGATACACTAACCTAACAGTTGACAAAGAGCGACGGAATTACGGTATATAAGTTTGTGGACGATATACGGGGTGTAACAAAACTATATACATTAATTTTCAGGGCGTGTTCTAGAGGTAAAAATAAGACTTGTTTCCTATAAACATGGGTCCGAAATTGTAATCTTTTCGAGTTACTGTACGTGTTGCAAAGTTTCCGAAAAACAAATTGAAAAATTGTCATAATTCCCTTGTGAATCGTTCTTAATGCTCGTAAATAGGTACTCTGCATGTAATTTTAGGCGGCCATGCCGATTTTGGACTAAAAATGCTATATGCAAAACTTTGAAGGGGGTTTTAGGGGTTTTTCTTGATTTTTCTCACTTTTTGGGCCCCTTTGATTGGGTTGCCTACACTTTACAAGTTTACAATAGTTTTTCTGTTCTTATTTTTACCAATGTCTAATACAGTTCTTTCAATGATCCGATCTCGAAAAATAACTTTTACCCGTTTACCCTCACTCCCTCTCCCAGAATTACCCTTAAGTGAGTTTTATGGGAAAAATGAGTTAAAGCATTCAGTCAGTCTGACTTTGAAGTATCTTTTCAGCAAGTTTCAAAATAATCCTTCCCGCAGTATGGTTTCCGGAATTATAAATTTTATCGGTTCCTTCATTCCTCTCTCGCAGAAACTATGCCCTCTACCCTTATGTGAGTTTTCTTGGAAAATTGAATAAAAGCACTTTGATTGTCCATCTTTGGAGTATATTTTTACCAAGATCCATGAAAATTCTCGGATACGTTTTTATATAGTTCCATTTTGACTCTAATTTAGTGGTATTAAAAACCCCCGTAACAACCCTCAAACTCAGTTTAAAGAAAAAACAAACAATAATTCCTTTAGAACTAAAAGAAAGAATTCTTCTTGCCGAATTTGGATTATGTGAGCGTGGGCTAATTGGTTAAAATGTATGACGTATCTTAGACAGACGGACAGACGGATGACGGCAGTAGCTATAATATGTATATTGTTCTCCTTTCTCTCTGGCTTTTAGAACGGATGTGTTAAAGAAGGATAGAAGAGTGGATGAGGGGTGGGGGGTCTCTATTACACGCATTCTAATGGGAAAAGAGAAAGAGAAGAATAAATTCCCCTGGATCCGTCAGTGACGGACGGTCGCACACTTTTAAGGAACACGATTTTTGATTTCAGGGGGAAATCAATTGCCAATAAGGGATTGAGAAACCCGCAACTTCCATTTTTTTTAAATAACTTTATACTTTCTCTCCTTATATTCCTACGGGAGAAGGGGGAGAGAGAAAAAATCCAAAACTCGCTCCTCTCTACATATTCTAGGGCGAAACTATCAGGATTGAGAGAGTTGATGTGTATGTGCAGCTAAAGGTATGCGTTTTTGCATACATCAGCGATCGAAGGCGCTTCATAATATTATACGCACGTTTTGCAACCCCCTCAAACACACGTGACACGCCCACGCCACGCTCACATCCATGAAAAAAAAATTTCAAGAGGGAGGCAAAATCGTTGAACCTCATAGGAAGGTCTAGCCCCCCCCCCCCCCAGGGGAAAGAAAAAACTTTTTTTTTTTTTAAAGTATTTTTCATACAAATAGTACGCAATTATTAAGCCATTGAAGGTGTATCAAATAATAATGCAGGTATATAATAATTTTGACGTGTTTGAAGTAATGAATGAAGGAACAACAGAAGATAATAATAGTAAGGAAAATGTATATTTTATTCTACTATTCCTTGCAAACAACGAGTTATAAGTACGAAATAAACTAATCATGAAGTTCGTCAACTATTACTCATTTGATTAACATTTTATTTTCTTTTGTTCCTTTCATTTCTTATCGTGAAATTTTGACTGTTTTGAATCCCTCCCCCTCCCGCTCTGCGGGTGCCTACGCCCACATGCGTTCACCTTGTCTTGGTAACGCTATAGGAAAATGTAGAGGAAGGGGTCAGATTTGTTGTTTGCCTCGGCTTCTCATTAAAACATTACACATTTTTATGATCCACTCATATAGGCCCCAAATCACATGGTCTCATGGCTAAACGCTTTTTGTTTCCAAACTTTTCTGGGTTGGGGTGGGGGGAATCTCCGCTTATGTTATCCATGCGTGCGCAGAACCTGAAGTTGTGTGAAAACTCTACAATAGATACACGATCATCAGATCAGTCTTTTATCGACGACGAAAGTGTGGTGGTTCATGATGACATGACGCGCCGCGCGAGTACCACATCGGATTTGATGCGCCGATTTAATGTCCTCATAGGAAAAGAGGTAAAAGGACGTAACCAAAAATTTAGACGTGTTGAAACTGATGATATTCCATCCTTTATGGCGACTGACGAAATCTTTCCTTCGTAACAACGTTCGATGCGTCATTAATAGACTCCATAAAATGAGATCCGCACTTGTTGGGAGCTAATGATCAACCAAACTTTACTATTCATCACAATCCAATCAAATCAATTCATTTCAGACGACAACAGCGTGAATGATGACCGCGATTGTGCTCCGTTATAGATGATGTTGATTTCACGACATCAGGGAAAGAGATAAAATCAAAAGAGGGTGAAAGAGAGAGAGAGAGAGAGAGAGAGAGAGAGAGAGAGAGAGAGAGAGAGAGAGAGAGAGAGAGAGAGAGAGAGAGAGAGAGAGAGAGAGAGAGAGAAGAAAGAGAGAGAGAGAGAGAGAGAGAGAGAGAGAGAGTGTGTGAGAGAGAGAGAGAGAGAGTGTGTGTGTGTGAGAGAGAGAGAGTAATTAAAAAAGGAATCGACGAGTTGTTATTCTTAAAAGCGGTTGACGGAAAACTTTTCTTTCATTTTATTCGATACGCCACTATTTTTAAGGTGTCAGTTTCCAGAAGCTGCCTCATTCCAAAGACGTTGGCCAAAATGAAGTTGATCTTTGTGATTGTGTTCTTCGCTCTTTGCTTTTCTAACTCCGCGGGTCTCTCCGGTGAGAAAGAGGCCGGAGAAGGAAAAGATCTCACTTCGATGCTCACCCGTGTTACTGGCGTGAGTTCTCTTAATTATTATTATTTTTTTTAAAGGGTTAAAAACAAAAAGGGTTATTGTAAATATTTCGAGAATAAAAATTGAAAAAAAAAAAAAAATACCAAAGAAACAAAAAAAAAAACCGCTAAGTTGTGAAAATACTTTCTCACGAGGTGCGGTCGCACTTAAAACCCTACGAAGTGAGTTTATGATAAAATTTTGAGAGGAAAAATAAAATAAAATAGGAATGAATTTACAAAAAAGGTAAAAGATCTAAATAATTCCGATCAGGTGCTGCTGATGTGTTTAAGTGTACTTGTAGTCATATAAAAAAGAGGGAAACAGTTATTTGGACTGCAGCATTTAACCTGCCGAAAAAATGCAGAAAGCAAATGAACACGAAAAAAATGGAAGATCTAAATCATGGGGCTCTTGCAAACCGTTGCTGTGAGCATATAAATTGCCCAATCTGTTGTAAAAACCAGCTAAAATCATGAAAAGCACACTAAAAAAATATAAAAAATTCAGTAATTAACTAAAAAAACTGCCACAACGGCAAGATTGCAATGGCGGTTCGATGCAGGCATCATGGGAGATTCCTGTCGAATTTTTCATTTTATCTTCGAAAACAAAAAAGAAATGTCTCAAATTAGATAGGAATCTCCCAAGATGCCTGTTTCTCTCCGTCATTGTGCCTGATTTTATAAGAGAGAATTTCGTGATTTTTTTATAGTGTACCTACTCATCGTCATATTTACCTACAGGTTTTTATGCGAGAATCATTAACTCTTCAATCTTCTGGAGCGAAAGTTTGCAAGAGGCCCATTCTAATCAGTTGCTACCGGTCTGTTGAAGAGCAGATACTTATAAATAAATATAAAGGAGGGAAACATGTTTTTGGACTGCATAGTATTTAAGCTACAAAAAAATGCAGAAAGCACAGCAAAAGTATCAAATATGGCGGAGTTTTCGGGAGTCCTCTCCCCATTTTTGTATGTACAAGTGCGGGAAATTTTAAGGGTGTTTTAGGTTAGGTTGTTTAGGATGTAAAAAAGGGCAAAGAAATATGGACACACGTCAGTAATAATCCAATTTTATTTAGTGACCAAACTTCAGCAGGTCTCGAAAAAGCGTGATCGACCCACATCACGAAAACTAATTATTGGTGACCGAAATGTTGTTTCTTTGGGCACGGTCAACATGCCCAAAAAAAGTACAGACTATAAACGAATATTGTGTTCATCGGCTGATGGATATTTCGAATTCAGCATACATATGCAATTCTCAAGTCCTCTCACCCATTGATTGAGGTAATGCGTACGGAAATCGGACCTACGCATTACAGTGACTCATTATCTTTACAGCGCAGTGGATGGCGTACCGGAGAAGTTGCGCGTTTGAACACATTTACGACACCTTAAACACGTTTATGACACCCTAAACAGGTTTACGACACCCTAAACAGGTTTACGACACCCTAGCCTTTTAAATTCCAATTTTTCAAAGTTAAGTAATGATTTTTGGAAAATGGGTCCAATCGAACTTTGAACCTCGATATATCGAAAACGAAAATCGATATACAGCCTCGATTTGCGCCGGAAGTCTTAGAATTTGATGGTCTTTTAAACAATGATCACAAGATAGAAAGTGCAATAAGAGATTATGCAGTTGAACCCCCCCCCCCCCCTCTCCTGGACAGCTCCCACAGATAGCGCCTGCTCTGATGTAAATAAGAATGGTTCAAACCGCATCCTTTTATCTCAATCAGGAAAAAGTTAAGGAGGGGGGGGCTGTTACTTTTGAAGAACCCTGTACATGGATATTCAATTAAATCATTAAATAAGAGAATAAAGAAACACTCGGCTTCATCATTTATCAAATTGTCCAGCAACATTAACTCATTTTACAAAGTTTCCAACTTGAACTGAACGATTACAACTATACTATTTACAGTAGCGAGGCCTGCGATTTGACAACCTTCTTTTTTCCCATTTAAACACATTAGAAAAGTCGAAATGCTTGGTCATCGCCGATGACTGAAGCTTCCGACTGTTTTGGTGAATTTAAATGGACAAAATACATTGTTGCCAAATTTCGCGCCTCGCCACTAATTATTTAAAGAGGTAAGTATCAAAGATATTTTGAACCAAATTACTTACAGCCATTAATCACTTAAAGCTTTATCAATACATAAATTGTATTGGAACTTCCCTGCCTGTTTTATTTCTTTTGTTTGACTTTTTCTTTGTTTTGATGTATTCGATAAACGCAGCTGAATAAGGAGAAAATAGTAGAACTCACGAAGGCGTTTGAAGAAGCAATGACTAAAGTGGCCCTGGAACCGTCGGAGAAGAGGTGGGCCCTTCACTTGCTGTCAACATATGCTAAGCTCCTGATTGACTTTGAAGACTTCCAGGATCAATTAATACGTTTCTATAACGCAGTGAAGAATTCGAAATTTCTGTTTTGGCCGTATAAACTTTGTTGATGATGCAAAAAGTTAAAAAAATGCAAATTGAAATAAAGTGCGATGTCAATACATTTTTTCCAATTTATTTTCGAGTGCTCATATTTAATCCAATTTTAGGTAGGTCTTAAAAATTTAAACACTTTTAACCATTGTGAATTCAAGAGGAGGGAGAGGGGGAGGGGGTCTTAAAACGACCCAAATTAGTTTCTTTTTTGCTTAAATCTCTCATTATTTTGCTGTCGATTACATTTTGGAATTTCATAACATTAACTGATCTAACTGACATTCATGCAAATTTTTGGGTTTTTTGGGCCACAGATGTAGAATGTAGATGTCATTAACCGTCGCATGACAGCTCGTGCTATTTACCAGCCACCTGTTTATTTGCCATTTGAGCCTATTCAAAAGTATTGATTTCTCAAGGATTCAATGAATCCCTGGAAGATCGATTATTTTACGAAGGTTGAATTGGAGAGTACATCCATTTCTGCCACATTTCACAAAGACGCCCCTGGTTATTGCCTTTGTTGGGCCCTTTTGGCTTATGAAACTTTTAAGTAGGGATAGAAACTGGATAAATTTTTGATATCTCTTTTAAGATCATACTGGTTCAATTTTTCATATTTGTATGACAAATATCCGGAAAAAAAAAAAAAAAAAAAAAAAAAAAAAAAAAAAAAAAAAAAAAACAGGAATAACTCAAGAATCGTTTTCCAATTTGTTGCATTTTTTTGGGTTTGTCATTTTTTTTCGAAATACAGCCATGAGTATCCGAAACTTGGTGACTTATGATTAATTATGGTTTGCTGAATACTTCATATAATAAAGAATACTGAATACAAGAATCTTGGTTACAGTTTATTGTTTAAGTATTTGTCCTTATTTATTGCGTTTACTTTTGCAATTTGCTATAGCAATTTTAATCTATTTTGTATTGTGAAATTTTGTAATGTACAAATATTTAACTGACGATGAGCTTCGGCTGGAAATGGAATATTTATCAAATTGACAAACATCAATCTTTCTGCATCTTGTTATTATTTTGGTTTCTTCTTTTCCTCTTTTTTTCA
The DNA here is from genome assembly GCA_011764245.1 of Trialeurodes vaporariorum. NCBI lineage: Eukaryota > Metazoa > Arthropoda > Insecta > Hemiptera > Aleyrodidae > Trialeurodes > Trialeurodes vaporariorum. Next base: position 10,746,452 of record VMOF01000111.1, on the reverse strand, counting down.
CGTCCTTACTTTAAGCCTCGCTCAGACCCTGCTCGTAAAAAACGGATTTTTTCTAGACGCAGAATACTAAAAGTTTCTTATGTCTTCCTAACCGCTCAGAGACTTTGTCGGGATTCTATGGGAAACAAATGTTTTCACGTTTACATACAGATAAACCAGAACCGTTGCTTTTTAATGTCACATTTTTTCGCCGAAATGAGTGAGGATGGAAACTAAAAGTAAATGTGTTGCTATGTTTTTGCTATTAGGTAGCTCAACTAGCTCACACATGCTCATATTACAATGTCTCAAGCAGGTAATAATGAATTACAACATGAAACTCTAAACACGGCACTCTGAAAACTGTCTATGCATTTGCCGACCCTGAAGTTGAGTGAAAACTCTAGTCTATCACAGATGGCGAAAGTGTGATGGTTCATGATGACGCGCCGCCCGAGTACCACATCGGATATGATGCGCTGATATTGTCCTCATAGGAAAAGAGGTAAAGGACGTAACAACAAATTTAGACTTCTTTCCTTCGCAATAACGTTCGATGCGTCATTAATAGACTCCATAAAATGAGATCCGCACTTGTTGGGAGCTAATGATCAACCAAACTTTACTATTCATCACAATCCAATCAAATCAATTCATTTCAGACGACAACAGCGTGAATGATGACCGCGATTGTGCTCCGTTATAGATGATGTTGATTTCACGACATCAGGGAAAGAGATAAAATCAAAAGAGGGTGAAAGAGAGAGAGAGAGAGAGAGAGAGAGAGAGAGAGAGAGAGAGAGAGAGAGAGAGAGAGAGAGAGAGAGAGAGAGAGAGAGAGAGAGAGAGAGAGAGAGAGAGAGAGAGAGGGAGGGAGAGAGAGAGAGAAAGAGAGAGAGAGGGAGAGAGAGAGAGAGAGAGAGAGAGAGAGAGAGAGAGAGAGAGAGAGAGAGAGAGTAATTAAAAAAGGAATCGACGAGTTGTTATTCTTAATGCGGTTGACGGAAAAATTGTCTTTCATTTTATTCGATACGCCACTATTTTTAAGGAGCCAGTTTTCAGGAGCTGTCTCATTCCAAAGACGTTGGCCAAAATGAAGTTGTTCTTTGCGATTGTGTTCTTCGCTCTTTGCTTTTCTAACTCCGCCGGTCTCCCTGATGAGAAAGAGGCCGGAGAAAGAGAGGCATTCATTGCGACGCTAGCCCTTGTTACTGGCGTAAGTTATCCTAATTTCTTTTTACAGGGTTTAAAAATAAAAAGCAATCATTGTAAATATTTCGACGACGGAAATTTCACGACAGAATTAAATAGACAAAAGATTAGATAATACAGAAATAAAAACAAAAACTAAAAACCAAAAAACCCACCAATTGCTGAAAATACTTTCTCACAAGGTGCTATCACAGAATAATACAATCAGAACGGAAACTCCCATAAGAGCCAATGGAAGCAAGTTTGGAATTTAACGGCACCAATAGGCAACGCTGTGGTCGTATATCCCAACATAAAGGACATGTGTGATTTGTGTTGATACTCCTTTGTTTCTGTAAATTCTGGAAGGAAATCTCAAGGTTCCGGCCTCACTTTTATTCTATTGGCATTTTAGAATGAAAATTTTGCGGATCATGTCCTATATTTTCTTTTTCGCGTTCGAATCCAGATGTAAACATCCTATATCCCAACATGGCGGACGCGAAATGAATTTGCTTCAAAATCCGACAGAGTTTCCGTTCTGATTGTATTATTCTGTGGTGCTGTCACGCTTAATACCCAATGCAGTGAGTGCTAACATTATGAGAAAGAAAAAAAAAATAGGAAATTAATGAACACGAAAAAGGTGGTGATCTAAATATTAAGGCTCTTGCAAACTTTTGCTGTGAGTACATGAATTGCCCGATCTGGTGTAAAAACCAGCTAAAATTACGAAAATCACACTAAAAAAATATAAAAAATTCAGTAATTAACTAAAAAAAACCGCTATTGGTCGTATTGGTTAAGGCGGTTCAATGCATGCAGCATGGGAGAGATTTCTGTCTAATTTGTCATTTTCTCTTCGACAACACAAAGAAATGTCTCAACTTAGATAGGAATCTCCCAAGATGCCTGCGTCTCTCCGCCATTGAGAAAATTTCGTGATTTTTTATAGTATACCTACTAATCGTCATATTTACAGGTTTTTATGCGAGAATCATCAACTCTTCAATCTTCTGATAGCTAAAGTTTGCAAGAGCCCCATTCTAATAAGTTAATGCCCGTTTGTTAATTAAAGAGTAGGTACTTGTAAATAAATAAACAGGCAGGGGAACTCCAATACAATTAGATTGGTAAAGCGTGCCGCGCATAGGTCTGTATGCAGCCACTTAAGGGCCACCCGGAGGTAGCAAGTCCGCTCACGCCGTATATGAAATTTGAATTACGCGGTCTTGAGCGCCGGGAAAGGGTCATCTTTTGAGGCGATTTTCTCAAAAACCTGTAGAGTAAAATCAAATCGGTAGGGTGAAAATCTTGGTTAATAAGTCTAGTGGCTGAAAAAAAAAAAAAAAAAAAAAAAAAAAAAAAAAAAAAAAAAAAAAATGGTTGAAAACTTTGACCCGAGGCATAGTTTAAAACCCGGGTAAAAAAGTCGATTCTGCCCATTTGAATACAAGTATATAGATTATAAAGTCCCCGACTGAAAGTTCGGGGGGGGCGCCCGCATTTTCCAATACGCCACTGCCTCTGCTGAAATGTATTCCGGAAATTAGTCTGTTTTCTCTTGAGTAATTTGCTTTTCGTGATTTTTTTCAGTTTTAACACACCAATTTTTACTTACCAGTAAGACTTTTTTAAAAAAATCATAGTCTCTCTGACATTCAGCGAGACGTTCGTAAAAACTTCACAAATAAAGACCATTTCCAAAATTTCCGATTATTCACATTTTACCCAAAAACTCATGAAAACTGTATGAAAAAAAGGAAATCAAATGAATAAAAAGAACGAAGAGAGAAAATCCCATAAAAAAAGTCTGACAATGAGCGCAAAAAAATCTTGGGGGGAGTGGGAGGGTGGGGGAGAATGTGAAAGTGCCTTTGGTCGATTCCAGGACATAGCCGCATAGCATACAGTAAAATGCAGCAATGGAGGCGCCTCTTAGCGCTTCGAACTACATTTTTGCGCGTATCTCAGGAACGAAATATAGCACCAACTTCGTTAAGGTTTCATTTTAAAGCTGAGTAGATTATCTAAAACTTTTATGAAAGGTATTTTTTTAATTTTCCGACTGAAAAACCTGAAAATTTTACTTCAAAATTCGGAAAATTTTCAAATTTTCAGTTTTTTTGACTTTTCTGGGAAAATTTTGCTCTGACGGATAAAAGAAAAGAATACTTTTTTCAAGGCAACACTTTTATCTACAGATAAAAAAAATACCACGTCTCTAAGACCATAAATGAGGTACGAACTATCAAAGAAAAACAGATTTTCCGGGGTTTTCCTTATTTTCCAGGACTTTCCGACTCTCGGATTCAAGGGACTTTCGAGGATTTGTACACCATGGGTAATAGATTAACGCCCAATCATTAGAATTTGCTTCCGATTTTATTCTACGTCAGGGCCGTTTTTGAGCTAGATTGACTGGTTTAGTGTTTATGCCTTGAAGCTCAATCGAGGTCGAGTCGAACCCGAGTTCAGTGGAAACCGAAGTGTTAATGCGAGCATCTCAACCTGGGTTGAGATCTTTCGCACAAACTAGGCTATTGTGAACAAAGTTACAGTCCTTTATCACGAAAAATTTTATAAATACATAAATTGTACTGAAACTTCCCTGCCTGTTTTATTTCTTTTTATTAACTTTTTCTTTGTTTTTGGTGTTTTTGATAAACAGCTGAATGAGGGAAACATGACAGAAACCATTAAGGCGTTTGAAGAAGCGATGAGCAAATGGACTTTGCCGACCATGTACCCGTCGTTTGGAAAGTGGTACAGCGAGTACTGGAACAGATTTCTTACGATCCTAATTGAGGGAAAAGACCTTCACCTTCAATTTAATCGACTCTATGCAACAGTACAGGATTCGAATATAATCGCATGGCCGTATAAACTTTGTTGATGATGCAAAAAGTTAAAATACAAAGTGTTCACTCTGTACAATTTTCCTATTCATTTTTGAAAACTCTTATTTAAACTCTAATTTTGGTGAGATCTGGAAACTTTTCACAATGGGGCTGTTGCACACCTTTGCTATACGCGATTTAATATTCGATTCTTGATGTGTAAAAACCTCAACAAATAACGATGACAGCACGAAAAACTTCCGAAATCCACTCCTAAACTCAATAAACGCTTTTATTTGCGCGAGCGTATTGGTGGCTGAGGGCAGTAATAATGGGAGATTTTCCATCTAACAATACTGTAACTTCATCAAGATGTGACCAATAAGAGACGACTTTCATGTGACACACCAGTGTCACAAGGTGTCACAGAACCATTCATCGGATGCGGATCACTACTTTAGTGACTAATTACTCTGTGAATCATCCTTGTCAGCATAGAGAGAGTGACGAAATTAACCCTTTACGAACCAGGTTAGTTAAAAAAAAAAAAAAAACTCCACCCTTCCGTCTATAAAAGGAAAGGTAGTTAACTAATCGTACTCGGGGGAGTTGGAATTGCCTATACGACTAATTGAAGGCTCCCGAACAAAACCTTATATCTTGTAAGGGTCTACATCCAGAATCAAATTTATTCGGAGTCATAATACTGGAACAATGTGAAACAGAGTAGAATACTAAAAAACGGTGTACTCGGACTTGGTCCATAAGGGGTTAAGATAGGAATCTCCCATTATCACTGCCCTCAGCCATACCATTACGCTCGCGCAAATGAAAGCGTTTATGGAGTTTAGGAGTGAATTTTGGAAGTTTTTAATGCTGCCATCGTTATTTTTATAGGGTTTCACACCAGAATCTTCTATTAAATCGCTTAAAGCAAAAGTGTGCAACAGCCCCATTTTAATTATTATAAGTCCAAAATGGAAGGGGGGGTCTGAATCTACTCAGACCAGTTTTATTTGCCTAAATCTCTTATTTTTCTTCGACCCAGTTTTGGTATTTCATGACATTCAAGTGACGGATATAACTGACATTCATTCCAATTGTTCACGGTTTTTAGCCAATGGGTCTGTTGCACACTTTGGCAAGAGCGTTTTAAAGTATCAATTCTTATGTAAAAAGCTGTAAAAATAACAATGGCAGCATCAGAAAACACCAAAATTCATTAATAAACTCACAAATTACGAAAAACACTAGACACTATTCACCCCTGTATCTTTCCACCACGTGCACGAAATTTCGCGAAATTAGCGCGGCACATTCAAATAAACACGGCCGACTGTCATCACAGCTGACTTCATAAACAAAGAAACAGTAAACACGGACGGTGCCTGTTTGAATTCTTACGTCTCAATATCCTCAATTCCTAACAAAAGATTAAGAGAGGCACGGAAACCGACATTTGTGTCGAAAACTTATCAAAATGAAACAATAACACACATGAGTTCCAAAGATGATGATTGAAGTTGGAATCATCCTGTGCGTTATTGTTTCATTTTGATAAGTTTTCGACACAAATGTCGGTTTCCGTGCCTCTCTTAATCTTTTGTTAGGAATTGAGGATATTGAGACGTAAGAATTCAAACAGGCACCGTCCGTGTTTACTGTTTCTTTGTTTATGAAGTCAGCTGTGATGACAGTCGGCCGTGTTTATTTGAATGTGCCGCGCTAATTTCGCGAAATTTCGTGCACGTGGTGGAAAGATACAGGAGTGAATAGTGTCTAGTGTTTTTCGCAATTTGTGAGTTTATTAATGAATTTTGGTGTTTTCTGGTGCTGCCATTGTTATTTTAACAGCTTTTTACAGAAGAATTGATACTTTAAAACGCTCTAGCTGAAGTGTGCAACAGACCCATTATTGTAAAATAATGTAGATGTCATTAACAGTGGCATGGCAGCTCGTGCTATTTATCAAGCATGTTTTTTGCCATTTGAACCTGTGCAAAAGTATCGATTTTTAAGGATCGAATATTTCACGTAGGTTTCAATGGAGGTGAGTATCCGTTCGTTTTTGCCACATTGCACATGGCCCCCACTGGTCATTATGGGTTTTTTTCAGCTTTTTCGACTTATGCGTCCGGATGAGAAGTGAGAACTTGGTCAATGTATGATATCTATTTTTGGATCATAGTGGTTCCATTTTTCATAGTTGTACGACAAATATTAGAAAATACAACAGAAAACTCAAAAATTGTTTTTCGCAATTTGTTGCATTCTTTGAAATGGTCATTTTTTCAAAATACAGCCATAAGTATGTAAAAATTCGTGACTTGCTGATTAATTATGGTGCGCTATAAATAATTAATGATAAAGGATAATAAGAATTTTGGTTACAATTTATTTCAATTATTTGTTCTTATTTATTTTTTGACTGTTGCAATTTGAATGCAATTTTAAGTTATTTTCTATCATAATTTGTAATGCGTAAATACTGATTTAGTGAGTTGATAATATGCGATTATGTGCGATATATTTCGTTTGAACCTATCGAAGTTCCGACGGGTTCGATATATTTGGGTTTTCCTCCCAAAAGGTACGGGAGGGCAGTTATCAAGCGAAAATGTCCGCCTTTTTAAAGACATTTTTTTTTTCACGTCAGAGGCTGCAATAATGCGACTACATCGGAGGTTGCGTCGGAGGCTACACGTATCCTCAAAGACCGAGAACCAGCAAAAAATAGGGCGTTATTGCGAAATTTCAATCAGCAACGCAACATACGTATAGCAAACCAAGTCGTGAGTGTGAGGTTATGGATTGTTTACATCCCTCCTCCCAACTTCTTTAAGTGAGTGGTTCTGCAGACATTTGCGCTACCAAAACAAACATAAACTTTAAAAATTTTCTCTCAAAAATCTTTGAAAATTTTGTCAGTTCGCCTCAATTTTGAACGCTGACATCGAATTTGATAGCTTTTGGAGCGAATTTCCATTAATTCCTCTTGAATCTAGCTTTCCGATAACATAACCTCAAATTCATCAAAACACCTTCAAAAACACTAAGTTTTTTGGAAAAAGTCACTTATAAAGAGGAAAAGTGAATGAAAACAATAATTGGAGGGCATACTTAATAATTTTTAGAGCGTACGGTTGCAATTCCGCACTTGTAATGAAGCTTTTGAGACCTTTTTTCTTGTTCAACTAATAGTAGCGTTCAAAGTCTTAGGTAGCGCAAATGTCTGCAGAACGTAAAATCCAACTTCTTTGAACTATAAAACTTCCATGTATTTCGATATTTAGCGGTTATTTCTTCAGATCTTTTGGAGGAATAATGTGCTAGAGTATTGTAGCTCATCAGCACCAAAATTTCGAGCTCCAAATGCATGGCCGCACCCGGGGGGGGGCCCACAGGAAGAAAAAAAAAAGGAGGAAAGGAAAGGAAAAAAGGAGAAAAGGAAAGGAAAAAATAAGGAAAAGAGAAAGAGAGAAGAGGGAAAGAGGGAAAGAGGAAAAGAGAAAAAGAGAACAAGAGAAAAAGAGAAAAAAAGAAAATATGGGAAAGGAAATGAGTTCAAAAAAAGTATCAATGTCATGAAACATATTTTTCCTCGGAGGAGTACATCTTCCCGACAGCAATGTCCTTAATTGTTAATTTCGCTTGATCTTCTTCTGAAATCTAGATTTCCTGAAGACTCCGTCTTTCTATTAGCATGAAGATATTTCCGTAACATCAGCATAGTCTCGGAAAATCTCATTTTTCTCGAGAGTTAATTCAATCTAGTTTCTGAATAGAAGTAGCCTAATTTTGCGTCTGAGAAGAGCTAAATTTTAAAAAATTTCCGGGAGAGGACCCCCAGACCCCCCATATGAAATGACAACTTGCCCCCCCCCCCCCATACAGAAATCCTGGGTGCGCCCATATCCAAATGCCTGATATTGTAACAAGCAAGTTAGTGTTTCCACATCACCGCAACCGTACAGAGTCAAAATGGGTACGTGATAACCATTTGTTTATCCTAAAACTCACTGATTTTGAACAGAATGTACTTTGTAAGTACATTCTGTTCAAAATCAAAACCTTGATGCTGAACAAATTTGTTAGTAATGTCTATTTAACCCTCGATAGTAATTAATGCGTACTAACGTTGGTACAAAGTGTGCAAACATTCATAGGATCTGTAACAACGTTGTACTAACTTGTACTCGTCATTTTTACCAGGGGAGAGACAGCACGCTTTGTTCCTATCGATAGATTTCAAAAGAGCTTTTGACACCCTGCAACATAAATATATAATGAATGCAATTAACGAAATTGGAGTGTGTGAAAAATTGTTTGCATGGCTGACTGGCTGAGTGATTATTTGAATGGAAGAACGTTTGAGGTAAAAATTGGCGTTGAGTATAGTGCTGAAAAAGAGCTAGATATGGGGGTTCCATAGGGATCCTATCTCGGTCCAATACTTTACATAATATTCACCAACTCTCTTGCAAACCTGTTAAAAAAATTAGGGGTTGAATTCTACATGTACGCCGATGATACATTCTTGGTGGTCGCGGGTTGAAATTTACACGAAATCTACAGAAAAATGCAAGTAGCAGTTCTTGAAATACAGTACTGGGCCCACGACCACAAAATATTTTTCAATAAAAAAACGGCGTACATGCTGATGTGAAACTCGAATAAAAAAGAGATGGGACCCAAAAGAAAAATAATTTCTCATAGCTTGGAATGTTTGCATAATTCGATGGATGAATGGAAAGGATGCTTGTGTGAGGATGAAATTCAGAGAGTAAGAAGTGTGAGGTACCTGGCAGTGATTGTTGATGACAGATTGGATTGGAGTAGAAGCATGTGTTGAGTATGTGTGTGGAAAAATGAGAAAATGTTTGGGACTCATCTATCTTATGCACAATAAAGCCTCAATAAAAACCAAAAAAATAATTTATACAGCTCTAGCCGAATCCCATCTCAGCTACGCTCTTACTGCATGGGGCAAAATTAGATAAGATCTAAGGAAAAAAATCAAATCAATCCAAAAGAAGATCCTATAATGCATATTTAACAGCAAACCAAACCATCTTAAAATGGATAAGGAGGAGGTGTTCACCATCGAGGGAAAATATATCCACAATTTGCTCGTCTGGGACGAGGAAATAAAACCACGAGAGCGATACCCTCTTTCAGGGTATCCTCCTGAAGTATGCTTGCATGTGCGGTCGTTTCTCAAATTTGTATTTTAGTGTCAATTAGTCAATTTCAGCCAAAAACTGTTGACATTTTGAGCAGCGCTACGTGGCGTCCGCGGTTTGAACTAATCGAAAGAGGTACCTAAAGGGCGAAAGAAAACATTTAGACGTGTGAAACTGATGATATTCCATCCTTTACGGCGGCTGACGAAATCTTTCCTTCGTATCAACGTTCGATGCGTCATTAATAGACTCCATCAAATAAGATTCGCACTTGTTGGGAGCTAATGATCAACCAAACTTTACTATTCATCACAATCCAATCAAATCAATTCATTTCAGATGACAAAAGCGTGAATGATGACCGCGATTGTGCTCCGTTATAGATGATGTGGATTTCATGACATCAGGTAAAGAGATAAAATCAAAAGAGAGAGAGAGAGAGAGAGAGAGAGAGAGAGAGAGAGAGAGAGAGAGAGAGAGAGAGAGAGAGAGAGAGAGAGAGAGAGAGAGAGAGAGAGAGAGAGAGAGAGAGAGAGAGAGAGAGAGAGAGAGAGAGAGAGAGAGAGAGAGAGAGAGAGAGAGAGAGAGAGAGAGAGAGAGAGAGAGAGTAATTAAAAAAGGAATCGACGAGTTGTTATTCTGAAAAGCGGTTGACGGAAAACTTTTCTTTCATTTTATTCGATACGCTTTTTTTAAGGTGTCAGTTTTCAGGAGCTGCCTCATTCCAAAGACGTTGGCCAAAATGAAGTTGCTCTTTGTGATTGCGTTCTTACTGGTATTCTTATTCCCTATGCACCTTTTCTCTTGCCCTCTCTTTCTTCTTTTAAAATATAAATCTTCTTCTTCTGAAATAAATATTTTCTCTCTTTCACATTAAATATCATTTGCAAAAAGCGTAGAGCTATTTACGTACGTGTTTCCCCTTCTTTCATTAAATAACTAAACATAAATCGATAATCTTTCCTTTTGCCTTAATTCGCTAAACATCTAAAATTTCCCTATTAAATCCATAGTAATATATTGATTAATCAAGTTTCTTCTCCATCATAATAATAACATCTAATTGCATTCTGAAAAATTAATACTTTTCGCATTCAAACTTAAACTTTTATAAATCTCCCTTAAATTAACTAAGCACTCGGCTAAACTTTAAAATTTTCATTTATTTCATTTATGTTCTTGTCTTTATTAACCTTTTCTTTTCAGGTTTTGGTTCTCGTGATCTACAAATGCCCTTAGTCCGGGTGCTTATGACGACTTTCCTTTAAATACAATAAAATACTGTAGATCGGAATCTTATTTTTATAGTTTTTGACTTCGTTCACATTACTTTACGATTCCTTTTGTTATTTCATTTGTGCACGCAACCGAGGTAATTACAAAGGATCGGATCGTTTTCGTTATCATTATCGGATCGAATGCGTTCAATCAAATGGGCTTGCTACTGCGCAACTCGATCGCGCATGTAAACCCTTCCTCACCTCTTCCTACTTCAGTCGATTGAGATTACGACAGCCCCCGACTCGTCGTCTCCTTTCGTCCGTTTCAATCGTTACGAACGGCTCGAAACGATTCGATCAGTCGAGCCACTCATAAGTTTATATGTACTCGATAACGATAACAATACCCAAAACGATTCGATCCTCTGTAATCTCCCCCCCCCCCAGTCCGCTTCCGCTTCCACATCCCTACCTCTTTCTCAATGCAAGACTCGCTCGCTTGTTTTGTTTTGATTTGAATCACTTCTTCATTCGTTCACTGCCGCATGTCGTTCGCCGAGGTGCACCGCCAACCGCTCTATTAATGCAATAGTAGCGCTCTAGAATTCAACCATTTACTGCATCCGGGCAAAAAATATTACTTTATCCTGTGATGTAGTATATCTATATACAGGGTGTACCAGACCACCCGGATAGGTACTTTTTCTCGAAAACGGCTGGGCGTAGAGAGCTGAAACAAAAAAGTCAGATAGGGAATTGACCCCAAAGAATTCAATGAAAATATTTTCAAAGCCCCCCGAGGCCCCCCTGGGGGGTTTTGGGGGGGTTCAAAACACATTATTCCATTTTTGGCGGGAAATAGCCTATAAAAGGTACAAAAATAAGTTCAGATCCTGAAAGAACAACTCATTGTCGACATTTTTGTTCCAGTAAATTTTTCCATAAAACCCCAATTTTTGGGGTTATGGGCCCTTTTGGGGGGAAATTTTCATTCGGCCACTGTGACCACACTCCTCAATATTTTTACAAAAACTAAAAACCACCTGAAAGAAGAGATCAAGACCTTTCGATTGATGTGCCACATAATACCTAAAAGTGAAAAATTAAGGCCCCCACTTAGATTCCAAAATTTGGGGGTCTTTGGGCCCCCCCACGTAAAAAAAGTCAAATAGCAAGGTATGGCTTGTGATACATCGATCGAAAGCCCTTAAAGAGTAAAATAAGATGGCGCAATCCAAAATCCTTTACAATCATTACTTTCAAAATGGCGGCCATTTGAAAATTATGGGTGTTCAAAGGTAAGTCCTGGGAAAAGAGTCCAAGGTTGAACGATACATGGCTTGAAAAGCCTTAAAAAAAACAAACGAATGGCGCAAACCGCAAATCAATCCGCCTCTTCAATCAAAAGTTATGGCCGATTGAAATTTAAGCAGCCTTAAATAGGCCTTATTGAGCCCTTTAAGTTTCAATCGGCCATAACTTTTGATTGAAGAGGCGGATTGATTTGCGGTTTGCGCCATTCGTTTGTTTTTTTTAAGGCTTTTCAAGCCATGTATCGTTCAACCTTGGACTCTTTTCCCAGGACTTACCTTTGAACACCCATAATTTTCAAATGGCCGCCATTTTGAAAGTAATGATTGTAAAGGATTTTGGATTGCGCCATCTTATTTTACTCTTTAAGGGCTTTCGATCGATGTATCACAAGCCATACCTTGCTATTTGACTTTTTTTACGTGGGGGGGCCCAAAGACCCCCAAATTTTGGAATCTAAGTGGGGGCCTTAATTTTTCACTTTTAGGTATTATGTGGCACATCAATCGAAAGGTCTTGATCTCTTCTTTCAGGTGGTTTTTAGTTTTTGTAAAAATATTGAGGAGTGTGGTCACAGTGGCCGAATGAAAATTTCCCCCCAAAAGGGCCCATAACCCCAAAAATTGGGGTTTTATGGAAAAATTTACTGGAACAAAAATGTCGACAATGAGTTGTTCTTTCAGGATCTGAACTTATTTTTGTACCTTTTATAGGCTATTTCCCGCCAAAAATGGAATAATGTGTTTTGAACCCCCCCCAAAACCCCCCAGGGGGGCCTCGGGGGGCTTTGAAAATATTTTCATTGAATTCTTTGGGGTCAATTCTCTATCTGACTTTTCTGTTTTAGCTCTCTACGCCCAGCCGTTTTCGAGAAAAAGTACCTATCCGGGTGGTCTGGTACACCCTGTATATTGAAAAGTGCTGTTCTTCATAATCTTTTCTGCATCGAGACAATGAAGGGATGAATTCTAGAACGCTACCGTAGGTGCGGTTGGTGATGATTCCCCACTTTCTCGTAGTACCAGCTGTTTCAACTGAGCAGGAATCAATCAATCACAAACTTTTCATGATTTATTCATCGCCCAGCTTCTCATTCAACATCAGAAGAAGGGTCAACGGTCGTGAGTCAATACTCAACATAGCTTGTACATTTCTAAATTATACAAATTTGAGTTCGAAGGTAGCTAATTTTCAGAAATTTTCCACGGGCTTTATGATAAATCCCGCGCAAAGCCCCGTTTTTTTCCTGTTTTTATGAAAAATAATTGCTTGAGCTTAGCTTACATCAAATTTCATGTGTTGAGTATTTAACTACAATATCAACAAATTAGGAAACAAATCCTTGTGTTGTGAGATCATTTTTGCTCATTGCCTTTTCTTGGGACTTAAGAATAGCCACTCAATTCCTTTTACGTTTCCATTTTTCAGGTTCTAGATTCGAAAGGTAGCCTAATTAAAGCTGAAAATTATAATGACTACATAGATGCATGGGATTCAGCCCCCACAACACAGCCCGGAGAAAGCTCTGTTGAGGGTAATATTGTCAGTAGTTTTAACTATATCTCTAGTCACCTGCTGTAATAAAAACTCTTGAAAGTATAATTCGTTTAAGTTGGAACTGGAGTCCCTCGTTATTCGCGAGGTTACCATCCGTACGAACTGAATGAGTAAGAAATCCACTTATATTATTGTATTATTGTATTTTGTCCATTTAAACCCATGTAAAAGGTCAAATTTGCAGTTGTCCTCTAAACTTCCAACGGTTTGACCATTTTCATGGGTTTTTAAATGGGCAAACAACGTAGCCGCATCATATGCTACGCCACTGGATTGATCGACTTCAGCCGAAATGGGTTGATTTAAACGGAGCAACTTAGCTCTCATTCGTCAGACGCAATGTGGTTATATTGATATGACGAGCCAAGTTGATTTGATTGCTCATAATGGGCTTCCAGTAATCATGGTTGTTGATTTTGTCCTAGTTGAGTAGTGCTAATGAAAAACAATGCATTATTTTCTCTTTCTTTGCAGTAAGTAACAATAAAAAATTCCAAGCTCCGAATGAGAATGTACCAATCGATGGAAGGCATCTCTCTTTTCAACCAGGTGATATTTCCAAGGTAAGTTTCAGCTGCTTACATTACCGCTTTGTCAAATAACTATATACAAACATAATTGAGCAGCTAGAATTTATTGAACTAATTTGTCGATAGAAGGTTAACACATTTTTACATTATAATTTCAGACGTTTGCATTATATATCTTGTTTCCACCAATTAAATTGCAGAGAAAGAAGCCTGAGATACTTTAATTACACAGAAAGCTACTGAGAAAAACAGGAGAGGTCTTATTAGAGACAAACAGAATAGTTTCAATTCAGAAGACGAATAATTGGAGGGATTTAAGCAGCGTAAGTTCTAACCGTTGCGAATTGAACTAGCAGGGACGTGGAAAAGATTCTCACAAAGGGTAGATATAGACAGCAAGTCAAAATTGTAGTGGTACTAAGAATTCTGGAATCTATCTGACAAATAAACTAAGTGTGCGGTATGGATGCCAAAGTATCGTTATTTGTATAGGTACTTATCTACGTCTGCTATTTGCTGTGATTTTTCACCTAACCCTTCAAGAGGGATAGAATTGGATTAAAAAATCCTCCAACCAGACGTTTGTGACATTCATGCTGTCAATCTCTTGGAGCTATTTTTATCAAACCGATTCTGGAGCCGGAGTGTTCTACGATCTCTTCTAACATAAACTTAGTCCAACGAGGAAAGAAATGAACAGATGTTTTGGGTTGAATACCTTGGATAAGAACACGAAAATCAACTGTTGATAAAGAACAAAGAACAGCCTATTGAATGAAAAACTACTTAACAAGAATGTTAAATAATAATGATTAAATTATCTACTTGACAGATACCTCTAGGACAGCCTATGGATAATGTAAATGGGTTCTTTCTTGGAAAACTACGAAGAAAAATCGGTTTGATCCAAAACCATGCACATGACCATATCCATGCACTTGCACAAGACCATTTCCATTCACATGACCATTACCATGCACATGATGCGAATCCATCAGACTCAAGAGATAGTCATGCGCCAGCTGTTAATGGACACTCAGATGAATCTGCCGCAATAGGTCGTCCTCTCGCGTAAGATAATGGTCAAGGTTTATTTATGTCTCTTCTTTTCCATTTTGCAGAGAGTTTCCACTGCTTTTAAAACTATGAACATGTTAGTTTGAGTGTTTTGAAGAGTTACCGTCAGCCTGATGGTTTTCCTTTTGCATGAATACTTTTATCTATCGGCTGTTTCGGAAAAGGCCAGATTCGACAATTCTGATGCATTCATAAAAACATCAGCTTTGCATTAAAAATAGCGCAACTTTAAAGATTCGGAGCGTTTTGGAGCTATTGATTTTATGAAAACCGTGGAGCTGTCAAGTCCAAAATTTTCTAGAACAGCGTGCACGCAATAAACGTAATGTTACTGGTTTTTTTTTTACTTTCTTCAACTTCCTTTTTTCTTTTAACTTTCAGTAACTATAGGGAGTTCCGAGGTCCGCGTGATCATGGACTTAGAATGGCTCTCTTTTCAAGAAGGTGATATTATCATCGTAAGTTTCAGCTAATTCTATTAATGCTATTTTAAGTAACTACAAACGTATCAACCAGCTAGGATTTATTGAACTAATTTGCCGATGGAAAGACCACACACTTTTACATTATAATTTCAGACTTTTGCATTTTACCTTGTATCCACCAATTAAACTGCAGAGAAAAACGTCTGAGAGACTTTAATTACAGAGTAAGCTACTGAGAAAAACAGGAGATATCTTATTAGAGACAAACAGAATAGTTTCAATTCAGAAGACGAATAATTGGAGGGATCCAAGCAGTGTAAGTTCTAACTGTTGAGAATTGAATTAGCAGGGACGTGAAAAAGATTCTCACAAAGGGTAGATATAGACAGCAAGTCAAAATTGTAGTGGTACTAAGAATTCCGGAATCTATCTGACAAATAAACTAAGTGTGCGGTATGAATGCCAAAGTGTCGTTATTTGTATAGGTACATACATACGTCTGCTATTTGCTGCAATTTTTCACCCAACCCTTCAGGAGGGATAGAATTGGATTAAAAAATCCTCCGACCAGACGTTTGTGACATTCATGTTGTCAATCTCTTCGAGCTATTTTTATCAAACCGATTCTGTAGCCGGAGTGTTCTACGATCTCTTCTAACACAAACTTAGTCCTACGAGGAAAGAAAATAACAGATGTTTTGGGTTGAATACCTTGGATAAGGACACGGAAAATTAACTGAGGAGGTCGGAAGAAGAGGGGCGTGAGTGCACTCTCGCCGTTTTTCGGGAGAACGGCTAAATCGATTCTACGTATCCTAGTTTACATGCGTACCAAATTTCATACCGATATCTCAAAAATTGAGGGAAATATAGCATTTTAAATCTCGGTTGGTAGCACTTGGTTGGTAGCAGTTTGAAATATTCAAAGCTGATTATCTCAAAACTCGATTTTTGCAATCACGCCTCTCTTCCAGAGAACTCCTCAACTGTTGATAAAGAACAAAGAATAGTCCATTGAATGAAAGACTACTTTAAAAAAATACATTTTTTAGATCGTATACGACATGATTACCAAAAATGTTAATAATCATCATAATTAAATCATCTACTTGACAGGTATCTCTAGGACAACCTATGAATCCATTTGGGTACACTTTTGGGATATTGCGAGGAAAATTCGGTCGGTTCAATGTAGTCGAAGTGGAGCCAATAGACGAGTGATAGTACTGCACTAACCGTTACTGAGCACATAGATGAATCTGGCACATTAGGTCGACCTCTTGAGTAAGATAATGGTCATGGTTTTTTCATTATTTTACTTTCCATTCTCTAAATAGTATTTTCTGTTGCGTAAAGTAGATGTCAATGTGATTAGCAGCGCCGGATCTTGCTATTTGGCTACCATGTTTTTTTTTTTTTTGTTTCTAAATTTTTAAACATATTCGAAAGTATCAATTTCTCAAGGATTCGGTGAATCTCCAGAAAATCGATTATTTTACGTATATGTTTGAATGGAGATTATTCGTTGTTGCCACATTGCACAAGGTCATTAGGCTTTTATGGCTTATCAAACTTTTTGGTTATGGATAGAAATTGGACGATTATATGATTTTTAGGATCCATATCTTTTTAAGATTAGTTGTTCAATTCTTCATATTTATACGGCGAATAACAAGAAAATATAAGAAACTCAAGGATCATTTCCCAATTAGTTGCATGTTTTTGGGATTGGCATTTTTTCGAAAAACAGCCATATGAATATCCAAAGCTTGGTGAATTATGATGAATTATGGCCTTAAACAAATTCAGTAGGACCCTTCATTACCTAATATATTTATAATTTATTAATGTAGGTACACACACAGTCGGGCCATAAGTTCTTCCCCTCACTAAAATCAAGATGGCGGCTAAACGATTGAAAAAAAGTGTATATTCCGAAAGCACATATCAAGAGCTACACACCCATGTTCATTAGATTTTTATTGCATCACTTGATTGCTCACACGAGAGTATAAGCGAGATCAACCTCGACATGACAAATAACGATGCTCAGTTGATGAGCACACCGCGATCGTTCCGCGTCAAATTACCCGATACCAACTTGAGAATCAGAGAGAAAAATCACGATAAGACCATATCAGCATACTCTGCTCAGCTCACAAGGGGAGGCTCAGAAGTCGCCGCCTCCGATTTTGAAAACAATTACACGAAAATGTAGCTAACGTAAAACTATTAGACCCGTGTTTCTCACTTTTTGCCAATGGGCCTTCCTAAAGCGTCAGGAATTTTTTGAAAGTTGCCGAAATTCACGTAAATATTCGGAACGCTCTGCGCTCGGGTTTTTACGTGAGTTTCGGCAACTTTCAAAAAATTTCTGACGCTGTAGGAAGGCCCATTGGCAAAAAGTGAGAAACACGGGTCTAATAGTTTTATTTTAGCTACATTTTCGTGCAATTGTTTTCAAAATCGGAGGCGGTGACTTCTGAGCCTCCCCTTGTCAGTATGATGATCCCAAAACATGACCAATGTTATCATCAAAATGTTTACTTTAGTGACACTATGATGCAATCATGAAGTGGTCATCTTTCCACAATTGCGTCACCGTAATCGGTCTTTTTTTTAAGGCAAACTGAAGGGCGATGGATATTACTAACTAGTTAAAACCTTTAAAAACTAGTAAAAAAGCTTTTTTAATATACTAAAAAGCGCTTTCAAGAAACTTGTGATGTGATAGATCGGGACGTCCTAGGTTTCTGCTTTTTTGCTCACCGCAATCAACGAGTTTGCCGTGAGATTGAGGCAATGCATTTACAAGCGTGGAGATCACTTTGCATAACCCAGAGGATCACTCAATGAAGTATTCTTTCCTCAAGAGATTATTAATAATATATTTTTAAAAATTCATACTTTTCTTGTTTTTTTCCTTCTTTTCTGGGCTCAAAAAAGGGTCATAAACAAGGGTCAGTAATAAGCATCGTTATTTGGCATGTCAAGGTTGATCTCGCTTTTACTCTCGTGTAAGCAACTGCGTGATACAATGAAAATTTAATAAATATATTTTTGTCGCTCTTGATATGGGCTTTCAGAATATATGTAGTTATATATACTTTCTTTCAGTCGTTTAGCTGCCATCTTGATTTTTGTGAGGGACAGAACTTTTGGCCAGACTGTGTATATAAACAAAAAACAAAAAAAAAAAAAAAAAAAAACAAAAAACAAAACAAAAAACAAAACAAAAATACAAAAATAAACAAAAAACTACTCTACAATAAAGACCCGTTTGGGGTCTTTACAGACAACTCCCCCCTCCCCCGCGAAACATCAACAATCTATTAATTGGGGGACGGGAGTCGTCATATGAAATTATAACAATTAATGAGTTAACCAGTAGAAAACTCTTCAGGTAAAACTACACGGAAAAAAAAGATTAGTGAAAATAACCATACGGATACCTGATTTTGGCACCTGCTAGATGTTATGGTAAACTTGACCAGAAGTATGGGAAATTTACCGATACTTTGAGTAAATTCGACATGCAATCAGGTAAAATCACCTAGTACCTAGTCAAAACATAGTATACTTCTGGTTAACATTACCATAACATCTAGCAGGTGCCAAAATCAGGTATCCGTATGGTTATTTTCACCGTAGTTTTTTTTCCGTGTAGAGAGTTTAAAAAGAAGTGTATAAACAAAATTCCCAACGTGGTTACTGGCAGTTTTAATAAATGAAAAAATAAAATAAAAAAAAATACAAAAAATAAAGAAAAGAATAAGGATATATGACTGTGGATGATGACGCACCGCGCAGGTATCCGATAGAATCAGAGATGGAATTGATTTAATGACTTTAGCAAGAGAGAGGTAATTTAAGCGAGGGTTAAGCAGAAAATAATTAAAACAAAAATGGATGCGTATGGATGTTTTATTACGGTACAGGATGGAATGATCTCTCCGTCTCACTGTTCGATGTGTCAGTAAGCATACCTTCGTCGTCTCTCCGGGACCATCTCATTTTCTAGAAATTCGCAATAATGAAGCTGTCCTTGGTGGTTGTGTTCCTGTTTGCTATTTCCTTCGCAAGTTTCACGGAAGGCTTTCCCAGTGACAACAGCAATGATGAAATTAAAAAAACAATTGAAGTGCTAATCAAACAACTTGTAAGATACCTCTTAAACTTCCTCTTTCCTCCAATACGTACATATGGGGGTGTCCTAAAAGAACCTAGACTGGCGCTGATGTACCTCCGAAACTAAAATAGATAGCCAAGTTATTTTAACTCATTTGTAAGACCAACTCGTTTTCTCTATCGATTCAGCTCAAAATGAGCTCATTTGGTCAAAACTTGACAAGGTTATGACAGGTGGACAAAAAAAGCAAAAAGTTGACCCCCCCCCCAGGTTTTTCTCGCATATATAATTTCTCGAAGCAAAAAGAAAGCGAATCACTGAATAAATGTCCTATGCTTCCTTTCCTTCCTCAGAGCACGACTTGGGAACATCGAAAATACTACTAACAAACATTAAAATGGTTCAGTGGCGTAGCGTGCAATTTGACAACGTTGCAGTTCTTCCATTTGAACCCATGAAAAAGATCGAACTATTGGGTGTTCGGTGAACACCTTCGCATTCGACATTTTACATGGGTTTAAATGGACTCGATACAACGTTGCCAAACTGCACGCTACGCCACTGATATGGTTGTCTAACTCGAGATGACTCTCGTCTGACTCGTGATGGTGCTTAATGCTCATAGCAGTATCTGATCACATTGGCGTCTGATCCTATCATTTTGACTTCAGTGCATCGTTTTTTTGCTGCGAGAAAATATACACTAAAACCCCGTAGGGGGGGGGGGCGTAGGGGATCACCTTTTGGTTCTCTCACTCAAACTGTCATAAATTCGTCAATTGGTGACCAAATGGGCACGCATCTTGAGCTTAATCGAACGAAAATAAGTTTCAAATCAATTCAAGATCATTATTCTTATTGTTAGATTATTTAGTTTCGAAGTTACTGCGTCCGTCTCGGTAGTTATGGGATCCTTGTATATGTCGCAGGCAAATCCCAATGTTAGGCAAATAGCAATCGGCTTGCAATTTGCCGAGGCAAAAAGCAAGCCGCCAATTTATGTTCAGGAATAGTTCAGATCAACCGTAATGGTGAATTACAAAGTAATTATATCGAATCGATCGAATCGAGTAAACAAAGGAGATCGCATCGCCGCATCGGAACGTGACGATTCTGGTGAAATCGGCGGGAATAGGGATAAACCCGATTTAGGGAAGATTGGTGGTTGAATCACATCGGAAGATCTTCACGTGAAAATTCAAACTGCCATTTATATGTTAAAAAAAAAAAAAAAAAAAAAAAAAAAAAAAAAAAAAAAAAATCGGAAGAATCTATTTTCTCAAGAATCGATTCTTTTGAGCCGATTATTGAATCGAATCAATTCTTTCAAAGGTGAATCGAATCGATTCATGGGTTCGATTCTTATGTAGCGAATCGGGATCCCTAAAATCCACCCCTGAATAGATTTAGGTACTTTTCTTGATGTATTTTGTTTTAAAAAAATTTATTTACCGTTTTTTTTCTTTCTTTTTTTCTTGTTTTCGATCTTCCTTTCGTTCCGGGATGAGAAGCAATCTAAGGCAAATACGGCTGGCCAGATAAATAGTGGACCGGATTCAAAATTTTTTGTTCTCTCTTGGCTAATAAAAGAAGTTGTAATTCAGGCAGCTATTGAAGTAGGCAAGTTCATCGTGGACAAGATATAACATCGTGACCGCCAAAGCCTCAGGGTCAGAATGCTGAATAAAACCGCTTTAAATAAACTTTAGCAGCTAAAATACAAAAACTTTTACTTAATCTAATTTTCAACTTTATTTCATGAAAGTCTCTGATTATATTTAAGTATTGGTGCAACTTATTAGCTTCATTGAAACGGTTATAAAATTCACCTCACATTTGCTCCAGTGTTTCTTCTTGAAAACCTACATCTACGTCCAACCAAAATCATTCAACCGATTTCTCTTAGTTCGGCACTAAAATACAGTGTAGCGCAACGAGACATTCTCCATCTTTCTCTGTTCTCTATTGAAACACGTATGTTAGACAATAATAGGTAAGGGCAATGAGCTATAACTTTAGAGTGGCACATCAAGGAACGTTCCGCTGGTTCATTGTTGTCACCTAGGGCGCCGCCATCTTGACGTAAAAATCGATTTTGAGGTTAAGTTTTGTAGGTTGTTTCCGGTCGTTTCGTAAACAAACTCGGGCATCGCCGGAAACGACCGACGAATCTGCCGTCCAAATTCCCGCCAAATTCCGAACGACCTACAAAATCTAACCTCAAAACTCGGAATCTGCCGTCCAAATTCCGCTTTTTCCCGGGATTCCTTCTACCCTGTGTGGCACAAGGTGGACCAGCCCGCTGCCACTCTAAAGTTATAGCTCATTGGGTAAGGGGGATAAAGCCCCTTCTTTCTATATTTTTATCATTTTACGGCTCAAGAGAAATAGAAGAGATCCTGTTGGAGTGTTGGTTGCACTACTGTGAAATGGTTAGGTTAGGTTAGGTTAGGTTAGGTTTGGTTAGGTTAGGTTTGATTACTATCATACATCGGGTTATAATTAATTGACTTCGCATAGCATGAGTGTTGGCTCGTGCAATTTGGCAACAATGTTTCTTCCCCATTTAGATACTATGTAAAATAAATTATTTGATAGTGAAGCAATACGTGTTTCAACAACAATCGATTTTTATACAGTTGACGAATTAAGAAAAAGGGGGAAAAAAAAGTTGAATGCAATCAATGAAGAAATGTCACCAGTGACGGACGGACTAGAGCTGACATTGAATGAATGACATTTTTCCATTCACCGATGATTCCACCGGTTGAGAAAAGCTTACAGATTTCAATTCAATGTATGACCGAAATCCACGAAAATACTCTGATCTGTCATCTTTTCTCAATCGGTGGAAACTCCGTTAAATAATTAAAATATCCGCAAGTTTTTTTAAAGTCATTGACGACTCCACTGGTTGAGAAAAGAGTACAGTATTTTCGTGTATTATAATCATAAGCTGAACTGAACTGAGTAATCTTTTCTCAACCAGTGGAATCATCGGTGAATTGAAAAATGTCATTCATTATACGCAAAACGGCAGCTCTGGGACGGACGGACATTTTTTGGGATATGGTTATTTTTGGTTCCTGGGGCCATGAAATGCCAATAGATGGAGCTAAGTCAATTTTCATATTTTTCATGATTACAATATTTTATCTACCTTAAGGAGAGCGAGAGAGTAAAAAAAAAGGAAAACAGAGAGAGAGAGAGAGAGAGAGAGAGAGAGAGAGAGAGAGAGAGAGAGAGGGGGAGAGGGAGAGAGAGAGAGAGAGAGAACCCTGTAGTGTTACGTAGAACGTAAGACGGAAAGTCAGCCTCGGCGAAAGAAAGTCACCCACGAAACATTAATGAATACGTAGAAAGATTAATGCACTTTAAATTATGATGCGGAGGACTCTTACCAAGCGGATAGGGCAAACTCTGATAGGTATTTTAAAAGCTGCGACGGAGAACGAGGGGGGGAGGAGGGGTTGCGAACCTACGCCGCGTGTGAGAAAGTCACGCAACACTCAACACTCAACACTAACGCGATGGGCGGATCAAGAAGGGCGCACCTTACCCGAGGGGTGGAGTGGATACGCAACAGGTGAGAAAAACACGGCATAGGCAGTCGGCAAGGGGGAGGGAGAGGGGTCAACGAAGGGATTGCGCAGGTATATAAAACGCAGGTCTCTACTTCTCAAGCGACAAGCGAAAACATCCCACTTGTCCCTTAAAAATCAGCAGTCTTGCACTCTTGCCATCTACCCTCCCTGTCCCTATTCGTTGGAAGTTGTCCGAGGCAATAACTGGCGATCGACTCAAATTGCCGTAACTAATCAGTAAATTATTCCTTCGATAGTAAATAGCTCCGACGGCAGGGATCATTTGATCGTTTCAAAAAAATTTGTACCGTTAGCTCTCACGTGAAACATTTGGAATCATTCTAAAATCACCGGCGGGAACTTTTATCACAGTACGTTCATGATCTGCAGAAAATTTTTGAATTCTTGAAGGGGAATCATGTCAGGTAAGATCTTCATTAAATTCAACATTAAAACAATTGCAAACTAGATGGCCAAAACATCACAGTACAAATAAAGAATTAAAGGGAACTAGACCAACAACGAATTAAAACTTCCGAGACGTTTCGCTGCACTCACAGCATCATTATCAATCGGGAAAAATAAAAAAAAAATAAAAAAAAAAAAAATACTCAAAACGAGAGGCACACTCCACTACTGACAAGCAAGTGATATTAGTTCTTGTCAGTTCCAAATAAGTTGAGAAATTGAGTCAAAATCGTAAAATGAAATGGATAAATTATAGATACAACGTTAACAAACTTTGTGAAAAAAAACCTGTGAATTACGGATAGATAGAATAATAGTGTGAAGTGTCGAAACAAACAATGTGCAACACGTCACCAAGTAAATTCAACTTGAAACTTGGTCTTGATTTCTTGTAAAAAATGGGATCTGGAATGAGACTGCAATGGTCTACGATAATTATCAAATAGCTACTAATTTTTTTTTTTGGGGGGGGGGGAAAGGGGGTGAAAGAGGTCTTTGATCGTTTGCAAAATTTACTTATTTAATTTAATTAATTACTTATGATTTGTTTTAAATCTTAGATTTTTTTTTATTATGTGTTGTTTTTACTTATCTATGTATTTCTATATAAGAGGGACTAAAATTTCTTTTCGTCTCTGTTTTTTCTTGAATTTTCTTTTCATATTCTTTCTTTCAATATTGTGAGTTCGGGGGCGGGGGGGAGGGAGATAACGAGGCTCTTTCTCCTCAGGACACCTGTTTTTGCTTCAAATTTTCAATTTTAGTTTTGTTTTTGTTTTAATTTTTGAGGACATTAATTGTGTCATCCAAGATATAAATAAATGGCCGACCTTTATGCTAATTTTCACGGTTTTTTGGACAAAAATTATTATAGATGTTACGAAGCCTTCGGTGCTTTTACAAGTCTTTCAGATCATAGATATAGAAACCTGTTAAGTGCTTGATTTTTTTTGGGGAAAAAGGTTGTTTCAAAAGTAAGGTAAGTACACCATGTTATAGAGGTACTTTTTAGCTGCCAGAATATGGCCAGTTTTTTATGCTAGCCCCAAGAGTAAAGGCGGGGCGGGGGGTCAAAGTCAACACCTATTATCGTCTTAACTTTTGAACGAATAAAGATGATCAAATGAATATTTTTGTTAACGAAAGAACTTTTAAAATGCTTCTGTTTGATGTCAACGTTTTTGTTTAAATTTTGTTTTTGAACAAAGTTATGACCATTTTTCGATTTTTTAAAACTTCAAAAATTCGGATTTTGGCTTCTTGAAAATTGGGGAACGCACTGAAGAAAACAAAAACATTTAACAGTAAAAGCTCTTTTAGCGCTCTTCAAAATGGCGCAACCCGCAAGTTGGAGAAACTTTTTGTTACTGAGATGATATATACCTAAACGTTTAAAAATGGCGCGGAACTAAATTTTCGAGGGAAAATGACTGCGCGTGGTGTTGGACCTAGTTTAAGAAATTCGTGGCTTCCTCGAAAAAGGTCCAAATTCAACTCATTAGGAAATGCAAATGATCTCCTAACCAAGCACGTTGAGGAAAAAAATACGTCAGTCCTTAAATATTGGTTTAAAAATATTTTTTGAGCCTATAAAAATGTTCATTTTCTGAGAATTTTTAAACTACCAATTTTTACGAAAAACGGTCCAACTATCATGAAAAGGGCAGATAATTATCTGGAAAACCCCTACAAATGATTTTTTGGGCACTTACTTAAAAGCCGCAGTGAAGTCATTTGGACTAAACGAAATCCTCATTTATCGATTCATAATTTTCCTATCAGCAAGGGCTTATTTGTTTGGTCCAAATAACTTCACAGCGGTTTTTAAGAGCTCGAAAGTTGGGGGGTAGGGAGGGGGGCAAGTTTGGAGACCCCTTTTAGGGGTGTTTGAATAATAAGCCGTCCTTCGGCAACTTTTCTGAACTAAAAACTAAAATAACATTTTAAATTACAAGGTCAACACGACTGTTTGATGGGCGGTTTACGATTATAATTATTAATCGTAGCTCGATGAAGTCTTAGGTAGGATCCTATCAACAGAATGTAATGCAACCGTGAGGCTAGATTCAGGACAGTACAAGCAAAATAGTACTTGAAACTGAGTCTATTCGACTTTTCGGAAAAAGAAAACGGTAAAATTAGCACAATGTAGACTATAATTGGCTAATTTCCAATTTTATTTCCTTCGAATCAAAACAAGTGGTGTTGCGTGCAATTTGGCAACGTGCGTGTAGTCCTTTCATTTAAATCCATGAAAAAGATCAAAGTATTGGACGTTCGATGAACACCTTCGCATTCGACCTTTTACATGGGTTTAAATGGACATTATTCCACGTTGCCAAATTGCACGTTACTCCACTGATCAAAACAAAACTTGTCTGCGACTTTGACCTTTTGATTTTAAAGCGTTCCTCAATGAAAAAACCAACGCTCATTAATTTTCATTTTGTAACTTGAGGAATAGTGTTGGAAAATTCTGAAAATAATCGGTGTAAGTGTGCCTACACTTTGGAAACGACTTCTACGAGAAATCAACGATAGCAAGTTAAAATTTGGTGGGCGATAAAAATAGTGAATCGGCTGGACCTATCGAAGTTCCGACGGGTTTGATATACCATGGGTTTTTCCTATAAGGAATTGGAATGCGATTTTCAAGCGGAAATTTCGGCCTTTTAGAGACATTTTTTACGCGTCGGAGGCTGCGATACCAGAATCTACGTATCCTTAAATACCGAGAACCAACAAAATATAGGGCGATAGAGCAAAATTTCAACTCAAATTATGCCGCATATATCGATCCAAGTCGTGAAAGTGAGGTAATGGTGCACCATTGGTTACATCCCTGCATTCGACACTGAACTTCAACTTATGTATAGCAGAGGCTCCTGAAAATGAGTAAATCGTTTGTACTGAGATTAACACAGTTGCAAAAGTCTGCAAAAATTAATTCTGACTTTCGTTCGAATTAGTTGCGCAAGTAAGATTAGCAGCAGCAAGAGAGGTGTAATAATTCAGAAACTTTGCAAAAAAAAAAACCTCATTGAATTGGCTTGGACTTGAAAATTCTTTAGATTCCTCCATTTTAATCGCGCTTACACAGATTATATTATACTACATTGGTGGATCCAGAAATCTTTCCTTCTATCTTTTCTCCCATTGGAACGTGTGTGTTAGAAAAGGACAGATCAAGAGCAGTGACGTGATTTCCGCCTCCTTTTCTGTCCTTTTCTAACTCATGCATTAAAAGGGCCAGAGAGAGAAAGAGAGAGAGAGAGAAAGAGAGAGAGAGAAAGAGAGAGAGAGAGAGAGGAGAGAGAGAGAGAGAGAGAGAGAGAATTTGTTTAGATCCACCAGTGACTTACTACCTCTTTTCATTCGACTTCTCAAATATTGCGATTTGCAGCCATTTTCCAAAGGTCGATTGTCACCTTTCTGCTGTATAGTGTTTCGCGCACACCGAAAACATTGCAATCCATTATCAATATATTCCCCTGTTGAATTATTCCCCCGGTGAATTCCCCCGGCGAATTCTATAGAACTCTTCCTATGAATGAACTTGCTGCCTGCTTTTAGGAAATTCCCGAATAAAACTATATAGATATGTGCGTTCAGAGGAGACGTCGATCGATCGGAGCCTATATACAAAGGTAAATATGGTGGATAAATGCAGGGACGTTGTTAACCGACTTCCGTCAGAAAGTGAGCAATGATGGGTAAATTTCAGGGCTGCCGTTTTGCGTATAATCAATGATATATTTCAATTCACCGATGATTCCACCGGTTGAGAAAAGATTACACAGTTCAGTTCAGTGCATGACTGTAATTAACTAAAATACTCGCATCTGTAATCTTTTCTCAACCGGTGGAGTCGTCGATAACTTTATAAAACTTGCGGATATTTTAATTAATCGACGGAGTTTCCACAAATTAAGGAAAGATTACAGATCAGAGTATTTTCGTGCATCACAGTCATACACTGAACTGAACTGTGTAATCTTTTCTCAACCGGTGGGATCATCGGTGAATAGAAAAATAGCATTAATTATACGCAAAACGGCAGCCCTGGTAAATTTACAAGGTGGATATACAGGGTGTATCAGGAACATATGTCGTCCTTGTAATCACGTATTTTAGAGGTCAAAATAATACTTTTTCCCCCTGTAAACATGTATCCGAAAATGCCCCTCTTTTGAGCTACAGCCCCCCTAAGTTTTAAAAAAATTGATGGTTTTTTTCGAAATAGCGACCACCATTATGAACCAAATGCTATGAAAATTGGTGTCGTTGGGTAGTTTCAAGTGCAGAGTCCATTAATGACCTCGAAAAATTCAGAAATTAGGTCTGACTATACTTTTCAGGCAATCTCGTACCACCTTCAAAGGCACAAATTGTATGTTTTATAGGGATTAGAAAGTTGAAAAATAATTACAGAAATTAGATGGGAAAAACCCTTAGATAGATATTTGATTTTTTTTTCTCGATACGACGCGTTTTAAGCGAGATAATCGCTCCACAAGGTGGAAAAGGCAACGCTTTTACCATGAAGAGTGGCAGTAAGTATGCATTCCACCACTCCGCTGCGATACGTACTTCGGGCCGCCCGCCATAGTAAAAAGCGCTGAATTTTCCACCTTGTGGAGCGATTATCTTGCTTAAAACGCGTCGTATCGAAAAAAAAAAAAATAAAGAGAACCAAATATCTTTCTAATGGGTTTTCACCACCTGATTTCGGTAATTATTTTTCAAATTTCTAATCCGTAACATACACTTTGTGCCGTTAAAGGTACGAGATTGCCCGAAAAGTACAGTCAGACCTAATTTCTGAATTTTTCGAGGTCATTCATGGTTGCTACACTTCAAACTACCCCTCAATACAAATGTTCATAGCATTTGGTTCATAATGGTGGACGCAATTTTGAAATAAACCATAAATTTTTTGAAACTAAGGGGGGGGGGCATTTTCGGACACATGTTTATAGGAAACCAAAATCTTATTTTGACCTCTATAGAATACGTATGGTTACAAGGACGACACATGTTTCTGATGCACCCTGTATATACACGGGGACTCAATTTGATGGATAGGATTTGATGGATTTAGATCCACTATAGGTTCATGATCGCTGATTGATGAACCAGCTCTACTGAACCGACTGACGTTGCTAACATATATCCTGAGAGTACCTGAGTATACCTCGCACGACGCACTGTATGGTCGGAGATGGTAGAAAAAGTGGCAAAAAATTGGAAAATAAACCCCCATGGGCAGATCCAGCAATTTGGCAACCATGAATTCATCCCATTTGATCATATGAGAAACAATCGATTCTTGAGGGGGCCATGGCCCTTTTACTAATCGATTGTCTGTCATGCATTCAAATGGGAATAATACACAGTTGCCAGATTGTTGGATCCGCCTTTGTAAACCCCTCATAAACTTATCAGTCATAAACTTTAAAGATCACGTTTAATCACAGAGGAAACTTTTAACAAGACTTTCTAACCATAAAGTAATAACCTAAGAATAGGTTGAAAAGTTTTTACTGAAACTAAATAGTTTGTAAATCCTTCACGGACAAAAACAATGATTTTTATGACGTTTTTTTCAATGATTTTCGGCTAAGTACTTTTTATTTCGACCTCACAAGTCACACCACAGAGCGAGGCTCCAAATAGGCTAAGGCGTCTATCTTTATCAATCTACCTTGGATTCTTGCAATGAAGGCCAAAGTGCCTGCAAAATGTAGAGATCATCATTGGTAAATATGTCAAAGAGGGATTTCTTATGATAAGAGCACACACACTGACTTGAGACTCAAAAGAGCCCTTATTCTTGATAAATTAAGTCAACCTTGGTTGAATGGAGCTCTTGCAAACTTTTGCTACAAGATTATTAACCATTTCAGACCTGAAATTATTTTTACTCAGAAACGCATTTTTGACCAACATTGTTGATCTTAGCTCTGTTCCCTCATCTAAATTGATGCGCATCAGTGGCGTAGCGTGCAATGTGGCAACGTTGTACACTGTTCATTTAAACCAACGTTAAAGGTCGAATGCGGAGGTGTTCACCGGACACCCAATAGTTCGATCTTTTTCGTGGATTTAAATGGACACAATTCAACGTTGCCTAATTGCTTGCAACGCCACTGATGCGCATGTTGTATTTTTATTTTTTCCGTAAGAATCAATGCTATTTAGACGCAAGTAAGTACATTGAAAAATACACCAGGTCTGGAAGGGTATTATAGTTGATTATAAAAGGAATTAAAAAATGGCGAAAAGCGCTCTAAAAAACACGAAATCCACTCCCAAACTCATAAAATGCTTTCAAACGCGAGACCGTAAAAACTCCTTCCGTGCGAGGTGTTCTATAGAAGAAGAAGAAGAAGAAGAAGAAGAAGAAGAAGAAGAAGAAGAAGAAGAAGAAGAAGAAGAAGAAGAAGAAGAAGAAGAAGAAGAAGAAGAAGAAGAAGAAGAAGAAGAAGAAGAAGAAGAAGAAGAAGAAGAAGAAGAAGAAGAAGAAGAAGAAGAAGAAGAAGAAGAAGAAGAAGAAGAAGAAGAAGAAGAAGAAGAAGAAGAAGAAGAAGAAGAAGAAGAAGAAGAAGAAGAAGAAGAAGAAGAAGAAGAAGAAGAAACATACAATGGGTCTGTTGCGTACTTTTGCTACATCAATATAACTCATTCTTTCTAACGTAAAATTGGGCGAAAATAACGATGCGCACATTAAAAACTTTCAAAATCCACTCATTAACTCAGAAAATCACTTCCATTTCAAACAGCCCGCGCTACACTAGACACTATATTACCGACTTATAACTACACAGATCGAACCATCTCGTTTATTTATACATGAACAGAACTTACAAACATTTGAATGTTTCGTTTAGATGCGTACATTTCTTATATTATTTTGTAATCTTTGATAAATTGAAAAGATCAGACAGCAAATGCAGCCAATAGTTCATGTATTTAGAGGGGAATTCCATCATTATTTTGTAGTTACGATGTTGTTTACTTATGCACGGTGGTTCCGTCTATGTAGTAGTATACCGGTGCAAATAGTGTCTGGTGTAGCGCGGGCTGTTTGAAGTTGAAGGGATTCCCTGAGTTAATGAGTGGATTTTGAACGTTTTTAATGTGCGCATCGTTATTTTCGCCGAATTTTACGTAAGAATCAATGAGTTACATTGATGTAGCAAAATTATGCAACAGACCCATTGCCATAAGACTTAGGTGGTAATCGGCGCCCTTACAGGCTTGCGTTTGAAAACATCGTATATGAGTTTGGGAGGGGGTTCCGTGATTTTTAGTGCGCTAATCGTCATTTTTTACAGGGTTTCACCCTGTAATCAACTATTGATAAGCCCGTAGGAAAAGTTTGCAATAGCTCCGTTAGTTGGGAGAAATGTATGTGATACTCATAAGAATCGACGAGACGTGAGCTTCGTACGTAACGAAATTACGAGTAGTCTTTAGCGCAAGGTGCATTTGCAAAAGTTATCAGCCGTGGCGTTTGGTTGTAATTTAGTCTACGTTATCGTAACGAATAGATTATTCCACAAGTAACGAGTCACAGCCTTCCCCCCTCCCCACAATCCGTATGACAATCGAAATGTATCACTGGCGAAACCAGGATCTCTTCCATCTCTCTCATTTCCCATTTGAATGTATAAGTAGGAAAAGGACAGAAAGAGGGGGTTTTATCCCGTTGTCCATCCTTGTCTAACATACGTTTCTTAATGGAGAAAAGAGAGAGATGAAGAAACTTTCGGTGCGCTACTGAAATGTATCGTCGCGAATCGTTCGATGACCGATGCTACCAGTGGCGCGGCGTAGCGTGCAATTTGGCAACGTTGCAGTTCTTCCATCTGAACCCATGAAAAAGATCGAACGATTGGGTGTTCGGTGAGCACCTTCGCATTCGACCTTTTATATGGGTTTAAAGGGACACACTACAACGTTGCCAAATTGCACGCTACGCCACTGGAAGCTACAGAGGGGGATTTCAAAAATGCTGATGTTGGAAAGCGCGAGCAAGCGTGTCCGTAAAAGACTTCGTGTAAAAACGGAATTTATCCAAATATTTAATACAGTAAATAATTGATTATGAAATCGTTATATGGAGGTCATTCCACGGAAACGGGGCTGTTTGCTGATGACGCTGAAAACTGCCGTAGAAATTGTATCGCAAAAACATCTACGCAGCTACCTCCTTTAACACTCAAAGTGTATGAATAGAATATTTCTGTTATGTGCGTTACTTTCAGCAAGTTCCACAACGCTAAGTATTAAACAAATCGTTGAGATCATACAGCTTGTTCTGCTTGTTAAGCGTCAAAACAGGTGGAAATGACCTGACAGGATGATTATATTTAATCACGCTGTCATGACAGAATGACCTTTTGACTCACGAAAAGCAGTGTGATTTCAACGTATCATTAAATTTACGGTTTGTTTCTGTAGAATTTGCTATGGGTGTGGGGGGGGACATAAAAATGTTGACGAAAATTTGCATTCGTTAAGTAACTTAAAACGGGTGAATGATATACAATTTCTATGATAACTATCGGTTTCAGAGAAGAGTCCTGTTACCCTGAAATTGGTCGTATAAGAGTTTAATTTGCGAAAAAGAGCTATGAAATCGTCGAATTCTACGTAGTAAATAAAAAAATAAATTCACGATCTCAGACTCGAATAAGCGAAATTCTGATTCTAAGTCTTCTTGAGGAAAAGTATAGTTTTAATTGTGTTCCAACCAAATGACAGCAACCCTTCAACCCCCTCCCCCATTTCCTTGAGGTCTAGAAAAAAGGAGTAAGCTTCTCTACAGTGGCGAGGCGAGACACTTGGCAACAATGTATTTTCTCCGTTTAAATTCATTAAAAAAGTCGAACGTTTTAGTAATCGGCGATGACCAGGCATTTCGACCTTTCTAATGTGTTTAAATGGGAAAGAGGAACGTTGCAAAATCGCACGTCTCACCACTGCTTCCCTATTTTCCCTCTATTTTCTAATGGCAGAGCTGTCTCCAAAGCGGTTGATTAAATTTCGCTCAAAGTACAGTCGGGGGCATAAAGAACGTCAAACGACTCCTGGAGTTAGGCAACCAACAATGCTTACATCAGCGAATTCGAGCATTGCGAGTGGCCTACCGAAGTCAAAATCTAAGGAGTCGTTGACATTCCTTGTGTCCTCGACTGTATCTTCTAATTTTTCAAATGGCATGATAGCGAGCTTCACGTTTCAAATCTCATTGGCGACTGTTGACGGGTAATCGCCCACATCTCAGACGTACGACATCGTAAAAAATCGAAAATGAGGCATAAAATCGTCGTAAAGTTCACCGAGTCTCCAACAGGACAAGCGTCAAGCGGAGCAGAACAGCTCAAATTTAATCGAGTCGTCAAATTTGCACTCGGTTAATGATAGATACTCAAACCTTAAAAAAAAAAAAAAAAAAAAAAAAAAAAAAAAAAAAAAAAGGTTATACGCGGGCCCGCGTAATGTAGGTAGTAGTACGTCTATGCGTATGGCGCACGCTTCTTAAAATTGTTTTCCTCATTTCAATGATTACCAGTCTCTTCATTGCATACGCAGACGGTGATAATAAATCCCGTACACCGCGAAAAGTGCTGATTTTACTCTTTAGATGGCAATCATAGAGTTTCAAGCACCGCTCTCTGATGATAGTATTTTGGGGTGCACCGTGCAATCAGGCGACGTTGCACTTTTTCCATTTAGCCCCTATAGAACCAATCCTGAGCCTCAGTATACTCGTTTTCCCCCTCTAAGTCTATTTCCCGTTGTTTCATTCTTCATTTAGAATAAACGCGATTGTAGATGAACTTACAAGATATGGTCCCGTCGGCGGTGCCTTCAATCCGTCGTATAGGCAATTCCAACTCCCCCGAGTACGAACAGTTAACTACTAAATTTTCTAGTATATTCAGCTGCAGCGTCACAACCGGATCCAAGATATTGTTTTTCTCTCGCTTTCCTCATTAGAATACATATCTATACACATATATCATAACTTTTTATGTACTTAGAACTACATAGATATTATTACTTTGTTTTAGACTATGTGTTTTGTTACCTGGCATATTTTCAGAATGCATTTTCCAAGTGATTGTATCAAAAAAATATTTCTGTAAATGTTTTGTTAAGTTTGATAAATTTCAGAGTCCGCGGGAACGTTTTTTGGGTGTAATTCGACCGTTTGGGTTCAGAAACAGCTGATACATTACCATAATTCACTTCTTCTTTCTTTTCATTTTATTTTTTTTTTTTTTTTTTTTTTTTTTTTTAAAGATGAGAGAAGTTTACTCTTTCAAAACTGTGCCTTCGTTCTCATGTTATAATTTCAAGTTGTTCCTTGAATTCTAAATTTAACATCAACGTTCAACAGATGCGGGCACCCTGCAAACTGTGCCTTACAGTAAATAGGCATGAATAATGCAACAGTGTTTTAGGAAACCAATGTATCGTATCGGTTTACGTCTGGAGGCCTCTGTTTCCAAACTACGTCCGGACGGAATTTTCTCATTGAAGGATGGGGCTGTTGCACACTTTTGCTATAAGCGATTCAATAGTCGATTCTTGTGTAAAAACCTCAAAAAATAACGATGCACAGTGTGTAATTTCAGCAATCTAGCGCCCGAAAACCTCCAAAAAGTATATTGGCTGAACATTGAAAGAAGGTCTGAGACTGACCAATAAGAAGTACACGGAGCAAGAAAATAGCATCATACATGACCGTGAAGCACCTTTTAAAGGGTAGGGAGGTCCTCAAATTCATCAAATTTAGTGGACACGAATTATTTATTGATTAGCCGGCGAATCTCAGAAACACACGGGAAAAAACAATAAACACAGATAGATTCAAATGAAATTTTCGCAAGATGTACTCAAAAATACTCGACTTTCCATTATATTAAAAGAAAGCTAAAAGTCTCTAGTTTCTTTATCTGGAAAGACATTCTGCGAATTTTTGCGATTTAAAAAGTTATGATCATAAACAAGAACGCCATAATTGATCTGTTCTTTCTGCGCATCTCAGAAATGCAAAAAAAATCTTAAGCATCAATAGATTCAGATGGAATTTTCGCACGATGTACTCAAAAATACTCGATTTTCCTTCGTATCAAAAGAAAGCTGAGACTCTCTACTTTCATTATCTGGAAAGACATTCTGCGAATTTTTGCGATTTTAAAAGTTGTGATCGTAAATAAGAACGGCATAATTGATTGATCTGCAAATCTCAGAAATGCACGGGGAAAAACCGGAAACATCGATAGATTCAAATGGAATTTTCGCATGATGTACTCAAAAATACTCGACTTTCCATTGTATTAAAAGAAATCTGAAAGTCTATAGTTTTTTTATCTGGAAAGACATTCTGCGAATTTTTGCGATTTTAAAAGTTGTGACCATGAAAAGAACGTTTTTCTGTTTTTCCCCCGTGCATTTCTGAGATTTGCAGATAAACCAACTATGCCGTTCTTGTTTATGATCATAACTTTTAAAATCACAAAAATTCGCAGAATGTCTTTCCAGATAATGAAAGTAGAGAGTCTCAGCTTTCTTTTGATACAAAGGAAAATCGAGGATTGATGAGTACATCATGCGAAAATCCCATCTGAATCTATTGATGCTTACTATTTTTTTTTTGCATTTCTGAGATGCGCAGGAAGAACAGATCAATTATGGCGTTCTTGTTTATGATCATAACTTTTTAAATCGCAAAAATTCGCAGAATGTCTTTCCAGATAATGAAAGTAGAGAGTCTCAGCTTTCTTTTGATACAAAGGAAAATCGAGGATTGATGAGTACATCATGCGAAAATCCCATCTGAATCTATTGATGCTTACTATTTTTTTTTTGCATTTCTGAGATGCGCAGAAAGAACAGATCAATTATGGCGTTCTTGTTCATGATCATAACTTTTTAAATCGCAAAAATTCGCAGAATGTCTTTCCAGATAAAGAAACTAGAGAGTTTCAGCTTTCTTTTAATACAATGGAAAGTCGAGTATTTTTGAGTACATCATGCGAAAATTCCATTTGAATCTATCGATGTTTCCGGTTTTTCCCCGTGCATTTCTGAGATTTGGAGATCAATCAATTATGCCGTTCTTATTTACGATCACAACTTTTAAAATCGCAAAAATTCGCAGAATGTCTTTCCAGATAATGAAAGTAGAGACTTTCGGCTTTCTTTTAATACAATGGATAGTCGAGTATTTTTGAGTACATTATGCAAAAATTTCATTTGAATCTATCTGTGTTTATTGTTTTTTTCCCGTGTGTTTCTGAGATTTGCCGGCTGATCAATGATTCGTGTCCACTAAATTTGATGAATTTGAGGACCCCCGTACCCTTTAAAAGGTGCTTCACGGTCATGTATGATGCTATTTTCTTGCTCCTTGTACTTCTAATTGGTCAGTCTCAGACCTTCTTTCAATGTTCAGCCAATATACTTTTTGGAGGTTTTCGGGCGCTAGATTGCCGAAATTACACACTGTGCGATGGCACCTCTAAAAGCTTCCCAAATCCACTCCAAAACTCAATTAACGCTTTTATTTGCGAGGGCGTAATGGTGGCTGAGGGCAGTAATAATGAGAGATTCCCATCCAACAATACGGTAACTCCACCAAAAATTGACCAATAAGAGACGACTTTCATGTGACACCAGTGTCACTAGGTGCCACAGTACCTACCAAAATCGGGGAATTCTGCTGAAAAAATAATAACCCTAAATTTACAACTGGAGTCGAATAAAAGACTCTGCCGCAAATCTAAGATGCCCGCCTCGATCCGCTGCCATTTGATCTGTATTAAACAGCTGTCTCATTATATACATGATTTCAATGAAAGCAGCAAAACGAAAGGAAGAAGCGTGCACTTACACGGCACGCTTAAAAAATCAAACTGTCGGACAGTCAGATGTCAGTGTTTCAAGAATAATGTAATTTGCAATTCTGCCTGCCATCCAGGAATCACGTACGAAAACCATGATTAAAACTTATTGACACGGGAAATATAGGCCTAAAATATTTGGAATAATTTTAAGATACGACGTGGGCATTATACACCCTTAAATGTTTTTAGCAGTTTTAATTATTTGACACGGGCACTATGCACCCTTAACAACGAGATAACAAAACATTTTTTTCAATACGCCCGCTGAGAAAAAAAAAATGTTTTTACAGTTTTTTCTCTGCGGCCAGTCCTAAGCCTGGTAAAAGTGTGAAGGGAAAATAGTAGTTGATCCTCTTTTTGACCTTCTACTGATATATTAGAATATACAATTCATTAATAAGTGCGTAAATACTGAAATAATAAAACAAATATTTACATAAATCGATGTATGAAATGGCTGAGTGAAAGTATGATGTGAACGCATGAAATTAAGTGAGTCGATAAAAATAATTTTAAAAAAGATAATCAGAGTGAAATTCAAATATAGTAATACATTTTTGGCTATTTTCTTTTTAAAACGTATATTACCTCCTAAAAATAATAATAATAATAATAATAATAATAATAATAATATTTATTTGGCACTTTGAGCCAGAAATGGCTATTGTACAGGTCAATAACAGGTCTAAATAAAGGACAAAGACTAAACTATACAACAAGAATAAACCATAAAGTAATATAAGGTAGCTAGTAAGAAAACAACAGCATTAGAATACTAAGAGGGTTTTTAAATAGGATTATCAAAAAACTCCTCCATGGAGTAGAATGGCCTATTTATCAATTTTTCTTTTAATTTGCGGCAGAATTGGGTGACGCCCTCTTCCCTAAAAGTTAAAATCAGACCTTCTGATAGGCAATTGAATATTTTTACCGCATTATTGTTTGGTGTTATAAACTTAGGCGCTGATCTTAAAGGCTGACTATTGTGGAAAGCATGTCGCGTGAAATGGTCATGTTTTGGTCTGGTACCCTCAATGGAAATGTCCCCATTTTTTATCGCAGATCCAACCAATTCAAGAACATATAGATTAAAGACTGTTAATAATTTGTACTTTATGAATAAAGCTCTACAAGGAAAATTATGCGGCTTCCTATCTATTATTCTGAGTGCTCTTTTTTGAGTTATGAGGAGATCTTTAACTTTTGGAGAGTGACCCCACACAGAAATTCCATATGAGAGCTTGGACTGAAAATTAGCATAATAAAACATTAAAATAGTGCTTTGGTTTACGATGTTTGATAGCTGTCGGATGGCATAAAGTTGTTGATTAAGTTTTTTGTTGTAACAAAGTACATTATCATGCCAATTTAATTTATCATCCACTAGAAGACCAAGGTAGTTACAGTTATTGGTGACACTGATTACTTTTTCATTAAACTTAAAATGGTCAAAAAAAAGGACATGAGGCGTAAAGTTTAAGATAAATGTTTTTGTAAAATTTAAAGCTATTTTGTTCGCGTAGCACCAAGCAGCGAGCACAGTAAAAACACTGTAAATGGCATTAAGTATATTGTTACCTATTATAATTATGTTTGTATCGTCTGCATACACAACTACTTTAATATTTAAACCAAGTGTTTTTAGAGTAGCTGGGAGATCGTTAATATAAATCAGAAATAATAGGGGACCTAGAAGAGAGCCTTGAGGTACACCGAGAAGGCTTTCCAGCAGACTCGACCGTATCTTCAATTCTCTGATATTTATTTCGGTAAGATGCTTACGGCCCGTTAAGTAAGACTTTAAGAGTGCTAGAGCAATATCTTTTATTCCATAATATTCTAACTTTTTCAACAATAAATTGTGATCAACTGTATCAAATGCCTTGCTAAAATCAATTTGAATGCTAACTACAGATTCTTTGATGTCTGCCTGGGATATACTGTTTATAAATTTGATTAGCGCATCGTTGGTATTCCTATTTTTTCGAAATCCAAACTGACAGTCAGCGAACAACTTTTCGGTTTCAAAGTAACTCATAAGTTGTTTGTAAATAGTATTTTCAAAAAATTTTGATAAAAATGGCAACACAGATATAGGACGATAGTTTTGTAAGACATTTCTAGATCCCTTTTTTTTGTAAATAGGAACAATTTTCGCAGTTTTAAGTGAACATGGGAAAATTCCATGTTTTAATGAATCATTAATTAGGAAGACTATGTTGTTGACAAATAGATCTAAATTTTGAGTCAAAAGATTTCCAGATAAGTTATCTAAACCAGTGGCTGCATTTTTGTTTAAATTACTGGTCATATAAGCTATATCAAAAACACACGTTGGTTTGAGGCAGAAATTAGACTTGACTTCAGGAATATTTTTCAAATATTTCATCATATCTGCAGAGGTATCGACATAATTAAACATTTTTCCTGAATTAGCAAAAAAATTGTTGAAGGCCTCAGCTATACAAAGAGGATCAGTAATGAGTTGATCATCAACAAAAATAGAATCTATCGATTTCTTTTCATTCATAACTGTTTCTTTTTTAATTACTTCCCATACTTTTTTCGTTCTTTTTTGAGGAGGAAGTGCATTAATATGATTTGTGATTTCAACTTTTTTTTCTTCATTTAGAAGACGCTTTATTTCTTTATTTATTTTATTGGCTTTAGTCTTACTTTTTTTTATGCCTGTTTCCTTAAATTCTAACCATGCTTCCCACTTAGCAGAGCTGAGTTCCTTAATTTTATCATTAATTTTAAT
This sequence comes from Trialeurodes vaporariorum, assembly GCA_011764245.1. NCBI lineage: Eukaryota > Metazoa > Arthropoda > Insecta > Hemiptera > Aleyrodidae > Trialeurodes > Trialeurodes vaporariorum. The sequence continues at coordinate 10,707,274 of VMOF01000111.1, read as the reverse complement.
ACCAATTTTCTTACTAGGCCTTTTTTTAATTTTAGGAAAACACTCCTCGTAAGTGCTGAGGACCATATTTTGAAAAAAAGAGGTGCTTGATGAACAATCTAAATGATTTTTTATCAAATGTAAATTATCATTAAAATCTTCAATCAACTTACAAAACTTTGCTTTATTAACCCTACTAAAATCTCTAATTAGAGGATGGTTTTCTTTATTTCTATGAAAATGACTTTGTACTAATAATCCTCTGTGATTTGTTAGTGTAGAGTAGTGTGTGCTAGCTTTACAATGAGGGTTATTTGTTATGCAGTTGTCTAGTCGTGATCCTGCATTTCTCCCATTATAATATGTGATCCCATCATTTATTAAGACATGTAGATTGTACGATAGCAGTAAATTCATAAAAGTAATATTTTCTGGACATTCTGTTTTATCCATGTGAATATTGAAATCACCAAGCACATAGAAAAGATATTTAGTGGCACTAAGTTTTTTAAAAAGTAGCTCTAAGTGAACTAGGAATAGTTTAAAGTCTGCCTTAGGCGGATGATACAAACTAACAAGAATGATCGGAATTTGTAAATCAATTCCGGAAATACTGACTATTTTGACTGCGCAAACCTCAAATATACATTCGATTGTCAAATCACTAAGGTTATATACATCGTAAGAGGTATCGTGAGAGACGAGAATACAGACTCCACCACCCTTTTTTTTTGACCTACAAAAGTTATCAGCTAAGATGTATCCGTCTAAACTTATACATTCATTTTCTCTTCTCCAGTGCTCGGCTAAACATATTGCGTTAATTGGTTTCAAAGGGTTAAGCTCCTCAAGCAATAAAAGATTTTTACTATTGATGCTTGTGATGTTAATGAAATATATAGATAAAGGGAGCGAGTTGGTCGTTACTGGTGGAGAATTGGTGGTCAAATCAAATATAGGACTTGGGTTTTTTCTACTAATAGTACGGTCACAGTCAGAGGATTTGATGCTATTTTCTGTGACACTATTTTTTTTTTTGCTTTTACTATCTGCATTATTATCACCATAAGCACTTCTATCGTGTGCAAAGGCACTATCCATCTTTATTTGCAATAAAGTTTCGTCTGAAGAAATTAGTTTAAAGTCACTGGATGATTGATATCCATAGAAATAGAAACAGTGTGATTTGAGATAGTATTTTTAATTTTCCTGCCAACCATTCTTTTCCGTTTCAAATTCAGGTGCACTCCATCTTTATTATACCCGTTTGCCTGGTTAAGGTTAGTACTGACAAATTTACAATTATTATGCTTAACAGATAATTTTTTGAGTTCAAGATTAAATTGATAAATTGCTTTATTTAATTTACTTCCGAATGAATCATCCATCCTATATGGGACGTCTAATAAAATTACATTGGTATTCTTTTTCTCCGATATAAAATTCTGTATTCTACTTATTACATCACTATTACAGCTCTTAGTCTTATATACGTCGTTAGCCCCCGCACTTACAATTACATGGTCATTTTTACCTAATTGGGTCGTATCAGTTTTTAAAATTTGTTCCGCTAATGCTCCTGGTTGAGTGGACGACATAACTGAGGCTTCAGAAATCTCTAGATGCAATATCCCTCCTAAGTCTCTGATATGGCTGTCACCTAACATTACGATTTTTTTTAAATTATTTCTTCTGTGTTCACTTAACTCCTTAATGTCTCTCAGTCTTTTTACATCAATACTATCATTGCTTGATTTAGAAACACTTTGAGATGAGCTAACATTCACTTCTTCATAACTTTTTCCTATTTTCCATGGATTTCTGAATTTTTTAAATAGTGCAGTATTACGTAGGTTAAAATCAGTGTAATTAATATTTTTTTTTTTTTTTTTTTTTTTTTTTAAATGGCAGACCATTGTTCTAAATGGCAGACCATTTAGAACAATTCATCTAAAATTCGTAGAGTGGTCTCTTCTTCACTTCGAAACACATTCGTTACTTACATCAGCTACGGTTGAAATTCATGGTGGGCCCGTTGGCGGAATTAGACTGATTTCACCTGGCCATTCAGCAAACTGGCCAAAAAATCGGCCATTCCGCAGAATGGCTGGTTTCGCCAACGGGGCGTAACACGTGCATATACAGGCGAAACATCTGAAATTTTAACTACCTACGTAGGTTTTCCCCGCGAGGAGTGAGTTCCAGACGTTTTAAATGATCTCATCGTTAATTTTGCAGCATTTTACTACAGAGTATAGATAGTCAATTTGCCTACATCAAAACATTGCAAGAGCTCCATTATGGACGCTGAAAAGGGAGCCAGAATTTTCGCATCCCTAGCTGAATTTACCTACTTGAGTGAGGCTAGTAAAATAAAAAAAAGTTTGTTAAACAAACAAACTGACAGTTTTGTGCTGCGACTCTATCTACAGCGAGCTCGAGCTTATTTTAAAACCTACTTCTGAATGAGATGGAGTCTTGTAGAAGTTTCAAAACTTTGTTTTTACTTCAAATACGGTCTGATGCAATTTACACCTACTCCTACGCTTAATTTATCCCCTTACGCCCAAGGTTACGAGTCATCCTTGAAGAAGCGGTTCTTAAGGCCCTCCTCTGCATCTGACTCTTGTTTTGTTTTTATTTTATCCTTTCTGTTTATTTCCACGTTCAGACGCATTCATGGGCGGATCCAGCAATCTGGCAACTGTGTATTCTTCCCATTTGAATGCGTGAGAAACAATCGATTAGTCAAAGGGCCATGGCCCCCTCGATAATCGATTCTTCCTCATACGTTCAAATGGGAAGAATACATGGTTGTCATATTGCTGGATCCGTCCTTGGACGCATTGGAAGAAAAACTGCCCATAGACCTCTTCAGACCATCGGATTGGTGGATCCGCAAAGTAGCTTCCAAGTAAGCAACTGGTGATCAGATCGAGGCGTATCGTGCAATTAGGTAACGTTGCAGGTTTTCCATTTAAACTCATGAAAAAGATCGAATAATTGGCTGTTTAGTGAACTTCTTCGCATTCGATCTTTTACATAGGTTTTAAATGGACACAGTACAAAGTTGCCAAATTGCACGCTACGCCACTGCTGGTGATTGGTGCGTACCATCCACCATACTTGTTTGGCCACTAAAAAGATCTGCGGTCGGCCTCCATGGTCTGGTGGTCAGCGCAACTGGTCACTAACCCAGAGGTCCCGGGTTCGAATCCTGGCTGGGGAGACAAAATTTGACGATCTCAGATTTAGTCATCGCGGGAAGGACGTAACTCTTCCATCTTTCATCTTTCCTGGTTATTCTCTCTTTAAGTCCGTCTGTTGCAGGCCTGCCGTTTTGCGGATCTTTAATGACATTCCACAATCCACCGGTGATTCACCAGTTGCAGCAAAGATAACAAATATCAGTTAAGAAGTATAACAGTGGCTTATATGAAATACTTAAATCAGTAATCTTTCCTTCAACCGGTTAAATCACTGATGATTTGTAGAATACCATTAAAGATCCGCAAAACGGCAGTCCTGGTCTGTTGGGACCTAGTTGGCGAAAAAAAACTATTTTACCTATAAAAAAAAGAAAAAAAAAAAAAAAAAAAAAAAAAAAAAAAAAAAAACCTAACCTTCCCACATGATCAAATTGTTGGATACTTAACTTGACACTTCCGAAATTGAAACCTAAACTTGCCCAAAACACCTCAAAACAGGTTTTATTTTCTGACATTTGGTTAACAAATGACACACCATCCATCGTTAAATGACTCGACGCAACGGGCCGTCATACTGCACAGTTAGTTATTTGACAAAAAGCCTTCGTGCACGCTCAAAGTATGATCGTCAAATTGGCATCGATGAGCCCAGTTCCACCAAAAAACGGCAGGTGAGCCAACCTTTGCATGTTTCGTTGGTTAAAACGTTGTCAAACAACTGAGCAATTTGACGGCCCGTCAAACTGCAGAGTTATTTGACGATGGATGGTGTGTCATCTGTTCACCAATCTAAGTTCAACAAAAGAAATAAACCCCGTTTTTGAGGCGTTTTGGTCAAGGTTATGTTTGAATTTTAAGGCCCTATTCCACCTGAGACTTTAGTCGCCGGATCTAGCGTCAGCGTCAGGAAGATGAGGTGGAGGAGCGAAGATCCGGGATCTAGCGTCAAGTCGCTAGAAGTAGGATCGAATCCTACTTTTTTGGCTTCTAGTGCAACGTTGAGCTCCCAAGTTTCATCAATATCCCTGTGTCATCTTTAATTCGGCTGAAAACAACCAAGACAACCATCATCCGCGGGTCTTGTTATTATTATTATTACTTTGTTATTATTATTTTCTTATTATTATATTATTACGTGAAAAATGACCGACGATTTCGGTAAACAAATGAGTGGTGAGAGGCACCGTTTGCATCGGAGACGCGCGTCAAGTCGCCTAGGTGGAAGGGAGTTTTCAGCTTCTTGACGCTAGATCCGGCGACAAAAGTCTCAGGTGGAATAGGGCCCTTAGAAATGTCAGGTTGGCGATTCTACTGTTTGCGGTGGATTTTCGCTCACCGATGTCAATATGACGATCCTACTTTGATCATGTACGAAGGCCTAAAAACAGCTACCGCCTAACATTCAACTGTTGGCTCACCGATGACAGTTTGATCTTGTACGAAGTGCTAAACGATGTTGTCGGGGGTCGTCATTTATCAAGTCCCAATCCTCGTTAATATACACTTATTTTGAAAGTTTTAAAGTCACGTGTCTGTTAATTTGTGAGTATTATTTTAAAATGATGCACGTTGCTTAGCGATCACCAAGTGGCCTTTCTGGAGCTTTTTCGTGGATCCAATGTGTTCGTCTGAAGAGGCCATGAGAGTACAGTTCCGAAATAGATGGAGAGCAGGTATGGGTGGGAGGTGGAGCTAAGACATGAATGTAAGTTAGCGTGAGAGCTTTGAAGTGGTACCTGAAAGTCTGTGCTTACGACTCACGTCCTAGTTTAAATGTACCTAGATCTTTACGGCTTACAGGTAGATGTAATTATAGATTCGGAATTTGGGTGGATAAAGACAAGCAGCCGGTGAACAGACTCGCGCCATTATGTTGCTTTGTGACAATTCTCTACCTGTGACAAAGCGGGCAATCTGGCAACGTTGCATATTGTCAATTTAATGAAACCCACGCAAAAGGTAGAAGTCGAGCGCAGCAAACTCAATAGTAGTATAGTTTGATATTCCTTATGGGCTTGAATTGACAAAACACAAAGTTCCTAGAGTGCACGCTACGCCGTTGAATGGAGCAGATGCATTTTGGTATTTTTTTTTTTTTTTTTTTTTTTTTTTAGCAAGCAAATATGTGTACTCAGTGAGCTGAAAACAAGGATACCTTCGGTTTGTACCTGCTTGTAGCAGATAATCTGCTCCCAGATTACCTGCCTATTTTTACTCTCCTCTTTTATTTCAGTGGCGAAGCGTGCACTTTGGCAACGTTGATTGTGTCCATTTAAACCCATGTAAAAGGTCGAATGCGAAGGTGTTCACCAAACACCTAATAGCTCGATCTTTTTTATGGGTTTAAATGGTCGAACTCCAACGTTGCCATATTGCACGCTACGCCACTGTTTCTTATTTGTATTACCTCCCGTCTATTTTCCCCTTTTTCATCTACATTGCGCGACTTTAATGGCTTTCTATAAGTTCAAGCGGGTAAAGTTAGGCGGAAATGTCCGCCCATCCACCCAGGGCCAGTCCGTCTCTGGTACTAATGTTTTAGAAGATTAGCTTCAAAAAAAAATTACCAGTGAAATGTAACAGGAAAGGGCAAGAGTAGAACACAGCTGACGAAAAAGCACTGAGAAAACGTTCCGGTCTGCGAAGTCCGACATCACATCTCATTAAAAGGAGGATCACGCGAGATGACATTCTACCCTCGATGAATCTAAAGTTGAATATAATTTGATTGGCGAAATGGAGACGATGTAAGTAATAGACTTTCGCACCGAGTTTTTTTTTCCTCGCCAAGTGATTTTCAAAGAGTTGCAAACATCTTGCAAACGTCGCGTTGTCATCACTGCGGATCATTATAATTTCTTTTCAAAAAGAAACCCACACCACCTAGAGACTCCAGCGCATGACGCTCAATACCCACTATTTTATTATACCGCAGCACCTACTTCTTAATATTTGATTTCACTCGATTTTGCGAGCTGTATATACGGTTTGGATGCTTTAAAATGAAGAGTACGTTTCGTTTGGAGCTGCCGTTTTGCGTATATGATTAATGACATTTTTTAATTCACCGATGATTCCACCGGTTGAGAAAAGATTGCACAATAGGTCTGTTGCAAACTTTTGCTACAGCAATTAAGAGTGTGCAATCTAATGTTAAATCGCCTGAAAAGTCCATTGGTGGCATCAGAAAGTCATAAAATGCGATAATACACTCACAAGAGACGTTTAATGAAATCCAAGATGGCGGAGAAATATCGAGCGATTTGTATGCGTGCACCACGAACATCCAAGGATAGCCAACCTCACAATATCGATCACAACCAATCACAATGTAAACAAACACATAACCTCTACCTCCAGTGAGGTTGTCAAAGTTGGCCATCCTTGGATGTTCACGGTGCATGCATACAGATTGCTCGATGTTTCTCCGCCATCTTGGATTTCATTAAACGCCTCTTGTGAGTTTATTATTGCATTGTATGACTTTCTGATGCCACCAATGGACTTTACAAGTGATGTTACATTAGAATATACACTCTTACTCGTTGTAGCAAAAGTTTGTAATAGACCCATTCAGTTCATTGTATGACTGCACTGCACGAAAATACTCTGATTTGTAATCTTTTCTCAATCGTTGCAATCGCCGTTAAATATTTAAAATACCCGCGAGTTTTCTTTAGTCATCGACGACTTAACTATGGTTGAGAAAATATTACGAATGCGAGTGTTTTCATGCATTACATTCATAGCCAGAACTGAACTGAGTAATCTTTTCTTAACTGTTGGAATCATCGGTGAATTGAAACATGTCATTCATAATACACAAAACGGCAGCTTTGGTTTCGTTAGTCATTACTCAATGAAGGAGCCCCTCTAGTTCTTGTTGCTTGCGTTATCATTAAATTTTACGCTTTTGCATGAATATAAGAACGATTCTTTTATATGATGTGCATCATCGGGCCTGCTCTTCAATATATTAAACCTCCAAGGGTCAGGTTATTTCAAAAGGACGCCGCGCCGCACTCTTCCGTTTGTAAGGAAGGTAGTGAACTGTTGGTACTCGGGGGAGTTGAAATTGCCTATACGATACATTGAAGGAGCCCAAAGAGACCTTATCTTGTAAGGTGTTTTCATCGATAGCCGCGTTTTTCTGGAATGAAGACAGAAACAATAAGAAACAGACTAGAGGCAAGGTATATGGAGAACAGGTATGGACAACACTCGACTCAGGGGGCGTGGCCACTTGGGAAAAAGCGACTTCGCCGCCATCTTGTCTCCTATTTACACCGTGCATCTTGCATTGTTGTTTGTGGTTAGGTTTGAAGGGGAAGTTTATCTGGAGCAATACTTCATTTATTTGAACAATGACATGCAATTTTTATCTTTAAATGTTAATGTTGTGACTATAGAATGGATTAACATTATCAATTACTCTGTTCACTTTCCTTTTCAAGCTGTGAAATCTAAATTTGAATCGCGCGGTCAGAAAAATGGCGGCGGAGTCGCTTTTTTCACAACCAATCAGAGCCAACCTCAGAGTGTTGTCCATACCTGTTCTCCATATACCTTGGACTAGAGGAGAAAATCGAATTTACTAGGGCTTGCCCCTTAAAGGGTTAACATGACACAGCACGTGGAGCGAAATAGGGCTCCACGCTCCACTGCACTCAACAATAGGCAACTTTACCATGATGTTCCAATGAGTCTCAATTTTGTAAGCTGAAAGACAGACATACTTGTCGCAGTTTCCGCGAGGTCTCTATTTGTCTCTTGATTGCGCTTCCAACACAGTATTTCTTCAAAGGGACTCTATTTTATGCCTCTGATGTCCCAAACAGAGACAAATGCAGACCCAGCACAAAGCTTGCGACAGGTGTCCAAATTTTCCAGTTTAATTTGTGTCGGGACTCATCAAAGCAACTGTCAAAAGTCGCGTTCTGCGGGCCGATCATTTACTTCATCGTTAAACACCGATCGTTAAGACTGTATATGAGTGATTCTATTGGTCGAAAATTGTAAAACTTGACCGTTGCTATGGTAACCATCGTTAAAGTGCCTGCTATTTAAAGGTTACTCATGAGTTGCCTATATATAACGAGACTTTTAACGATGATAACCATATAGCAACGGCCAAGTTTTACAATTTTCTACCATAATAGCATCACTCATACACAGTCTTAACGATCGATTTAACGATGAAGTAAATGATCGGCCCGCTGATGAGTAATGGACTAAGCTTAGGTTTCCTTTATGGTTCGAATGGGCGTTTTTCGACAGAATAATGGCTTTTGACGGATTATTTAATAATCGTATGATTTAATTAAATGACATTCTGACTTGGAAGCAAAATTTAAGGTACGTAAATTTTGATTGGAGCGATGTTCACCACTCAACAGTAGGCCATTACTGATGGCTTGTTAAGCTAGCTCTCGAAGAAAAATGAACCCATTGTCCTTGCCACACTTTCACAACACGGGTAGTATAGCGTGTGCTGATGAGTCTCTATTTTTCTGGTCCCGGAACTATCAAGAAACGAAAATGTGAAGGTTGACATCCTACGCAGATTGCCTGTTAGATGTTGACAAAAATACAACCGTATAGTCAGAGGTCAGAAAATGTATACCAAGCAATGACACTGCGATGTTTAAGACTATACTCTTCTTACATTTTCCACTTCTTAAAGTTGGGTTTCTACGGCCCACATAATCGCTGTGACGTGGACAATTTCCACTTGACTCTTCCAATACCGAGTATGTTTCTATTTGTTTTCTCCACTTCAACTCTGATTAACAACATTTCAATTTTTTATTGACAGAATTGAGAAGTTGCTCCAAATTATTGATCTTTGCAAAATAATGTTCATGTCAGAGCGCCTTCACTCGACGGTTTAGGCAACACCAATGCTGCAGAGGAGTAGGAATAATTAACAACCCAATTACCCAATTAATTTGAGTGAGCAAATGGAGATTTGTTTTCGAAACCTGGTAACAAAAGGGTTAAATAATAAATATGGCAACGCTGTTAAGCTACCAGGACAAATCAAGTAGAGTACCTACTCACCTGCTCTTTTATACCATAGTAAGATCTTGATAGTTTGAATCTCTGTAATTCGAAAACCTTTATAATGCGAGAAAAATAGGGCGGTTCTCTCGAAGAAATCTCTGCTGCTGAGTTGAGAAACAAAATCTCAAGTTATTTTTCCCCTCGGGAATTCCAAGGATTCGGGTGCCTATTTGGCTCGACCCGACCCTAACTGACCCGACTCGCGACTCGTAAGATGACCTTTATTATATGATTGATAATTCGAAGCGAAGTTCGTTGTGACCCTCCTTAAGATTATTCAAGTAAATTTCCGAGAGAGAGAGAGAGAGAGAGAGAGAGAGAGAAAAAAAAAAAAAAAAAAAAATGGAACATTACCGTCGGTGAGATGTAAACCTAACATTTCATTCAGCTGGGTTTCCTCTGAGATCCGTGCTTAGGCTACGAGATGATGGGAGGGGGGGATTTCAATGTAGCTGGCCATCTAAGTCTTTACTATACAGGGTGTTGAAAAACTGTTCCTGAATATTTCAGGGGCGGATTTGACCGGTTAAAATAAGACTTTTTTTTCTTATCAACATGTGCCCGGAAATGCCCCCCTTTTGAGCTACAGCCCACCAAAGTTTTAAAAAATTGACGGTTTTTTTGGAATAGCGACCATTACTGTGAACCAAATGTCCTAAAAATTGGTGTGTCCGGGTAATTTTATGTGTACAATCTATTGATGACCTCGAGAAATTCAGAAATTGAGTGTGACAGTACTTTTCACGCAATTCTGTACCTATAACAGCACGAATTTTATGTTACGGAATAAAATTCGAAGAATAATTACTGAAATTCGATGCAAAAAACCCTCAGAAAGATTTTTGGTTCTCTTTGTTTCCTTCGATACGACGCTTATTAAGCGAGATAATCGCTGCACAGTGTGGAAAAGTCAGCGCTTTTACCATAGCGGCCGGCCCAAAGAAGCAGCGGAGAGCCGGGCTGCATACTCACTGCCGCTTTTCATGGTAAAAGCGCTGACTTTTCCACACTGTGCAGCGATTATCTCGTTTAATACGCGTCGTACAGTCAGACTCAATTTCTGAATTTCTCGAGGTCATCAATGGATTGTACACATAAAATTACCCTGAGACACCAATTTTTAGGACACTTGGTTCATAGTAGTGGTCGCTATTCCAAAAAAACCGTCAATTTTTTAAAACTTTGGTGGGCTGTAGCCAAAAGGGGGACATTTCCGGACACATGTTGATAGGAAAAAAAGTCTTATTTTAACCTGTCAAATCCGCCCCTGAAATATTCGGGAACAGTTTTTCAACACCCTGTAGAGTCCCTGCATATGAAAGAGTCTGGGACCCAGACTCTGGCTATATGACCAAGCCAGGAAGAAGAAACGACCCAAAGAAGAGTCCTTATAGACTGTTTTAGTGACTAGCGGGAAATATAAAATCCATAAATCTGATTGACTTTTGATGTTTTTTTTTTTTTTTTTTTTTTTTTTTTTTTTTTTTTTTTTTTTTTTTTTTTAATTGTGAAATCACCGTTTGATTGGTCAATTTTAAAAATCCTTTCTCACTATAAGAGTCTATAGAATACCGAAGTAACTTTTAAACATATATGAGCTTTTTCTGACGGAGGAAAGAAAGTATCCGGTAGGAGGCTATAATGGTGCGAAATTTGTTTAATCCAAAATGGTATGCTGGTTGATTTTTGAAAGAAACAAAGCGAAGCCTGTCTGGTAAAAGTTTTTCAATGGTGACCAATAAAACGATTCCAATTCTCCCGTGACCAATGAAATTACATTGGTCACTGAAGAATTGAAACCGTTTTATTGGTCACCAACGAAAAATTTTTTACCAGGGGTAGGCTTCCTTTTTTTAATTTGTTTTAATCGCTTAAAAAGAAAAAAATGGTCAAATGTCAACTCTAGCTGCGGAACAATATGACGCTATGAAATGTGATTAGAGTATTAATTATTTAATATTCAATGTCTTTGTTGCCTTTGACCTTATTTGTTGAGTGTCTTAAACTCTCAAGAGAGACGCGATGTATGAAGAAAAAAAAAATTGACCGAAACATTCGGCATTTTTATTTTCGGCTTGATCAATAGAGCCTCAATATTTTTATTTAAATGAACTTATTTCAGAAAACAAACTTCTGTTCCTTTCATGACACTTGGAAGCAATAAAATGCATATCATCTGCTTTAGAAATCACAACAATAAGGCTGAGCTTCAAATCAAACTTTTTGTAGTGATTAGAGCCATGATTTGCAATTTTGTACGCTCAAATCAGCATTTTTCACTCGTGGAGACGGACTGCCTTGGAATTCAAAAATGTGAAATGGAAAGTGTAAATGAGTTGCACTTAAGTCAGAATATCAAATAAAGAAGGGGAAAAATTACGTAAACCAGAAGTATACACTGGTCACTGTCCCTCAGAAAAAGAGGCGCATCTGGCGCGCTGTTAAAATCGTCAAATAACTTTTAAACAAAAAGTATTAAATTGTTTATAAAAAAAAGCATTAGATTCTTGATATTCTTCAATTTTTGATGCTATCTCTTTCCTTTTCTGACGGACGTGTTTAAATGGAAGGCAAGGGAAAAGACAAATTCTTATATCCATCCATGATTGCGACTCGCTAAATGACAATACCATCTTTGAATTTTTTTTAAAATCTTATTTATTCACCATTAGTATTCATTTTTTTGCTTATTATTTTCCGCTAATCATCTTTGAGAGAGCTAGGTTCACCCGTATTCCTGACCACATTAATCTAATTATGCATTTACTTACCTTTCTAACCTACTTAAATTCTAGCATTAATTGATTTTTATTTTCTTTTTAGTTTGTGAGTAAATTCTTTACCTTTAATATGAAGTTCTCAAGTCATTTCCAAGTGTATTTTTATTATTATTGGCCCTGCTATCTAATGCTGTAGTAAAGAATTTAATTTAATTTAATTTAATTTTTTAATTGGGGGGGGGGGTCACCGTTAACTCTTCAAGGTCAACTACCGACAATCACGGAAATCGACAAGCAAAGTTTTGCTGGGCTCCAGAGGTTGGATGCTGCAGTAAATCGTCGATTTTGTTTGACTCCTTGCATTGAGTGTATGAGTTAATGGACGTACTTACATAGGTTAAATATCTTCGCTGAGCTGAATCCACTCTCGAATAAATCGTTCTCAAAGCCTCTTACGCATAATTTTTCTCGTAACACCTGCCGACTTATGTAAAAAAAATTGGAGAAAAGCGGAGAGGGTAGGAACATTGGAGCATTTGCTCGGAAAAAAGTTTCGTCAATCTACTTTAGGAACTCTTTTCCTTGAAAAAAAATAAATAAAAAAAAAAAAAAAAAAAAAAAAAATCGCGATTAAATTACATTAATGTATTCATCGATATGTAGGAGTTTATTTTGATCTCGCTATTGGGAAGGTGGACCTGATTTTTCCCAAAATCTTTTTACGAAGGGTTGCCACATTGGAAATAACTTTTGCCGCGCGATATAAATAACGTTTTGTCATTATTTTACGTCCGCGCCCTGCGTCGCTCTGATCCAGTGACGTGGCGTGCAATTTGGCAACGATGTAATGTGTCCATTTAAATCCATTCAATAGATTAAACTATTGGGTGTTCGGTGTACACCTTCACATTCGACCCTTTACATGACTTTAAATGGACATAATACAACATTGCCATATTGTACGCTACGCCACAGTAATCTGATCCTTAGAATGAAGCATATGGGTAGGTTCAAAAAATGTTTCGATTTTTTTTTTTTGCTTTTTTTTATGAAGAAAATGCAAGTAAGTACTCGGAGAGCTGAAAACAAAGGTGCCTCTTTGGCTTTTTTGTTTTTTTTTTTTGTTTTTTTGTTTTTTTTTTCTTAAGAAACATTTTTTTTTTTTTTTTTTTTTTTTTTTGAGATAAACTAATAAATGCAACAAAATGAGCGGGCGGTGACGTTCCAACGCGAAAGTCCCTTTTAAAACAAATGTAGTTTGGGCCAAAATAGAAATCGGAATGGGGCAGTTGCAAGGGTCTGAAATGTTGTGTTTTTTATGAAGAAAATGAAAGTACTTGACGAGCTGAGAACAAAGATGCCTTTGGTTTCTAATTGTTTCCCATTGTTCCGGAGATTACATTTTGGCCCAAAATACATTGTTTTAGATGGGAATTCCGCGTAGTGACGTCACTACACACACAAATTTTTGCAACTTTGCACGTGTGTATCTCCAAAACCAAGACACTAGGAAAAAACCAAAGGCACCATCGTTTCCAGATTATCAAGTATTATCATTTTCTGTATAAAAAACACAACATTTCAGACCCTTGCAATTGCCCCATTAACCACGAAACTTCGAAATGAACCGAAGGACCCACGAAGTGTTTTTCAGTTGGTTCATTGAAAAACACTGAAATTTAATACAATGTAATAGCGGGGTCAAAGATACCTGGCTAGGATATGCAATACGCAACACACCTAATACATATGCGTTGAATGGCATACTGCGCTTTGCATACCCTGGTTAGATATATTTCTCTCCGCTAGTGTATGCCTCATTCAGGGATTTGCTTGATTAAAATTCAAAACAGAAATTGGTGTAAGCAAATCGCATTCAGTTGTGAAATCTATTCAAAATTCGGAATATATTAGCAGTGGTGGCTCGTGCGATTTGGCAACAGTGTTACCCTTCCATTTGACTGAGTGTGAAATAATCGATTCGAAAGTGAAGCATCGCTTCTCTAGCATTCGATTGATTTACGTCGAGTCAAATGGAGGAAAAATATTGTTGCCAAATAGCACGAGCCACCACTGTATATTAGATTGACTGGCAGCTCTTCTTTAGACCGACGCGACGCGACAGCCAATTAATCTGGTATATTTCGAATTTTAAATTGACTTGGCAACCTTTATTGACAACCATACGACTCGTTCCCTTGCACTTTTAACTCTATATAATCAGGTCATCAGGCCTATTCGTAATCTCTTGACCCTTGTGAGTCCAAAGGGAGGGGGCGGGCGGCGTCTGAAACGACCCCAGGTCATTTTATTTATTTATTTATTTTTTTTTTTTGCGTAAAGCTCTAATTTTGTTTGCGTAAAGCTCTATTTTTTTTAAAATAAATTTTGGAACATCACGACATGAAAGAAACTAATAGCTTTGTGGATGACCATTGTAGATGTTACTAAGATTATTATGATTTTAATAAGATTTATTAGGCTTATTAATGTTTCAGATTATCGATAGAAACCGATTCAGTAAACGATTTTCAGGAAATTTTATCGTCTTTTTAGCATCTTAGTGGTTCAATTTTTCATAATTTAATGGCATATAACGGAAAAAATAAAAAAACTAAAAAATCATTTTCCAATTTGTTGCTTACCAATTTTTTTTTCTTATACAAAAACCATAAATATCAAAAAATTGTATTGAATCATGCAGTCCGGTGTTCTCCCAATTACTTAAAAAAAAAAAAAAAAACAAAACCCATCGGTGCAAACTCATTCGAGGTTTTTCGCAGAACCCGGGACCCCCCCCGCCCCATCCGTACCATACGTTGGTCAATTCAAGGATTGCCTTGTAGTTATCTTTGACTTTTCCTCAGTAAATGTCGCGTGCCCTCGTGACGTTTTTTGAGGACATCGCTATACTAGAATAAAAAACAAAAACAAAAAAAACACCGAAATTTTTATTTCATGCATCAAACTTACAATTTCTACAGACCAACCATACCTCTCGTTTTGTAGTCTCACTTTCTTGTGATGTCCATAATTTCGTTTTCATGTTTTTGTTTGTTTGTTTTTTTTTTGTTTTTTGTTTTTTGCTTTTTGCTTTTTGCTTTTTCTCTTTGATTTTTTTCCTTCACCCAGTTTTTAAGAAATGCCGACTTTGAAAAGACGTGAGGAAAACCCCTATATTTCGTTCCAAGAATGGTTTCACAGTTCTGTTATTTTTGGCTCACCGAGAAAGGCACGTCGGATGAGTGATGCTTATGAATTTTAAAAAGAATGAAAAAAGTTTTGCGGGCCCGTTGCGGAAATCGAAGACGACTCAAAACTTTGAATTCAAAAGTCTGTTGAACATGACGTCCCGGAGGAGGGGCGAGCTTCACAAAATCGAGTCAGTCACACTTAGCTTCACTAAAAAGCCGAGTAGGTAAGGTAGGAGACGGAGGGGGGGGGGCTTCCTTGCAGCTTCCCCTCCCCTTCCGACAAAGTTAGCAAGATGTTAACAAACATTTCCGTTAATGCTGAACGTATAACACTCTTATCGGAACTTTTCCCTCGGACGCATTTTGTATTTCTTCAATCGGCGGTTATTTTCATCTATCACTCTCTCTCGCAACTTTGTCATTAGATATGCAGAAATCGTTTTGATTTGCGCGGTGTAATAACTCTTTGTAGTGCAGGGCGACAATAGCAGTCGAATCCGGAATTGCGAGTGAAAATCAGAATAAATAAATACATACATAAATACATTTTTTTAGGACTTACCTGGAGGAAAGGACACATAAAACATGAGGTGTGCTTTCCTTAAAATCAGCGTTTAAATTAGCTGGAGATTTTTTAACCCTTTAAAGACCAGGTTAGTTCAAAAGAACGCCACTCTTTCGTTTAAACAGGGAAGGTAGTTAACTGTTCGTACTCGGGGGAGTTGGAATTGCCTATACAGCGAATTTAAGGCGCGCGAAGACAACCTTATCTTGTAAGTGCTTTCATCGATGATCGAGTTTATCCGGAGTGAAGACTGACATAATATTAAATAGAGTAACGATGTACTCAGGCTTGGCCCATAAGGGGTTAATTAAGAACACACCTGATGTTTCATGATCACGACATCAGAACTAAAATGAGCTTCATTCTGGACTGACGGCAAAACAATCGATTTTTTGCCAATTTTTCCCAGTTTTCAAATAGTATGTTAGGGTTTTCTTCCATAGTTTTGATCCTCTAGCTGGCGAGGATTTTTCAAAGTCGGTCTAGAGCATATTTGCTATCAAAACAGCCTTTACCTCTTTTCTCTCTATGAACCATATTCAAGGCTGAAAACAGGGAGAGATCAGTGGCAATGAAGAAATAACTAAACTGTAGGGAATACACTACGAACACTTTCTCACATCAAACTTAATCTGAGGGAGACTCCCAAACCCCCTTTAATATTCTGGGGGAGACCCCCAGACTCCCTTTTGACATTCTGGGGGAGACCCTCAGACCCCCCTTTGATATTTTTATCCAGATCCAAAGATCCATTTTTAAAACATTTAAATTTTTCCTTTTTTTGACCCATTTTTCCCATTGATTTTAATGGAAACCAGAATTCATCCATAGCTAACTTAAAATTTAAAATTTCAAAAAAACAAAAAATTCCCTCAGAGGACTGTTAAAAGCAACATCTCTGCAAAATTTTGATGCATATGGACTAATAGTTAAAAAGTTATGCTGGATTTCACGTTATATGGCTACAGACAGACAGACGGACAGACAGACGCCACAGAAAGTTTATGCATTTACACCTCCAAGTCATATATGGTTAAATAGTATTGAAACTTCATGGATGAATATTCTTTAGGATATTATTATAGGCATGATGAGAGTCAATAATTTTGTGATCATCATGATTGACTTAGTCGTAGAGGGCCACGTACCGTACCTATCGAAACAAAATACATACATTTAAATTATCTGCGCCATTGCAATACTCTCTCTATTTCTAACTTTGTTAGTGGTGAGAAAGTAAAAAGGTGTTTTTAAAAACGCTTCTAAAACGACGCCTATTTCTCTTTGCATGTAAGTACGTACCGTCTAAGTGCAAAAGCCTTCAGTATTGTTCTTCTATATTCAAGTAAAAAAACTAAAAGCAATTGCTCTATGAATCCGTCGAAATAAGAAATATCATTATACAGATTGTTCTGCCTATCACTAAAATAAAATTGCAAGTATTTCCAATATAAGTTTCACTCTCTTCTATATGATTTCATTTCAGTCATTTGGCAATCTTCTTCGCAAACCTTGTGCATTGTAATTTGAGAAATAGCAGAAAAGCACGGTAGTTAAAGTCTCTCTTTACCTTCAGCTTTTCTCCAGAGATGCAACAACGCAGTTTCCAGCTCGCACATCTTCCCCCATGCATAATATTTCGAGACGAAGAAGTTTCAAAGAACATGTTATAGATTATAATTCGGCCCCTACGTCGGAAATTGCATCATATTCCAATACTAGGAAGAAAACCTCGAGTTCGTTAAGAGAACCTTGTTGCAGGAGATTTTGATCCATGCATAATATTTCGAGACGAATAAGTTTCAAAGAACATGTTAAAATTCGGCCCCTCCGTCGGAAATTACATCCTATTCCAATACTAGGAAGAAAACCACGAGTTCGTTAAGAGAACCTTGTTGCAGGATATTTTGAATGAAACGAAAGGAGAGTCCTTGTAAATTAAACGAGAAAAATAATTGTTTAATCGCAAGTAAAACTCGATTTAATCCGAACTTTATTGGATTGAATTTTCAATGCATTTCCTTGTTGTCATTCGTCCCACCCGCACTCCTCTTGATTACGTATGGGTGCGGGTGTGATCTGCGAGTAGGTGCTGAGTAAACAAAAATATAGGGTGTCCATAAATTAGGCTGCCATTCATTTTTTCTGATTTATTTCCGACTCATTTTCTCATCTACTTTCCCTTGGAAAGGGGGGGGTGTTAATATTTTCCCCCGAGACCTCATCCCATGTATTATAACACTTCCTGCAT
The DNA here is from genome assembly GCA_011764245.1 of Trialeurodes vaporariorum. Lineage (NCBI taxonomy): Eukaryota > Metazoa > Arthropoda > Insecta > Hemiptera > Aleyrodidae > Trialeurodes > Trialeurodes vaporariorum. The sequence goes on along the minus strand of VMOF01000111.1, from coordinate 10,689,293 downwards.
TTTCCAGTTTTTAATGCGCAAAAGAGATTTTAGAATATAATGCGGCTACCTACCCTTCATTATACGAACACCCTGTATAATTTGCATGCATTATCAATGACGAAGGGCTAAATACGCACACGAAAAAACAAAAACAAAATACCAGAACAAAAATCAAAAACAATCCCATCAGCTTAATGTCGAAGGTCATGTGAAATTCAGAACAAGAAAAAATGCAGGGAACCTTTTCTATGACAGTGGGGCTCAGCTCGTCTTGAAATATCTTTACTACCCCGTTTACTAGAGTCGGCGGTGGAAAAATATAACAGAACGACAAGAGTGGTACTCGGGACAGTAAAAAAAAGTTAAGGACGAGGATGTCAACAGAAAATTACCGATAGGAGCTTCTGCAGGAAAATGTTACACTTTAATTGTATTTTTATGACAATCAAGTTTCCAACCATTGGATGGTTCACTTGCTAGTTCAATGAAAATTAAAAATTACCTCAAAATTCTATTATTATCAATCCGGGTAGAAATTTTCGTTCTTCCATTCCTTGATCAGTTTAACCCTTTACAGACCAGGTTTGATCAAAAAAACGCCATTCTTCCGTTAATATAGGGAGGGTAGTTAACTGTTCGTACTCGGGGGAGTTGGAATTGCCTATACGATAATTTGAAGGCGCCCGAACGAAACCTTATCTTGTAACTTGTAAGTGTCTACATCCAAAATCGCGCTAATTCTGAGTCATCATACTGCGATGCAATGTGTAATAGACTAGACGAGAAAAACGAGTAAACTCGAGCTTGGCCTATAAGAGGTTAAAAAAAAAAAAAAAAAAAAAAAAAAAAAAAATTGTAGTTTTCAGGTATTTCAGAGTCTAACAACATTGCCACTTGAAAGTACGCCTTTGAAAATCTAAAATTCTTTGAATTATAATGGACAACATAATTAAAGACCGTCGATGAGAGGACTTTATTTTGAAGGTCACAGTACACATATAAACAATCGCTAGGCCGTAATCGGAATCCGACGAGGAAAAACCTTCAAAGTTTGTTCATGGTTACTAGAATTCCAGAACAAATTTTGATGAAAGTCGGGGAATGACGTTTTACCAAAAACAATGGCACAAAGGCTCAACAAGCAAACATGCTGCTTATGAGCGAACTTTTATTAAAGTCCCCGTTTCCGGCGGGGTTAATTACTTCCGGTCTCAAAATCTATCCAAACTGAGATAGAATAAATTATCAGCACATCATACGATTATGTCAAACAGGGGAGTGGAGAAAAGTAAGCAGAAAAGGTAGATGGAGAGGGGAGGGGGAGGGGCGCTGTGAGCGGAGATTGAGCGCTTGGAACGGTGACCACTGTCCACCAATTTAATTAATGTGGACCGGCCATTACGCAGAGTGATGGGTAATTGAGTCATCGTGGTTGTCAGATTACTAATTAAAACTCGCCCACTCTCCGCCTCTTTTAGTGTAAAGTAGCCGGGTTTTTCTTCTGCAACTAGCAACTGTGGTGAAGAGGAAATCATTTCGTTTGGTAAACGACCGATGATGTGCGGCGTGAGATAAAAATGAGCCTCAATCAAACACGAAGTGCAAAGCTTGGTTTTGTAATTAAGGTACCGTTTTTCATCGGTTTAAAGGTTTTCGCAATTGGCACCGACTAATTAGCTTGAAATTCCGCGATAATCTCATCAACAGATATATAGTATATACATACCGCCCGCAAAAATCTTCATCTAGCAAACGAGCTTCATTCAAGAGACATGAAGATCCGATCTTTCAGGACTTCACGTCTCTATTGTGGGCTGCAGGCTAGCACGAGTTTCTTTATTTGTCTTGAATTTTTTTTTTTTTTTTAAATGAGTATATTGGAAACGTTTGCTGTACAGCTATAGAGGGGATCAATTATGTTGTAAAACAACTTGAAAAAGGTCAAGAGCATCGAAAATTTCCATAATTGACTTCTAATGACCAGTGGCGGCTCTTGCAATGTGGCAACAACGTATTCTCTCCATTTACACCTATGTAAAGTAATCGATCTTCAGGAGGTGCAATTGCATCCCCAAGGTATCGATACTTTTGAATTGGTTTAAATGACAAAAAAGCATGGTTGCCAAATTGCACGAGCCGCCACTGCTAATGACTGTCAGTAAATGTGCGGAAGTAAACCATCGAATTCCCCCATTACACATTATAATATATACACAACACATATATATATCTATAATAATTGAAGTAATTTGTTGCATTTGCCACGTATAGTCTTATTCTGTACGACCAATTAAACACGGGAAAAAACTATGGTGAAAATAACCAAACGGATACCTGATTTTGGCACCTGCTAGATGTTATAGTAATGTTAACCAGAAGTATACTATGTTTTGACTAGGTACTAGGTGATGTTACCTGATTGCAAGTCGAATTTACTCAAAGTATCGGTAAATGTACCATACTTCTGGTCAAGTTTACCATAGCATCGAGCAGGTGCTAAAATCAGGTATCCGTATGGTTATTTTCACTAATCTTTTTTTTTCCGTGAAGGAATGACATTTCGCAGTTTCAAATTTCTAAATTAATTTATCGTCCATCGGAATAATTGATCAAATGAAAATGATCGTTTGGGGGGGGGGGGCTTAGTAACGTTGCTTTTAAGAGAGGTGTAGCGTCTTTTTAATTTACATCATAAGCGTTGGATGGTGGGTAAGATGTTAAAGTTGAACAGGAGGAGAGGAAGGGAAGATGAAGAAAGGGGGCTGGCGGGAGAATAGAGACTAGGGCGAACGGTGGCCGCGGTTGCGGGTATTTGGCTTTGGGGGGGGGGGGGGGGGGTTAGGATATATGAAGGGAGGAGAGAGGGTCGTTACAATTATACCCCACGCACCCTTACTTTTGCTCTCAGTGCGGGGCAAATGAAGATGAAAATGAAGATGAAAATGTAGATGATCCCTTTAAAGGAGATAATTTAGAGGCTTTTCATGCAAAATTTTCAATTTTCTAAATGTAAAAAATGTGGTCAGGGGAGCTGAACATTGAACAAAGCGAAAGTCAGTGCTGCCGTTTTGCGTATAATTAATGGCATTTTTAAATTCACCGATGATTCCACCGGTTGAGAAAAGATTACACAGTTCAATTCAGTGTATGACGTTAATGCACGAAAATGATCGCATCTGTAACCTTTTCTCGACCAGTGGAGTCGTCGATAACTTTAAAAAAACTTGCGGTTATTTTAATGAATTAACGTTGTTTCCACCGATTGAGAAAAGATTACAGATCAGAGTATTTTACTGCATCGAACTGAACTGTGTTTTAATCTTTTCTCAACCGGTGGAATCATCGGTTAATTTAAAAATGCGATTAAGTATACGCAAAACGGCAGCTCTGGCGAAAGTGTTAAAAAATGCTCCCGTCCTCCCCTATAAATTAGTGTTGCCAGATTGTAGGTAAAAAGCCGTATCGTCCCCATTTAAAGCAATGTAAAACGTACGGCTTTTTCACCGCAATCTGACAACACTGCCTATAATATCTTGCAAAAAGATGGAAATGGAGAAGGGAGTGGTCCTGTTTATGTGTACTCGATTCTTTCCTCTCTAATCCAATTGAAGCAACAAAAGCAGACGCAGCCTCACGGGACTGAATTAATTTTAAAAAGAGTAAACATCGAACCTCTAGTATCCTTTGGCTGATAATTTAACTGAGGGATCACGAACACGTTTGAAATGTTTTTATTCACGTTATTAGCCAGGTATGCATGACCCGGCTTTGGAGGAAATGTACACAAACAGCCGCGTCGCACAATAGCAAAAATGACTGATTCGGTCATCACAAATTAGCTAGTTGAAATGAAATTGACTAAACTTATCGTTTAAAAGCTTATCGTCCAGGAATTGGCGGCTATTTGGCAACAATGTATTCACTCCATTTAAATCGAGTGTTTAATATATGTATGTCGCAGGCAAATCGCAATCTTATAGGCAAAGAGCAATCCGTTTATTTATGATCCGAAAAAAATCAGATCAAGCGTATTGTTGACTTGCAGAATAATTACGTATCGAGATTTACCTACTTCAGCTCAATTGAAAGCTATGTAATAAGCTGACGAAAATGATGATCTTATCAGATGAAGTTTATTGGATTGGTTTTTTATCTGCGGTGTTTTAGATTAAGTGTCCTTTATGGGCCAAGCCCGAGTTTACTCGTTTTTCTTCTCGATTCTATTTCACACTGTGTAAGTCTTCATTCAGGATACTCGCACGGGCGCCTTCAATTCGTCGAATAGGCAATTCCAACTATACCGAGTACGAACAGTTAACTACTTTCCCTCTAGAAACGGAGTAGTGGCGTTCTCTTGAACTAACCTGCCCCTTAAAGGGTTAAGCATCTGTATTTAATCGCTTTAAAAGTTAATAAAAAGAGGACCAGTTGCGAAAAACTTAATCTGTGGATATCAATATAATCTTATTGATTACCTAGCTTTCAAGTGAGCTAATAAATTAAACCTTATCGTCAAATCTCGCTTAAAATTAATTATAACTAATTTGTAGTACACTATTATGATTGATCTTAATTTTTTCTGATCATAAAAAAGCGGCTTGTTCTTTGCCTATAGGTAGGCAAAAGGGGCTTTTGCACACTTTGGCTATAAGCAATTTAATAGTCGATTCTGGTGTAAAAACCTCCAAAACTCACGATAGTAGCACTCAAAACGTCTAAAAACCACTCCTAAACCTAATGAACGCTTATATTCGTGCGAGCGTAATGGTGACTTAGGGCGGTAATTAATGGGAGATTCACGTCTAATAAAACTGTAACTCTATCAAGGAGTGATCTATAAGAGACGACTTTCCGTTGACACCGGTGTCGCCAGGTAGCACGGTACCGTTAATCAGATGTGTATCACTACTCTGGTGCCTAATTATATAGTCTGTGAATCTTCCTTGACAGCATAGAGATAGTAACGAAATTAAAATAGGAATCTCTAATTATTAAAGTCATACGCCGTCATCACGCCAGCGCATTTGAAAGTATTGTCTGAGTTGAGGAGTAGATCTCGTAAGTTTTTAGTGCTACCATTGTTATTTTATCAATAGTGTGCAACAGTCCCATTGCAAGCCGATTGCGGTTTGCCTGCGCGACAACTTATAAAAAGTCAAACGGACACGGAAAAAAACTACGGTGAAAATATCCATACGGATACCTGATTTTGGCACCTGCTAGATGTTATGGCAATGTTAACCAAAAATATACTATGCTTTGACTAGGTACTAGGTGATGTTACCTGATTGCAAGTCGAATTTACTCAAAGTATCGGTAAATGTACCATACTTCTGGTCAAGTTGACCATAACATCTAGCAGGTGCCAAAATCTGGTATCCGTATGGTTATTTTCACTAATCTTTTTTTTTCCGTGGAGGGAAACATTGTTGTCAAATTGCCCAAGCAGCCACTGCGCTTCTAGGACAAACTTTTAATCGCTTGAATCATTTCTAACAAATGATCCTAGCTGAAAAATGTACTCACAGAAACTAGAATCAGTTCAGCTCCAAAATGATAATTATTTGGGGGTGATTTAACCTGATAATTTTTGTCCGCCAAATTCATTGTTTTTTTACCCACTGCGCATCGCGCCTCTCTATCGAATCGCATCATCTTCGATACAGCTCCGAGTCCGCCATCAACGTTGGTGCCTATATCAAGTTAATAATGAAGAATTGGAAAGTTTACAAGTACATTTTTTCCCCCTCGAGCTTCAATTCCGAGAAGTAGGGGTGTTTTTTTCGGGAGTTATAAGAAGAGTAAACATGCGCCTCTATACCTCCGGCTTAAAATATACAATCCTATCTGTCTACACAAAAACATTGAGTCGTGGCTCAGTGGAGCTGAGATGTCGATACCAGTAGCGAGGCGTGAAATTTGACAACGATGTACTTTCTCCATTTAAACTCACTGGAAGAATCGAATGCTTTAGTCATCGGCGATAACCAGATGTTTCGACCTTTCTAATGTGTTTAAAGGGGAAAAAAGAAACGTTGCCAAATTGCACCCCTCGCCACTATGGTCGTTCTGCGGTTTAGTACTGCTATTTTGACCGGGTTTTTGGTACATCTATAGCGCTCTTTCTTTGATGAGGTTGAGCGAAAATTTGGACAGGCTTGGAATTCGCGAAGTATAAAAATAATTCATTTTTAAATTTTCGGTCGGATTAAGCTGGAGGGAACTAATGTTCGTTATCCTCCTCAAATACATCCGACACATTATGCAAGCTGTAATGTTACAACGGATATTTGTTTAAATTTTGCCACAAAGGAATGATATGTATATAGTATCCTTAGTTTATTTACCTCTTGAGAGTCTCCAATGTGCTTTATCAACGTATAGAGACGGCGCGTGCAATGTGGCAACAATGGATTCTGTCCTTTTAAACCTACGTAAAATAATTCGATCTTTAGGGGATTCACTGAATCCCTAAGAAATCGATACTTTTCCATAGGCTCAAATTGCAAAAAGAAATATGGTTGACAAATAGCAGGAGCCGCAGCTGCCAATGTATGGAAAAGGAGGAGGGGGGTCTGAAATTAGCCCAAACTGTTTTCGTTAAATAAAGCCCAGTTATCTAGTTATTCTTTTTTTTGGGGGGCTCTAAATATTTTAAGTACTCGAGTACATTTCACTGACTTTTTCAAGGCCATTCATTATTCATCATAATAATACCACACATTTTTAAATACAGGGTGGGGCGTAGAGATCTGACGATTTTCAAAAGGCTATAGATAAAGAACTATTTGACTTAGAGAAAAAAACTTTTTTTTATTGAATTCAGTACAAAATGCCGTTTTCTTACATTAAGTTTTAAAAATTACATCTCGTAGATGTCGACCGTCAGCGTCAATACACTCTTGAAGTCGATTTCGAAAGGAATTCACCGCTCTTTCACACATTTGGATGGGTATATTATCGATTTCCTCTCTGATTCGCACTTTTAATTCCTCTTAAGTATGGGAGCGACTCCTAAAAACCCTTTCCTTAAGGTAGCCCCATAAAAAAAAGTCACAAATGCTCAAATCGGGAGATCGTGGAGGCCACTGTAAATCTCCTCTGAGAGAGACCAACCGATTTGGAAACATTTCCCGCATAGTGGCAAGGGAAATGCGAGCAGTATGAGCTGTTGCTCCATCCTGTTGGAACCAGACGTCTCCTAAATCATTTTCTTCCGCTAAATTTTCGAATAAAAAATTTTCGCTAAAAGTGCGAATCAGAGAGGAAATCGATAATGTACCCATACAAATGTGCAAAAGAGCGGTGAATTCCTTTCGAAATCGACTTCAAGAGTGTATTGACGCTGACGGTCAACATCTACGAGATGTAATTTTTAAAACTTAATGTAAGAAAACGGCATTCTGTACTGATATCAATAAAAAAAAGTTTTTTTCTCTAAGTCAAATAGTTCTTTATTTATAGCCTTTTGAAAATCGTCAGATCTCTACGCCCCACCCTGTATTTATGAATATAATTTTTCCAAAAAATTACTGTTCCGAAAAAATGCAACAAATTGGAGAACGAGTTATCAGTTTTTTACTTTTTTCTGTTATTTGCCATCAAAGTATAAAAAAACCTAACCATTATTCCTAAAAAGACATGAAAGTACCTATAAAACACATTTATTGACCAGGTTTATTACATCCGTAATCTAAAAGTTTAATAAGTCTAAAACGCCGAATAAAAGCACAAAAAGCCTAGAACATTTACAATTTATGTCCATAAAATAATGTGAAAATTGACATGAATGCCGGCTGTACCAGTGCCTTAAACTTCACGGAGTCCCAAAAAATTTAGAAGGAAGAGTTCTACGGGCGGGGAAAAAAATAATAATGACCTTCCCTCCCTTGAGCTCACAAGGGTAAACGCTTTTTGTTTGCTTTGTTTTCTTTTGTTGTTGTTTTTTTTAAGTTTTTTTGTTATTTAAATTCATTTATGAGTTTGGGCGGTGCATTTATAAACGATGGAAAACCTTTCCGGTTGTTTCAGAAATTCTTCTGTTGCTGCTCTTAAGTGCCGTGGAGCGGGCAGTTTCTCAAAGTCCCTCGGCGAGGGAAGATCATTATCTGAGACAGTCTCAAGAATTAATTGAACCCACGCAACAGGTAAGTTCACTATGGCGTATCCAAGAGATTCTCTCTCTCTCTCTCTCTCTCTCTCTCTCTCTCTCTCTCTCTCTCTCTCTCTCTCTCTCTCTCTCTCTCTCTCTCTCTCTCTCTCTCTCTCTCTGCCTATTTGAACGCATCTGTTAGAAAAGGAGAGAGGCGGGGGCGAAAGTCACGTGTCTATCCCTTTCTAACACACGCGCTTAAATGGGCAGAGAGAGAGAGAGAGAGAGAGAGAGAGAGAGAGAGAGAGAGAGAGAGAGAGAGAGAGAGAGAATATCTTTAATCCGCTGGTGGGTATAAGTTCGGGTAGGCTCGCGCTCACGCCACGTGTACCACATTTTCACTCTCATAGAAGAGCTTTTCGCCTCGGCTTAGACGACTTTTAAATCTTTGACCTTCAAAATGGAAACTATACACTAGACACGTAATCGTTAAGTGTTTTTTTTTTTTTTTTTTCAAAAACGCGCACGTGCTTCCAGGCTTGCATGCTTCATTTCGATCAACTTCAGCAATCTTGCCTGCAGAAGTTGAGTAGAGAAATGCTCAGGTTTTCCTTGAAAAATTAATGCAGATTGACAAGACCGTAACTGTGGGAGAGGGGACTGATTAGGCAACAGCCTCCACCCCCTCCCCCCAGAAATGTTAGGAAAAGAAGGAAGAGAGGGAGAATGAGGCAAACGAGAGGGAAAAGAGGGACGAAAGATGAGGGGAAAAGACCTCCCTAGTAGCATAGCCTTTTAAAATTCAGCTGAAAACTTATTATAATGAAGAATATTATTTAAAAAAAAATAAATAAATAACAACGAAAAGAAGTTACAAATAAGTATAAGATGAAAAGATCTCGGTTTTTTGGGACTGAGATTCGGGTTCAAGCCTGGCCTCAATCCCAAAATGTGGAGAGAGAATATGAGTCCCGACTCGAAATGTGAAAGTTTTTCTAAAATTTTGGGGGTTTAAGAGGTCTTTATTTCATTACTATTTTCTTACTCTGAAAAAGCAGCTATCGTAAGATTTACCATAACTTGTTTTAACCCTTTAAGGGCCAAGCCCGGGTATACTCGTTTTTCTTCTCTAGTCTACTTCACATTGTTTCAATCTTCATTCCGGATAAACGCGATTATTGATGAAAACATGTACAAGATAAGATATCTTCGGGCGCCTTCAATTATTTATCGTATAGGCAATTCCAACTCCCCCGAGTACGAACAGTTAACTACCTTCCCTTTATAAACGAAGAAGAGTGGCATCCTTTTGAAATAACCTGGCCCTTTGAGGGTTAAATTTTCGACAATCCAAGAAAATTGTAAATTTTACGTTTTCCACGGTAAAAGTTAACCAATACCTACGTCTTCAACTCAATCCATGGAAAATGTAAAAATTACAATTTTCTTGGATTGTCGAAAATTAAAACCATTAAGTTATGGTAAATCTTACGATAGCTGTTTTTTCAGTGTACATTAGCTCTAATCGTTAATGTTAAAGGAGTGTTTAAAAAAGAATTAAAAAGATTTGACCAAAAAAACTAGAAAATTTGTACCTAACAAAGATGTGACAATTGGCGGAAGTATACTTTTTTACATCTTTTTTACACATTTTACATTATACTTTGAATCTAATCGGCGATATTTTTTAAGTAAGTTTTAGCAGTCAAAGCTGCTAGGGCTGCAGCCACCCCGAAGAAAAATTCAAGATCTGCAGCTTTTCTGGAATAAAATTTTGGCTACGACCCATACGTAATCCTATGGTGTGAAATTGAAAAATCTCAGATATTTTGAAATTCGGCTCTTACGGAAATTTCATGAAGTAAAAAAAAAAAAAAAAAAAAATTAGCAGTTTTTTTTCCACCCCCCCCCCCCCCCCCCCCCCTGGCCAGACCTGAAATGACGCCACTGCTTTTTTCATGCTCTGACGGTGATTTAATTTCTCTTCCTCTTCCTTACAGCAAAGTGACAATGAAGTGCAGAGGTTTCTGGAGAGCCTAAAACTATCGAAAGAAGCGTTTGATCCAGACAGATCGATGGACGGTGTAAGACGAGAATTAAACTCAAATTACGAAGGATTTTACACAGGAGAACTGCCGAACAGCGTCAATGGAGGTCTGCTAATGGCACCCTCGCTTTTCAATCAAAGGCTAATGATGGCGCTTCGATCGGTGCCTGGGGATGAATTTGACTACGGAAGGGATAAGAAAGGAAAATGTAAGAGGTTTTCAACAATATGGCTCCAATTACTTATTATTGCGCATTTACGATTAATGTGAATTGAAGCAAAGTGGTTGCTGTAAGAAAGGCCGTTGAACATTAGATCAGCCACTTACTAGAATTTCCAATACTTTCATCATTCTCATTTCTTGTTAAAAGCACGACTGATGTTTTTTGGTCCCTCATCTTCCAGCCACAGCCTTAATTTTGCATTGCTCGTTGAATTTAGAGACAGTGATGATGGACATCAAATCCATCAAGGCTTCCCAGTTTCCTTATCCAGAGTTGCCAATTATAATAAACCCACCAATTCCCAAGGACTGCCGTTTTGTGGATCTTCAGCGGTTGCGTAGCGTGCAATTTGGCAACGTTGTATTTTTCTCATTTAAACCCATGCAATAGGTCGAATGCAAAAGTTTTCACCAAACACCCAAAAGTTCGATCTCTTTCATGAGTTTAAATGGACAAACTGCAACGTTGCCAAGTTGCACGCTACGCCACTGATCTTCAGAGGACTTTTTTTATTCACTCATGATGACACCCGTTGACACAAAGATTACAAAGTCAAGTTTAACAGTGTGACTGTAACGCAAGAAAATATTGTGAACTGGAATCTTTGTTCAACCGATGGAATCATAAAAATTCCACCAAATTTCAAATTCAATATGATGTTTCCATCGGTAGCTAAAAATATTACTGAAAGTATTTTAGTGGGATATGGTCATTTTGCCCCAGTAAACATTTTTTATCTAATGAGGAGCCATGGATGATCCAGCATAGATGCGTTAGATTATCACTGGATCATCTAATTAAGATCTGCAACTGGTATAAGTGTCGTCCAGCAGACATCCATGCCAGCTCCGAGAAACCGATCCATAAGAGATCCATGGGTGATTCATTAAGGCGGTTTGACTGAGCAGTGATTAATTCCGAAGGATATCCAGTGGATATCTACCGGACCTGTTTCTCGGAGCTGGCATGGATGTCTGCTGGACGACACTTATACCAGTTGCAGATCTTAATAGGATGATCCAAGCTGGATCATAAGGAGCTATATAGTGACAAAAAAGCACCCTAGTGCGCTCTGGATGAGAAAAATAGAAGTAGCTTTGTACTTTAACTTTAGGCTTTCCCTCTACAGTCTGTCAGACATATTTAGTTTACATACACTTACAAACACACTAGAGACACATGGTGTATTTTTACAAGTTAATTTACAAGAATGAAAGTGTACTTACCGATGTCCAGAGCTAGGAATTGAACCTAGGCCGTCGGGGTGATAATCAGATGCCTTACCGATTGCTCCAACGCGAGAGATATTATTTTAATAAGATTATAATGCATTTAAAGACTCGTTGGTCCGACCTTTTTCTTGGATCTGTATTAGATCACATTTCAACCATTCTATTTCTAGGTTGAAATTTAGATGTGTATTAGATATAAGACGGACTTTTTTCTTGGATGAAATTTAGACGGCTATCAGATATCTGACTACATTTTTTCTTGGATGGCATTTATACAGCTATTAGATATCAAACGGACTTATTACTTGGATGGCATTCAGATAGCTATTAGATATCAGACGGGATTTGTTTCTCGGATGAAATTTAGATGGCTATTAGATATCAGACTGGACTTAGTTCTTGGATAAAATTCAGACGGCATAAGGGCAGTGGCGTACGCAGAAGGGGGGATTAGGGGGCTAACTCCCCCCAAACCTCCGATTTTTAGGGTTGGAGGGGAGGGGGGAACAATTTTTAGTCAGAAGCTCATCAGTGCAAGCCTCTGAAAGAATACCTTCACATTTATCCTACTGATGGAAAACAGTAATTAGTTACTTACTGTATGTTACTGTGTAAATATCAAGTAGTGTGTCAAAAACCCCATAGAAATAAAGTGTTTGGTTTAAGATCGTCTTATTCTGGATGTCTCGTGATTATAATTTTACTTTGACTTTTGTAGGTTACACAAATAGTCAAGTTAATATCCATCAGATGACATAGAATTAATGTTTTCAATTTGTGTTTTCGAGAATATCCAGTAGTTATCGACGAAAGGTCCAAAAATAGTATTTTGATGACGGTTATCTAGTGGATATCTAAAATAATCACTGAAACTTCGCCAATGTCGATAGTGAAGAGTAGATATCGTGTAGATGTCTCGGATATCACTCTGAGTTTAAGTTTGTACTCGAAGTTTATAGAATAACTAACTGTGGTCCCCGGGATATCCGAATTTCTAGTACTACTGGAGTACCTCCTCAAGATGTCTAAGGGATCTTTTCATTAAAGTTACTTTTAACGAAACACGTTGAGCAATCGCCTGGATATCCATTAGACCACTCTTGCTACAAGGATTTTGGGAATAATCTGTTGAATATCGATGAGGTATCCCACATTCAAGCTATGTTACTCCTTCATCCATCGGAGATCTAGTGGTTGTGACATTTTCTTTGCTTTCTTTGGATCTCTAATAGTTGTTCTTTGGATAAGAGTTCGGAAACATGATAATTCTTAGTCCACCATAGGATCACCATTAGATCTCTTTATTTATAATTTAATATTTGTAGATCTAATGTACATCCACTAGATGTCCCAAAAGTGTTGGTGATCTGATGGATGTACTTTGGATATCAAAGAAGGATGATCCATGATTAGATATTTACTAGATGATCCAGCGCTAAAAAAATGTTTATTGGGGCTGAACTGGACAGTGTAAACTTTTTGTCAACCGGTGTGTACCCATGGGCGGCGCGTGGGGTCAAAAAGTGGGGGGGGGGGGCTAAAAATCAACAGTTTTTTTTATTTTTCTTTTTTTTTCTTTCTTTCTTCACCTTTTTCTTAATAAAGTTTGAGGCAGGCGGGTGGGGGGATAAATAACCATTCTTTTTGGAACACTTGTAATTTTGACTTGAAAGGGGCTAAAATTTAAAAATACTGAAAATTTGGACTAAATAGACACTTGAAACAATTTGGTTAGGAAAATTTTTGAAGAATATAAACAAAAGGTGGCAGTCTCGTTTCCTTATTAACTTCTGAATGAAGCAGACAGATGGCGATGAGAAATTGATAACGTTTTTTCATTATTCTTTTTCTCTTTTTTTTCTTTTTCCTTTTTCCCTTTTTTCCCTTATTTTCTTCTTTTTTTTTCTCTTTCAAAAATTTTTTTAGCCCCTCGTTCCCAAAAAAGTGGGGGGGCTATAGCCCCAATAGCCCCTTATACGCGCCGCCTATGTGTGTACCCCCAGTAGTTCAATATTTTCCATGGTTTTAACCCCTTATGGGCCCGGCCCGAGTATACTCGTTTTTCTCTCTTACAAGTCTATTGTTTTAGTCTTCTTTTAGAAACACCGCGAATATCGACAAAAACACCTACAAGATAAGGTTTCGTCGGACAGGGTGCCTTCAATTTGTCGTATAGGCAACTCCAACTCCCCCGAGTACGAACAGTTAACCACATTCCCTTTATAAACGGAAGAGTGCGGGTGTTCTTTTGAACTAATCTGGTCCTTAGAGGGTTAAGTGGACGAAATGCGATGTTGCCGAATTTCACGCAAGAACGTCGCGTCTGTTCTGTTGTTACCTATTTCTTTTCCCTATAGCGTCAAAGTATGTCAGGTTGCTTGAAAGTTTAACGAGGAGTTATGCCCGGTTCAGAACAACCACGAGCAACCCCCCCCCCCCCCCCCTCGTCATTACTGTACTGCTACTCAAATAAGGCTACCAATATTTTCTCTAAAATTATTATAAACTTAAATGTGTTTACAATATTTTTTAAATTGTGTTTTTTTTTCAGATATGTCTTTATGCCACTTCAAAATCTGCAACATGGGCAGAAAACGTTGGAAAGCGTGGCCGTGAATTTCCGATCCGACCAGAGATTTAACCTACTTTAAAACCGTTTTAATATAGATCGATTCCCTGCGATTGACGACTTATGGCGCCAAAAATTATCACCCTGGCAATACAAACATAATATAAAACACTTATTGCAATGTTACAATAATGATTCAGTTAAACGATTCGAATACAACATCGCCTACTTAGTATCAAAATTGAGATTCACAATAAATTAAAGTACATACTTATAAATTCATCCGTTCTTATTTCCATCATTTTGTATGACTAGTGGCAAAGCTATACGAATTGACAACATTGCTCTTTGGCCATTTAAACGCATAAAAAACATCAAACTATTAAGTTTGCGGTTCCAACATTTAACATAAGTTTAAATGGATAAATGTAACATTGTCAGATTGCATGCTTCAACACTGTCTTTATTGACTTTTAACCAATCTACAAGCTGATTCCAGTCTTTTGGACAAGACGAAATGAGATAGCGGGAATGGGTCTGTTGCATACTTTTGCTACAACAATTTAGAACCTTGATTCTTAAGTAATATTCGGCGAAAATAATGATGAGCATATTAAAAACGTTCAAAATCCACTCATTAACTCAGGAAATCACTTCAATTTCAAACAGCCCGCGCTACACTAGACACTATTTGCAACGGTATACTACTACATAGACGGAACCATCGTGCATCAGTATACAACATCGTAACTACAAAATGATGGAATTCCCTTCTAAATACATGAGCTATTGGCTGCATTTGCTGTCTGGTTTTTTCGGTTTATCAAAGATTACAAAATAATATAAGATATGTACGCATCTGAACGAAACATTCAAATGTTTATAAGTTATGTTGATGTTTACATAAACTATATGGTTCCATCTATGTAGTTATAAGTCGGTGATATAGTATGTCTAGTGTAGCGCGGGTTGTTTGAAATGGAAGGTATTTTCTGAGTTAATGAGTGGATTTTTAAAGTTTTTAATGTGCACATCGCTCGTTTCGCCGAATTTTCCGTTAGAAACAATCATGGGCGTCATTTCAAGTTCGGCTTGGGGGGGGGGGGGGGCAAAAAATCGTATGACCTTTTTTTTTTTTCTCATTATTATAATTTTCGGCTTGGAGGGGGCAAAAAATCGGATAACCTTTTTTTTTTTTTTTGCTCAACAATTTAATTTTAGAGCCAAAGAATCGCCTTTTGGGGGCAATAATTGGATGACCTTTTTTTTTGCTCATCAATATTATTCGTGCCAGTTTTTGAGCCTGACTTCAAATCCTTGGGGGGGGCAATTGCCCCCCCAGCCCCCCCTAAATGACGCCCATGGACAATGAGTTATATTGATGTAGCAAAAGTACGCAACAGACCCATTGGTTGAAACGGCGGCGTCACGTGACAGATTTTAAGTCGTTCGAGTTGTTACACCATGACTCTGAGTCATTCGAACCACTCGAGGAACCTCAAATCTGTCACGTGACGCCATTTCAACCAATGGGAAAAATCGATTCCCGCGCTACATCGTCTCGTCCAAAAGAGCACAAATCAGAATCAATCAATCAGAATCCCCTGGTTCTACCTGACTGCCTTTCATCTATATGAACCTCTATCGATACCTGCAGCAGTTGCTGGAAAATCTTAGGGGTGCCTATTTTTTTTTTATACAACCCGTACATTTTTTTTTTTGCTCCCTCACCGTCACGTCACCGTTTTTCTTGGGGGTGAAACCTTGATGTTTTCTATGTTGAATGGAGACTTGGACCTCGTGTCTAAGAAATATCGTCCATATTTCCTGGAATGTAAAATATGAAATAGCATTTTAGTTCCACCCGATCAATACGAATGAAAAATTGAATTAATAAGCAGGTTGATGACTCAATTACAGAGAAAATCTTTCTTCATTATTTAACACAAAGCTCATTTGCTAATTAAAAACGGGTAATCGAAGTTCCATTTTTTTATTTTATCTTTTTAGATGATTCAGTATGCAGGATCACGCTCCGGTGAGATTCAATTAAGAGTACGAGGGTCGTTTCAAAAGTAACCCTATATCTAATAAATCGGCAACCAAAAAAGGTAGAACAATTCTGTATAAAAAGCATTCTACGCTCATTGCTCCCACAATTCTAACCGTTTTTACAGAATATAAATCCGAAGTTAATCCAAAGTTAACAAAATGGCGTCCATTTTTCTGCGACCACTTACCGTCGCTGCGGTTCGAGCTTAATGCTTGTTAAAGACAATAAGCATGAGGATACGTAAAAAAATTAGGTAGGGTGCTCAATTAAGAGTTGTTACAACCACCTCTTCACACTTTTTTCTTCTTTTTTATCGATATACGGTTCGGTTGCCATCTATATTCTAGCAGCCGCTGCGAAGGTTAGTGCGGTTGCAGAAAAATGGACGCCATTTTGTTAATTTTTATCGGATTTGAATTCCGTAAAAATGATTAGAACCGTGAGAGTAGTGAGCATTGAATACAGTTTACAGAATTGTTCTACCTATCTATTTTGGTTGCTGAGATGTTTGATAGAGAAAATTATTTTTGAAACTACCCTCGTACTCAGTGGCGGATCCAGAAAATTTTTCTGGGGGGGGGGGCACGCCCATGAATTTCCGATTTTGAAGCGTTGCAGTAAGAAAAGAGTTATTTTCTATCGAAACAGCGAGGCAGAATTTGAGGCTTCTGCGGGAGAGTGGATCCGCCACTGCTCTTATATTTACGTGTTGAAGTGAGCTGCTTTGTGCGCGCTTAAGCAATTTTCCTGCCTATCGAATAAAACTGAATCCGAGCTCGTTGTTCAAAAGAAGTAGGTTTCATAATAACGGGAGAGAACTGATAAAACTATTGATTCATGATTGTTCTGTATGAAATTATTCCATTTCACTGAAAATTCAGGAAAATTCGATTTGTTGTCTATTTAAGATACGACTAACTTCGCACTTTTTGTTTACAATCATCGAATCCGAACAAATTGTATCTATTTTTGTTTTTCTGATAACGAGCGCAGAATTGGCCTTAGGAGCTTTGAGAACAAGTTTTTTTTAGTTTCCCAAATTCCCGGTCGAAATCGGAGGTCATATGAAAGAAACTAATCTTAGAGATGATGTTATCAGAAAAAATTGAGCTGACCCCCACCCCCTCAGCCTCTGGGGGGTCAAGGTATATTAAAAAGAGTGACTCATTGAAGTGCCCCCTTCAGAATAATTAAGAATGGCGAAAACTGTATCCTTTCATCTCAATAGACCTGTTTAGTGTTTAGTGATGATGTCACGATTACAATTGGGTCCGAACAAATGCTCCATCTCGCTCACTCTCGTGGATTTGTACCCATAAGAAATCAGATCCAAATTTTCGAATTCATGCTAATTACCAGCCAGTTTTCTCAAATTTTATTGCACCATTTGATTCCATTTACGTCAAAGTATCTTTTTACTCCGACATAATTCCTGAAAGATCACAAGTAACCCTGGTAAAAATGACGACTATACGACTATTCCAAAAACGACTATAAACATAGTTGCCGACTATAATCTATAGTTGGCCAACTATGTTTATAGGCGTTTTTGGAACGGTTATAGTCGTCATTTTTACCAGGGAAATTTACAATCACAGTTATACTGAGAGATGTTGTATATTTTTTCCTTGTCTTACTCACAGTCTCTTACGGGCTTATCAACGCCATGGCACTCAATCATCCTAACCTCTCTTCGTATCGAAGCTTGTTCGAGGTATAACACGTGATGTGGTGGTGCTGATGAACCTATATCCTAGAATTCTGTGCCCATAGGAAACTGTGAGTGGGATATAAGGACAAAACATTGGACTTTCTTCGAAATAACTGTGAATGTAAATTAATGCGTGATGGTTCACAAATGTTGTTGTAGCGTGATTACATTTTAAAGTACGTTGAATCTGATGGTGTAGTAAAATCTGAGAAAACTTGTTGTCTACTGTTACGAATTTGCATTTGAAAATGTGGATCCTGTTTCTTATGGGGGAAACACCCACGAGAGCGAGTGAGATGGAGCATTTTTTTGGATCCAATTTTTTTTGGGACGTCACACTAAACAGGTCTATCGGGGGAAAAGTTATGGAAAGAGGGGGGCGGCGTGTCACCAGTGGCGCCATTTGGGGGAGGGCAGGGGGGCAATTGCCCCCCAAGGATTTTCAATGTGGCCAAAAAATCAAGTCAGAGAGATTTTTTGAAGATTCGCGGGGGGGGGGGGAGGGCATCCAAACTTTTGGAGGGCCTTGCCGCCCCCCATTGATGTCAGAAGAGAGTTAGAGAGATTTTTTTAAGATGCACGGCCAAAAAAAAAAAAAAAAAAAAAAAAAAAAAAAAAAAAAAGAGGTCATCCAAATTTTTGGAGGGCCTTGCCCCCCCCAAGAAAAAGCTGAAATGGCGCCCCTGCGTGTCACTTTTGATTAGAGGTACTCGGTTTTTTTCAAAGCCTTTCAATGTTGACCACATGTTCTGAGGACCATAGGCATTCGTCCTCTCTGTTATTGACTCAAAAGCTACTCGAATACATGACCTTTATTACTATGCGATTGATCAGTAAAATCTGATAGAACTCTGATTTCTCTGACCTTCCTCCAGCGTAAAATTCGCCCATTCGTTTTGATCCGTCCCGTTTTAGACCTCCTTTGTTCATCGCCGCTCTGAATGAATCTAAGTCCTCGTAAGGGTAACCAACGAAACTATTTGGCGTCGTCAATGCTTCAGCGTAGAATTGATAAGCTCGGCCGTGGGAACAAAATCCTGTTGATCACAGAATGCCAAAAAGATTTAAAACAAATTAATACATACATAAATAAATAAATAACATGAAAAACTGCATCTTGAAATCTAGAATTTTACCTAGAGCAGAGAGGCAATGGGTCTGTTACAAACTTTTGCCACAACAATTAAGAGTGTGTAATCTAATGTAAAATTGCCTGAAAAGACCATTGGTGGCATCAAAAAGTCATAAAATGCAATAATAAACTCACAAGAGGCGTTTAGTGAAATCCAAGATGGCGGATAAATATCGAGCAATTTGTGTGCATGCATCACGAACATCCAAGGATGGCTAACTTTGACAACCTCACTGGAGGTAGAGGTTATGTGTTTGTTTACATTGTGATTGGTTGTGATCAATATTGTGAGGTTGGCTATCCTTGGAGGTTCGTGGTGCATGAATACACATTGCTCGATATTTCTCCGCCATCTTGGATTTCATTAAACGCCTCTTGTAAGTTTATTATTGCATTTCATGACTTTCTGATGCCACCAATGGCCTTTTCAGGCAATTTTACATTAGATTATACTCTCTTAATCGTTGTAGCAAAAGTTTGCAACAGACCCATTGTGTCTGTATGACCTAAAGCTAAGGATATTCACCCCTGGGCCAATGTCATGTGGTCCAATCATCCATGGATTCATTGAGGTGGCCAGTGAAATCACTGATTGCCATGCAGTGCATATCTCATTGGTTATTGCCACTGCGAATGAATTCCATTGACCGCCAATGCAAAGTTTCAGGAGTCGCAAGAATGCACATGGAGCGCAGAGGGTCGTTTAGATTACGCGAGGATTGGCCTTAATTGGCCGCACTTATCTTGAATTTCAATTCACCACCAAAACTTCAGGTTTGATAGTACAAGTACATATGAACAGTCTTACCCCACGTGTAAGGTGGACATCCAGGTTGTCTAAATGAGCCACCATTCGGATAAAAGTCTATGTGTCCTATTGGATCCTCGAAACCAAGCCAACCTCCACAGGTGTGAACTATGTCGACAAAATTTGCAGCGTCCGAATTCAAGCGCCAATCAGTATTCAATAACTCAAACACAGGATAAGCTGGGTCCAATCCTGAAATTTATCAAGGAGACACCACATGCTAATATATAGGTACTCTTGAATTGAAAGTGAATGTTATCAATTATTGGAATGTCATCGGGTTTATATTTGTAAGTACTACGAATTTCTTAACTGATCGAAAGCTCAAACGTTTCTTATCCCAATTATTCTTAGGTATCACAGTCTCAATTAAAATATTTCTGGTAGTTTTTGTTTGTTTCTATCGTTACAGCACCTTTCTCTGTAGTGTATCCCTCAGTAAAGCCTACTTTTAAGTTTCATACAAGTACAGGGAGACGACTTTCTTTATTTTACCTTTTAAAAAGAGGTTTGCAGTGTTCCTTGGCTGGCTTATCATATAGATAATTCTATTCTCTGTTCACGATAAGAAGGCGGGTGAGAATTCAGGTAGTAGTGCAATATTTAGCAACAGTGCGGCTATGCCGGTTACTCCAACCCTTCGAAATGGCCGTTGTTCTCCCGACCTTCCTCTTGGCACGGAGGATTTTTAAGAACCGACAACAGACTCTATTTACACACGTCCAGTAAAAATTGCGAACGGTCAAAGATACGAAAAAACGGACGACATTTTCGCTTATAAGGGCCAAAACTCGGCGAAATTTATAAAGTTTGAATATTGATGACTCAGAAATTCGATATTCGACGAAATACCCTCAATTTAATTCGGCTGAAATATGTATACGAATTTCTGAGAGTCATCAATATTCAAACTTTACAATTTTTGCCGAGTCGTTTTGGCCCAATTGAGCGAAAACGTCGTCCGCCTTTTCGTATCTTTGACCGTTCGCAATTTTTACTGGACGTGTGTAAATTTTAGAGTCTGTCGTCGGTTCTTGGAAATCCTCCGTGCCAAGAGAAAGGTCGGGAGAACAGCGGCCACTGCGAAGGGTTGGAGTAGCCGGCATAGCCACACTGTTGCTGTATAGTGCATTACTACCTGAATTCTCACCCGCCTTCTAATCGTGAACAGAGTATAAGGATTTGCTTCTAGGTTTAAGTCAGTGGCGTAGCGTGCAATATGGCAACGTTGAACTGTGTCCATTTAAACCCATGGAAAAGATCGAGCTGTTGGGTGTTCGGTGAACACCTTCGCATTCGACCTTTTACATGGTGTTTGGGCGCGGGGAGAGGAGAGTCGGTGCGCGCGATCAGCCGCGGTCCCAGTAAGCGTGGCTCACTGATTGAACTTTCAACTCCGAGTAGTTCACGTCCATCACCGTGGGATCGCGCTGATTCCGGTCAGCTTGGATTCTTCTTTGCGTCGCGCCCCCGCACGCTCTTCGATTGGACCCCGAATTTCGGGTTAAGTCTACCAAACGCGAGGGAATCGGACCCTGCTTCACAAAGCTTAATTTTTAGTTAAATCATCGTTTTCTCCCTCCTAACTTCCTTTCCTTTTGACATCCTCGCTTTCCCCAACCCTCCTGTGTTTAATGCCTACCTCTTTCTTTACCATATTCAAATTTTCTCTGATTATTGGATTTCGACCAATTGCCAACGTAAGTATTAATAATCATTGCTCCAGAGATGATCATTCCTCACGGAGAATCCATCGATGTATCTTTTCTTCGATATAAAAACGCGCTTCTCGCTTTATAATTTTAGTTCGCCCCGCCCCGCTTCGCTTCCTTTCATTTATTTCATTTAAATTTAATTTACTTTATTTTCCGCGTCTTAAGTTAGAATCGTTTTTTCTTTTTTCACTTTTTATATCATCGCTTTCCACATGTAAAATCGCTTTTTCGCTTCTCGCTTTTTGTCTCATTGCTTTCCGCGTTTATAATCGATTTTCGTTCTCGTCTTTTTTGCTATTTCGTTTCTCTAATCGTCTACGCGTTTTGATTGTAAATATTAAATTCATAATTGATCTCCCTGTCGTACCCTACTTCGATAGGATGCCCCACGGCGAGCGTCGCCAGGGAGGATTTTCTAAAACCCTGTAAAAGATTTTTTTCCGCGGTTTTTTGTTTGTTTCATTTCATACTTTTTTTTAGTTTTATTTTAGTTTCATTAATCGCCCGCGCGAAAACACATGGGTTTGAATGGCAACAGCACAACGTTGCCAAATTGCACGCTACGCCACTGGTTTAAGTATATACTTAAGTGTATCCCGAGATATATCCCTATCTTGAATCGATACCGATTCGATGCCAGTTGTTTTCGTCAAGAAAAAGCGTACCTGTTATCCACGGGACCTTCTGCCCGAGAATTTGATGCATCTTCTGTCCTGCGAGCCCTGCTATATGAGCTCCCAGACTGTGCCCTATTATGTGCAGAGAGGTGGCGTTTACATGCTTCAGGAGGACTAGATCCGATAAGAATTCGCCGATAGCTGCTGCAACTTGAAATGAATTATAACAAGACTCTGGATACAGCCAGGTTTGTGAGTGGTAACTCCAATCAACCACCAACAAATTCATGTCTTTATTCTTCAACAGTGCTGCCGAAAACATAATGAGATGGTTCAAAGACTTAGAAAGGGGAATAAGAACAATTGTTTTTTTTAAAGCATAACTATGGTAAAATTAATATCTATATAGACTGTTTTAGTAAAGCAATAAATCGTATCGATTACCGTTCGAGGACCTCAGCAAGCCGATCATTTACTTCATCGTTAAACCAATCGTTAAGATTGTGTACCTATGAGTGATTCTATTGATCGAATATTGTGAAACTTAGCCGTTGCTATGGTAACCATCGTTATAGTGTACGTTTTTTAAAGGTTACTCATGAATAGCCTTTAACCAACGAGACTCTTAACGATGCTTAACATAGCAACAGCCAAGTTTTACAATTTTCGACCAATAGCGTCACTCGTAGACAGTTTTAACGATCGGTTTAACGATAAAGTAAATGATCGGCCCGCTGGTTCCGAACAAACTCTGGTTCAACGTAATTTCCCTATGATCGAACTTTTCAACGGGAATTTAGGCTATTAAATCGAACAATTATTGCAAACTTTTTGAAACTATGCATTCTACGTCATCAAAAATGCTTAATTATGCCTGGTTCCTTGACTAAAACTGCCGAAATCAATAAGATATTACAGATTGAAAGTTGCATTTGTAGGTTAGAATCGCCCGAAATCCCGCCAATTCCACAATAACAACAATAACATTTGGGTGATTCCAACCTCCAAATGCATCGTTTAATGTGTAATATTTTGTTGATTCCGGCAGTTTTAGCTGTGGAACCAGGCATAATCAAACATTTTCGAGGACGTAGAATTCGCATAATCGCTAAAAGGTCGCAATATATATTTGATTTAACAGCCTAAATTTCCGTTCAAAAATACTCTTATGAGAAAAATACATTGAATCAGAGTTTGTTTGATTGCCTCGGACGGTAATCGATACGATATATCGCTCTACTAAATCAGTCTATTATAACATTTTTATTTCGATTGAAAGACCGCGTTGAAGGATGCCGCATCTTCAGTCAGAGGTTTTGAGAGTACCTGTAGCTCTGCTTTCAATTTTGGACTCATAGAATTCTATCGCAGTTGTTCTCTCTATTGTTCTTAATTTATGTTCAAATCGGTGGAAAATAAAAAGAGCAGAAGTGAGGACAGTGGCGGCTCGAGCGCAGTTTGGCAACCATGCGTTTTGCCATTTAAACCTGCGCAAATGTATCGATCTCTTGGGGGTGCAAAGCACCTCCTAAACATCGATTGTTTTACATAGGTTTAAATGGAGAGGATCCGTTGTTGCCAAATTGCACGGGCTGCCACTGAGTGAGGGTTGCGCGAAACCTGGCAACATTATACTCTGTCCATTTAAACCAATGGAAATGATCGGCCTTTTGAGTTTTCGGTGAGCACCTTTGAATTCCACCTTTAGCATGGGTTTTAATGGCGAAAATTTAACAATGGACAGTTGCACGCGCTATGCCACTCAGTGGGTGAATTTGCTGTCAAAAATCAGAAAGTTAAAATCGACTAAACATAATCGATACCAAGCTCCAGGATTAACCTCTAATGGGCTAAGCCCGAGTATACTCGTGCTCTTCTTCAAATCTATTCCACATTGTTCAAGTATCATGATTCCGAATGAACGCGATTCCAGATAAACTCTTACTAAACGATAAGATTTCGTCGGAGTGCCTTCAATTTATCGTATCGGCAATTCCAACTCCGCCGAGCACGAATAGTTAACTACCTTTCCTATAAATTAACTGAAGAGTGGCGTTCTTTATTTATTACTCATTTGAACCACTTCTAGAGCTCGTTTCAGAAATGTAGGCGGACCAAAACCATAATCTTGGACGAATTTCCAACTTTTATTCCTTCAAATAAATGCCGAATTTGCCCCTGACTTTATTCTTTGGTGTTTAAAGTTTACCTCATTGAAAAGTGAACACTCAATTTCATTTTTATTCATTTTCATCGAGTAATATTAGAAATAATGTTGACAAATTCCAGAGATTATCTGTCTAGGTCCGCCTACACTTCTGAAACGAGCTCTAACACATGATTATGACTGGCAAATGAATACACAGAGAGTTTAAAATAAATCAGTTCATTTTGTAAAAAAAAATAATTATCTCAGGTGATTTTATCGCGCTGATTTTTGACCGCCAATAGTTGCACATTTCTGATCATGGAGCGCAATTCAAAGGCGGATTCAGCAATCTGGCAACTGTGTATTACTTCTATTTGAATGCATGAGAAACAATCGACTAGTAAAAGAGCCATGGCCCCCTCAAGAATCGATTGTTTTTCATAAGTTCAAATGGGATGAATTAATGGTTGCCAAATTGCTGGATCCGCTCATGGCGCTATTGGGCTCAATTTACGCTGATCATAGCATAAACTAATTCTGTAATACTGTTGCATCAAATTTCCAATCTGAAATTAAACTTTTATTTACTTTTAATAATTTATTATAACTGAGATGATATATTTGCGTCTCTCGTAAATCATGTCAGTGGCGTAGCGTGCAGTTTGGCAACGTTGTACAGTGTCCATTTAAACCAATGTAAAAGGTCGAATGCGAAGGTGTTCACCGAACACCCAATAGTTCGATATTTTTCATGGGTTCAAATGCAAGAACTGCAACGTTGCCAAATTGCACGCTACGCCACTGAATCATGTATACCGTGCCGTGTGAGAGACCTACTTTAGCGTAAGATGCACAAACAAATCGAGTTTCCCAGTCCAGTTTGAGGAGAGCAACGCGGTGCCCTTTGGCCAAAACTTCTTAAATCATTTATACTTTTAGGGGACTCTCAGTGGAAGAAAAAGTTATCTCCACGATCCTATGCTTGCCTTATCTCTATAACTATTTCAACTGAGGTAACTCAATTTTTCTAAGGGTGACGAGTAAACGCTCCCTTCCACTTGCTTTTCGACCCTTCAATGTTGAGCCTATTGCCATGGAAACTCGTGATCGAGGATGATTTTACGCCACTGGCGCAACCAGGATATCTTTCATCTCTCTCATTTCCCATTTGAATGTATAAGTAGGAAAAGGACAGAAGGAGGGGGTTTTATCCCCTTGTCCATCCTTGTCTAACATACGTTTCTTAATGGAGAAAAGAGAGAGATGAAGAAACTCTCGGTGCGCTACTGTTTTACGCTAGACGCAGTTCATGAATGAACAACGAGCTGCAGAGGTAGTTTCAGAAGTGTAGGCGCACCTAGACCTATAATCTTTGGAATTTGACAACATTATTTACGATATTACTCAATGGAGATTAAAGAAAATGAGTTCGAGTGTTCACTTTTCAATAACGAACACTTAAAAAGCAAAATAATTAACCCTTTAATGACAAGGTTAGTTCAAGAGTATACCACTCCTCAGTTTATGCAGGGAAGGTAGGTAACTTTTCGTACTCGGTGGAGTTGGCATTGCCTATCCTATTAATTGAAGGCTCCCGACGAGACCTTATCTTGTCGCGTTTTCAACTGTATATTTGCGTTTATTCGGAATAAGGACTGAAACAATGTCTAATAAACTTGAGGAGAAAAACGAGTATACTCGGGCTTGGCCCCTAAGGGGTTAAGTCGTGGGCAAATTTTGTTTTGATTTAAAAGAACAAAAGTTAAAAATTCGCCAAAGATTATTGTTTAGGTACGCCTATACTTCTGAAACGAGCTCTAGCATGGCAGTGATGGTATACGACTCGTGATGTTAGGCAGCAATGTTTATCATCTGTTCGAAATTCAGAACAGAATAGTATATATGTAGTACGGAGCTTTACACAGAGAATTGCCAAAATCTCTTCCAACATCTGCACCTATTTAAAGGATGCGTCAGTTGGGAGAACGAATTTTCGAAATTTTGCAGGTGATATTTTATCTACATTTGATAGTTTGAGGCACGACTGAAATGTTAAAGGAATTATGTTGACAGTCACATCGTTTCTCTTATTTTTCGGATCAAAGTTAAACTTACTGTCTTTCATTAGCGCAGGGAACAGTGAATCTGTGTCGCACAGCCATCCATGAATAATGACTTTCGTTTCAAGGTTTTCGTCAAAAGACTTGCTTCGTAAATGTTTGATATCAATCGGCAATATTTTTCTGCTCGTGGTCCCATTATCAGTTTTTCTTGATGGAACAAAAAAATATACAGAAATGAATTAAAGAATATCTACACGTCTTTTCTAAGTATATGTTTAATTGAATGAAAAATAAAAAAATAAAATAAAATAAAAGAAACCTACGAAAAACGTGTCCTGACATTTTTAGAGAAAAACTTTGCCGTGGGTTTGCCTTCATATATATGTTTAGTGGCTTTGCGAAACCATCCGTACTTTTGTTGAATTACGAAAGAAGAAATAATAAATTATAATGCTGTTTTCCTTATAGATTTGACTTCCTTTTTTTTCTTTTCTTTTCCGTCAACACCACATCATAGGGGCAGTTTCAAGCGTCTGAAATGTTGTGTTTTTTATAAAGAAAACGATAGTACTTTATGAGCTGAGAACAATGGTGCCTTTGGTTTTTTCCTAAGTGTCCCAGTTTTGGAGGTACACAGTGTAAAATTGTAAAAAATAGTGTGCATAGTGACGGTGACGGTACTACGCGGAATTCCCACTTAAAAGAATGTATTTTGGGCCAAAATTTCATATGTGGAACAATAATACCTACTTTTAATTAGAAACCAAAGGCACCTTTGCTCTCAGCTCATCAAGTATACTTTCAGTTTTGTTACCAAAAAAAAAAAAAAAAAAAAAAAAAAAAAAAACCTTACAGACCCTTGCAACTGCCCCTTTCGTATTGCGTTTTGAGAGTAAAAACTTTGGAAATTAAATAGTTTCCCTCTTCTGTGACAGTGGCATTCCGTCCACGTTACCTTTGACACCTAAGGTGTCGGTTGAAAAGTTGTGAGTGCAAAGATTTATTTCATTTTCAAAAAGCTTTGACAAATATCGAAGAGGGCCAAGAGAATTGCCAGTAGTGCGACACGCAGAAAAGAAGAGAGACTGGCATAGACTCGTTCACTCGCACGCTTGACTAAGCGTGACTAAGCGTGACGAAGCGTGACGAAGCGTGACTAAGCTGAGAAACGGTAGAAACGTCTTTTAATCCAGCTTTTCACAATTTTAACCATTTTTCTAAAAAATTATCAGTTCAAAAACTTTTGACAATTTTTGATCGTCCAAAAATTATTTTGCTGACAAATTTTTGATAGTGTATTTTTTCCCTTAAAACGCTTGTTTATACAGTAGAAAATTGTGCACACTGCGTTTTTACGTTTACGATAACACTCGTGGTTTTATCACGTCACGCCACTGTTCTGTGACTATAGTCATCTTTACCAAGGTGAACGTTATACTTACTTCGATTTTTGAAGATGATCAACTATAATGCGTTTGGACTTACCACCGCGCTCATTGAAAGTCGTTACAAGAATCCACGCGCAATATTAAGAGCGCGCGCGCGCGCGTGTGTGTGTGTGTGTTTGTGTGTGTGTATGAGCAAGTGTTATTTTTACCACTGCAAAAAAGTTTTGTGAATTGGCGATGATGCCAGATTATTGTCTGAAACTCTAACCTGTGCAAATGGAATAGAATCTTGTCTCGTTTGATGACGATTGAACTCTTATCAACGGCAGCGCGATTTTTTATTTCTTCGAGTCTTGCTTTGTTACGTTCGTCCAACACACCAAGGACGAAGCGTTTTTCATAATCTGCGTTTAAAAAAAAAAAAAAAAAAAAAAAAAAAAAAAAAAAAAAAAAAAAACGGAATAAATAAATTGGCAATGGTGGGGCTGTTGCACACGATTATTCTAGGCAATTTGAGGGTTGATTCCAGTTGATTCAGGTGTAAAAACCTCCAAAAACAACGATAGTAGGACTAAAAACTTGCGAAATCCTTTACAAAACTCAGAAAATGCTTTTAAACGGGCGACCGTAATGGCGCGGTGTTGGGCACTAATATAATAAGGGAGATTTTCCATCTTAATTTCGTCGCTCTATCGCTGAGAAAGGGAAGATTCACAGAGTATAACTAGCCGCCAGAAGAGTAATTAACACCCAATTAATGGTATACTGTGACACCTCTGGTGACACTGGTGTCGAAGGCAAGTCGTCTCTGATTGGCCACTTCTTGATGGAGTGACAGTTTTATTAGATGGGAATCTCTTATTATTAGTACCCAACACCGCCATTACAGTCGCACATTTGAAAACATTTTGAGTTTAGGAGTGGATTTTGTAAGTTTTTCGTGCGACCATCGTTATATTTTTGGAGGTTTTACTTCTGAATCGACCCTTATAATTCGCCTGTAGCCAAAGTGTACAACCTAGCCCCATTGGAATAAAAATGGCAAAATATTCGGTGGAAGGTCTTGTTAGTATGACACGATGAAAAGGCAAGCTTGCCTCCCTTTTTTCAGAGTGAGCATAAACTCTATTAATTGTTTCTACCCTCTACAATATATATGTAAGTAATCATCGGACGAAATCACGTATTTTCCAATTTTGAGGGAAAATTTGGGAGTAGCTTTCAGCTTCCTAAGCAAGCCCAAGACTCGAAGGATGTCTGAGCGATCAAAACTGAGGATATATTTTGAACATCCAAGCGCCACGCAATTATATTGTCCAATTCTTGAGGATGTGCAGTGGCGAGGCGTGAAATTTGGCAACAATGTATTTTCTCCATTTAAATTCACCAAAAAATTCGAACGCTTCAGTCATCGGCGATGACTAGGCATTCCAACCTTTCTAATGTGTTTATATGGGAAGAAGGAACGTTGCCAAATCGCACGCCTCGCCACTGAGGATGTGTATAGGAACGTGATTTTTTCCAACAGCCACTAATTTCCGTAGATCTATCTTCGTTTCTGATTGAAATAATCGTATAGATCGATCGAACAAAACTGGACCCCCCCCCCAAAACTGTGCTAAACTTGATGTATTTAACGCATTCCAATCAAAATAGCAAAGTAGTTGTTACCATTGCGAGTTAGATGGGTACTTGTACTTCTAAGTCAGAATCGTTCATCAAAAGATTGCGACAAAACTTAAAAGCACGCTTTAAAATCTAAATCGTTTCATACGTAGGTATACTCGTACATACATAAATGTATAATTTAAAACCCCTTCATTCTTCAGCATATGCAAATACGCGACTTTAGAGTACGAACAATTATCTGCCTAAAGTGGCGCTTTCTCGTATCAATAGATTTTCATAAACGGGCACTCTAGTATTTAACAATAAAGACTTCCGAAATCCACCCGTTAACTATATTTATAGTGACATGAGCTTTTAGGAGGGCGACCGCAATGGCGTCGCCGTTACATAGGTAAGTGTACTATCGATGAATCAAAGATTGTCGCGAGATTTACACGAGCTAAATTTCGCCTTCAAGGTTTTGGTTCGGCCACTCTTCATACTCCTCTCACCTTACAGGTGAGAGGCCAGTGCGGGTGGGGCGGGAAAGCCATTGCAGATCAATCCCCCAATCACACCCATAACTCAAAAAGTGTGAAAATCTCGCGACAAACAATCTATAATTCGTCGATAGTACCATGAAAATTCCTATATTAACTTTGTTATACCTCCTCTGTGCATGCTGGGAAAGGGTTACATCCATGTAGAAAGTTACAAATTACAAGACTCATCCCTCATGGTACCTGCTATGTAACGACGCCATTGATCTGCGAATCACTCTATTGCAGTAGCGCACCGAGAGATATAGCCTTACCTAAGATATATACCTTCATCTCTCTCTGTTCTCCATTAAGAAACGTATGTTAGACAAGGATGGACAAGGGGATAAAACCCCCTCCTTCTGTCCTTTTCCTACTCATGCATTCAAATGGG
Organism: Trialeurodes vaporariorum; assembly: GCA_011764245.1. Classification (NCBI taxonomy): domain Eukaryota; kingdom Metazoa; phylum Arthropoda; class Insecta; order Hemiptera; family Aleyrodidae; genus Trialeurodes; species Trialeurodes vaporariorum. Next base: position 10,658,970 of record VMOF01000111.1, on the reverse strand, counting down.
AAATGAGAGAGATGGAAGATATCCTGGTTGCGCCAGTGCTCTATTGTATCTAGAACCTCTACTCTAGCGCATAGATACTGTATACTCAGTAGATCTAAACTATTATACTCAAGCATGAAATTAACGAATTAAAAAAGTATTAAGTACCTACCAGTAATATTTGAACCTGCTTTCGTTCCGTTAATTAACTTCTGGAGATCGCTGTTTGTAGACGTTGATTGTTCCGAAGGTTTCACCACTGCCAGCAACAGAGACAAGTAAAAGAACAACACCTCCATATTTGCAGCCAAACTATACGGCTCTTTTTACCACGCAGTTATTAAAATAAAAATCTTGAAATTATCGGAGAGGAAAAAAGAAGTCAAACGCGGGAAAGATAATTGGTCCTCGAATAAGTTTCCAGCGGTTTTGGCAATGCGAGAAGCAGAAACCCCTTTTTGGCGAAATCACAAACATCTTGATCCGGTTATTTACTGACGCAAAGCCAATGACGCTCCGATGGAGAACGAAATCACAACTCAAAAAGGCTCGCGTCATCGCACATCAGATTTAATAGGAGGAAATGAGATGTTCCGTTGATCAAAAATTACATTTCTGGTGGTTGTAAAATATCAATCCATCTTTGAGATTGTAATTACGAAAGAACATAAAGCGCGAGTCGATATGTTCAAGTCTGTCTCTCCCCCCCCCCCAACCTCCATCTCTTCAAACTTTTCAAAGTTGACTTACTCCTCAGCGTAGCGCGAATACTTGCAAGTTGTTTAGCTTTTAGCTACAACACATGTGAGCTAATTTGTGAATGGAGGTAAATTAATGGCTCAATCAGCTCACAACTATCGTTTGATATCAAAATCATTTTCTCAGATATTCAGACTAAAATTAAGGTGTACCCTACTCATTCGCTCCCATAAGTACATACAGGGTGTCTGAGAAAGAAGTTCTGTCTTTTGCAGTGATTAAGGCCGAATTAAAAATTTAAGTTTAAACTACTCGGGGAGGGGGGGCAGTTTTTTGTTTTTTGTTTTGTTTTTTTGGTTTATATCGGAGTGGAATCACTCTATTATGCTCGTGGACATACTGCTTTAATTTAAAAACTGGGTATGCGGGTAGCCTAGCTGTAATGCACGTGCCTTTCTTATATGAGCACGTGTGCTTTGCGTACCAAGCTTGTGAGCACATTTTTGGATCACGATGGATACATCGAACGTGTCAAGTGCACACGACGATGCACGACAGTGCATTATATAGTGCCTCCGCACTCCGATGTAAAACACAAAAAAACAAAACAAAACAAACAAATGTTGAGGCGGATTTTAGGGGTAAAGGTAGTATTACTTTCCTAGAATCGCAACTGACAATAAGACAACCTGCATGAAATAAATTGGTAGTTAGATAACTATTCCGGCTTGACTGTATTGGTTGTGCATACAGTCTAAATTGAAGGCGCTTTTCTGCAACGTAACTTGCTCCTAGTAGAGACGTAGGAGTGGGCCTTCGTACACGCTCAAAGGACGATCGTCATATTGGCATCGGTGAAAATTCAAACATAGCCTTGACCGAAGAGGTATGCTCATCTGACTTCCCGCCACAAATTCAGTGGCGCGCATTTTAAAATCGCTACAGCCAGGATGGCAAAAGCAGAAAACTTATACTCTTTGCAGAAAACATTGGGTTGTTTTCTGCTTTCCTGCAGAGGGCAGCCCAATGTTTTCTGCAAAGAGTATACGTTTTCTGCTTTTGTCGGCCATCTTGCTTGCAGTGATTTTGAACTGCGCGCCTCTGAATTTGTGGCGCGAAGTCAGATGAGCATACCTCTTGGCCTTAACCAAAACACCTCCAAAACGGGTTTATTTGCTTTGTTGACGGTAGATGAACAGATGACACACTCAACACCCATCGTCAAAGCGTGTACTTACAAAGAGCTTTTGTAGAAATCACTCTTTACTTTTCAGTTACACGTGGACAGGGGCTCAAGAGTCCATCACAGCTGTAGATAGTGATTATAGTACCAAACAGATGTTTAAAGTTTTGGCAGTTAAGAATTCAAGGTATGGGGCCAATCCTCGTTTAATGAAAGCAACAAGCAACCCTCTGCAGTCTGCACTTCTTGTGCATTCTTCATACTGTCGCAACTTTTAGTGTTCCCAGATCATATAGCTTTATCCGACGGCGGGGTTTCCTTTAACCTTTTCGAGGCCGTCTCACTCATAGCAACACATGACTCATCAGTCATCACATGCGCAAAAAGGCGATGTCGCCAAAACCCCGCTTGTGACCCCTCTATCGATTCAGCTTGGCAAATGGAGTCGATCGCCCTCAAGGGTTTTCATATCTTTTGCAATGGGGCCGTCTCACTCATAGCAGCACATTACTCATCACATGCGCAAAAAGGCGATGTCGCCAAAACCCCGCTTGTGACCCCTCTATCGATTCAGCTTGGCAAATGGAGTCGATCGCCCTCAAGGGTTTTCATATCTTTTGCAATGGGGCCGTCTCACTCATAGCAACACATGACTCATTACATGCGCAAAAAGGCGATGTCGCCAAAACCCCGCTTGTGACCCCTCTATCGATTCAGCTTGGCAAATGGAGTCGATCGCCCTCAAGGGTTTTCATATCTTTTGCAATGTGGCCGTTTCACTCATAGCAACACATGACTCATCACATGGGCGAAAAGGTGATGTCGCCAAACCCCGTTGTGACCCCTCTATCGATTCAGTTTGGAAAATGGAGTCGATCGCCCTAAAGGGTTTTCATATCTTTTGCAATGGGGCCGTCTCACTCATAGCAGCACATTACTCATCACATGCGCAAAAAGGCGATGTCGCCAAAACCCCGCTTGTGACCCCTCTATCGATTCAGCTTGGCAAATGGAGTCGATCGCCCTCAAGGGTTTTCATATCTTTTGCAATGGGGCCATCTCACTCATAGCAGCACATTACTCATCACATGCGCAAAAAGGCGATGTCGCCAAAACCCCGCTTGTGACCCCTCTATCGATTCAGCTTGGCAAATGGAGTCGATCGCCCTAAAGGGGTTTTCATATCTTTTGCAATGTGGCCGTTTCACTCATAGCAACACATGACTCATCACATGGGCAAAAAGGTGATGTCGCCAAAACCCCGCTTGTGACCCCTCTATCGATTCAGTTTGGCAAATGGAGTCGATCGCCCTCAAGGGTTTTCATATCTTTTGCAATGGGGCCGTCTCACTCATAGCAGCACATTACTCATCACATGCGCAAAAAGGCGATGTCGCCAAAACCCCGCTTGTGACCCCTCTATCGATTCAGTTTGGCAAATGGAGTCGATCGCCCTCAAGGGTTTCATATCTTTTGCAATGGGGCCGTCTCACTCATAGCAGCACATTACTCATCACATGCGCAAAAAGGCGATGTCGCCAAAACCCCGCTTGTGACCCCTCTATCGATTCAGCTTGGCAAATGGAGTCGATCGCCCTCAAGGGTTTTCATATCTTTTGCAATGTGGCCGTTTCACTCATAGCAACACATGACTCATCACATGGGCGAAAAGGTGATGTTGCCAAAACCCCGCTTGTGACCCCTCTATCGATTCAGTTTGGCAAATGGAGTCGATCGCCCTCAAGGGTTTTCATATCTTTTGCAATGGGGCCGTCTCACTCATAGCAACACATGACTCATCACATGCGCAAAAAGGCGATGTCGCCAAAACCCCGCTTGTGACCCCTCTATCGATTCAGCTTGGCAAATGGAGTCGATCGCCCTCAAGGGTTTTCATATCTTTTGCAATGGGGCCGTCTCACTCATAGCAGCACATTACTCATCACATGCGCAAAAAGGCGATGTCGCCAAAACCCCGCTTGTGACCCCTCTATCGATTCAGCTTGGCAAATGGAGTCGATCGCCCTCAAGGGTTTTCATATCTTTTGCAATGGGGCCGTCTCACTCATAGCAACACATGACTCATCACATGCGCAAAAAGGCGATGTCGCCAAAACCCCGCTTGTGACCCCTCTATCGATTCAGCTTGGCAAATGGAGTCGATCGCCCTCAAGGGTTTTCATATCTTTTGCAATGTGGCCGTTTCACTCATGGCAACACAAGACTCATGCATTGGCGGACCCAGGGGGCTGTCAAACGGGGTGATCGCCCCCCTTCCCAATAGAGGGAAAAGATGAGAGAGGAAGGGGGAAAGCTCGAGCAAAAAAAAAAGGAAAGGGGGTAACTCACGTGCAACAATCCCAAGTTAGCCCCCCCCCCCTCGTTCGTAAGGGCTGGATCCACCACTGGATAGGATCTGCATAACGCATTCGTAATTTCTTCTTGACTGTAAGCCTGTAAGATCCACTCAAAATTTAGCACTTTGCAAGGTTTTGATGATACAGGCAAATGGACAATCATTACTTGTGTAAAGTCCTGTGAAAATAACGATGAGACCATTAAAAAAGTCTAAAACTGACTCCTCGCAGAGAAAACTCAACTTGAGGTTTCAGGTGGCCACCCTTGCATATGTATGTAACCTCGGATTAGCACCCCCAAACAAACAGCCGCCATCTTGTTTGTTGACAATTGCGAACCGGAGAATAAACTTTCACATGATATTATCACAACACTAATACGACTAGATAAATAAATTATAGTTGCTCAATGTTTGTTTCACTCAGCCGTTCTCCTTTCGGAAGGTTCGTAGCGGCAATACACCGATATGCGTGATTACAGTTTTCTCTGCGAGGAGTGAATTTTAGACATTTTTAATGGCCTCATCGTTATTTTCTTAGCATTTTACACAGGAAATGATAGTCCATCTGCCTGCAGCAAAACCTTGCAAGACTCAAGAGCTCTATTTGTTGACATTTCCAAAACAATTCGTTGTCAAACTCCTTCATCAATGGAGCTGTTGCACACTTTAGCTATAAACGATTTAACAGTCGGTTCTGGTGTAAAAACCTTCAGCGGTGGCAGCATTAAAAACTTCCGAAATCCACTCCTAAACTCAATAAACGCTTTTATTTGCGCAATCGTAATGGTGGCATACGGCAGTAATAATGAGAGATTCCCATCTAACAATAATGCAACTCCATCAAGAAGTGACCAATAAAAGACGACTCTCATTTGACACCGGTATCACTAGATGTCACGGTACCATTCATTGGATGTGGATCACTATACCTTAGTATTTGAGACGCTGATGTCAAAAATGATATCATTTTCTACGTAGATAGTCCTGATTTTACGCATATTCTACTTTTAAGCATTTTTCGCGATAAAGTATAAATTATGGAAAAACTAGATTATTTTGATCAAAACTAAGGCCAAATTCGAACTCGGCAGGTCAATTTACGTAGAAAGTTCCGCTATTAACGCGATCACAGGTGTAATAATTAAAAACAACTCCATGTTTGTGTCCAGAGACCCTTATTTTGTGTTAATAGGGGGCGGACATCTATGTCGTTAAAGCGTAAAAATCAAAGTTTTTAGTCCTGCCCCCGTTATTTTTGGAGGTTCTCTTACCAGAATCGACTATTAAATCGCTTATAGCAAAAGTGTGCAACTGCACCAGGCGGACCTTCATTTCGCGGTAAAAATTCAAACTGAAGCTCTTTCCTCCGGTGTTTGGTGATTGGTTTGTGGTTAGCGTTTGTTTACTTATCAGCCGGCGACATATTCTAGGTTATGTTCGTTGTTCCTGGTTCTTACTGTCCACCCCAAGGTCCATATACTCCAGGTCAGTCGGTCCGGTGTACGAAATTCGTCCGTTCTGCGCAGCCCTCCGTTTGTGACGTATCCTTCGAGCAACTTTCGAGCGGGAACTTCAAAACACCGTGTTTTCTTATGGGGGAAACACCTTTTTTCATTTGAACTTTTTGAGCTTATTTCTTCGCCTAATTTTGATTTTATTAATCGAAAATGAAGAGGAAAGCTTGTAGTTTTGAGAAACATTGATCTGAGTCCTTGTTTATTTTTTTTCATATTTTTTAGCGATTTTTGAAAATGCGGTCGTCTCACCGCCGAATTCAGCCATTTTGCAGGGAGAATGAGGTTATCCTTTGTTAAACCAGGTAAACAATGGAAACGAATCGAGTGGATGCTCTGTGGAAATGCTAGGATATCTCCTTTATTGAATCTTAAAGCTTTAATTGTTAATTGAGAATTTTTTTCCGCGATATTTACCGATTTTACTTGTATAGAATACTGTGAGTGTTTCATCCTTTTTCATGTTTCGTTTGTGTTCACCCGTGAAAGACCACTGTTCAATATACCTCGTAGTAGTCGCATCATCGTGCATTTGGTGTGATTTAAATTTTAGAACTTTAATTAATTTGATTATCAGTGAATACAATGTACCTATCAGTCTTTAATTGGATATCGGTATGATGTTAGTAATCGCAAAATTCCAGTTGTCCCAGTGCTGTGTTTAATACAAACTTTTGAATTATTTGTCCTTTTTGTTGATCCGTGATGTCAAGATTCTATATGTTTTTCTGCTATACAAATGTCTTCTTCTCATCGAGTCTCAGTTTTTCATCTGGGATCACCCGCACTTGATGATACGTCTGGCTATTTTAAGGTGTTTCTGAAATTCAAACTGTTGAAACAGTCCGCTGTATTTTTGTTATCGATGACAGTTTGACTTTAGAAAGCTCTCTGATGGCCATTCATTACTTCCATGTTCTTACTGTGTTGGATTTGTCCTGCGTAAGTACCCACCGTTAATCATTTCTCATCAACATTCATAATGACGAAGGAAGTTAAGTCGCAATCGCATTGCTCTATTAACCCGCTCCATAGATCTAGCTTTTCTGATTAGGAAAGTAGGAATTATGTGTATAATTCATTGCGGTCTGCTACTTCAAGGTAACTCCACCAAATTATTTTGTTTTTGGTGCTATTGGTTTAACACTGGTCGCCAATAAGACAAGTGTGTAAGGACAAACGCCAATTTTAATTTTATGTGAAACAACTGCGAGGATAACAATGGCTCTAACTTCGTGAAAATTGAAGTCGGCTTGAAAGAATGTGGCTGTCCTAAAGGTTCCTCACTGTAGCCCCTGGAGCAGGTTAATAGAGCAATGCGATTGCGACTTAACTTCCTTCGTCATTATGAATGTTGATGAGAAATGATTAACGGTGGGTACTTACGCAGGACAAATCCAACACAGTAAGAACATGGAAGTAATGAATGGCCATCAGAGAGCTTTCTAAAGTCAAACTGTCATCGATAACAAAAATACAGCGGACTGTTTCAACAGTTTGAATTTCAGAAACACCTTAAAATAGCCAGACGTATCATCAAGTGCGGGTGATCCCAGATGAAAAACTGAGACTCGATGAGAAGAAGACATTTGTATAGCAGAAAAACATATAAAACTTGACATCACGGATCAACAAAAAGGACAAATAATTCAAAAGTTTGTATTGAACACAGCACTGGGACAACTGGAATTTTGCGATTACTAACATCATACCGAAACCAATTAAAGACTGATAGGTACATTGTATTCACTGATAATCAAATTAATTAAATTCTAAAATTTAAATCACACCAAATGAACGATGATGCGACTACTACGAGGTATATTGAACAGTGGTCTTTCACGGGTGAACACAAACGAAACATGAAAAAGGATGAAACACTCACAGTATTCTATACAAGTAAAATCGGTAAATATCGCGGAAAAAAATTCTCAATTAACAATTAAAGCTTTAAGATTCAATAAAGGAGATATCCTAGCATTTCCACAGAGCATCCACTCGATTCGTTTCCATTGTTTACCTGGTTTAACAAAGGATAACCTCATTCTCCCTGCAAAATGGCTGAATTCGGCGGTGAGACGACCGCATTTTCAAAAATCGCTAAAAAATATGAAAAAAAATAAACAAGGACTCAGATCAATGTTTCTCAAAACTACAAGCTTTCCTCTTCATTTTCGATTAATAAAATCAAAATTAGGCGAAGAAATAAGCTCAAAAAGTTCAAATGAAAAAAGGCGTTTCCCCCATAAGAAAACACGGTGTTTTGAAGTTCCCGCTCGAAAGTTGCTCGAAGGATACGTCACGAACGGAGGGCAAGCGGCAACCGATGGGAGCGGATCCGAGGGGTGAGACGAGGTAGATGCGCACCGACTGACCTGGAGTATATGGACCTTGGTCCACCCAACACATCATTACTTTTAATACAATACCGTGTGGAAATTAAATTATTAAATAAGTGTTACGAATTTATAAGAGTTCCCGAGTCGCTTCAGTTTAGACTTTCCATCTACATCATGACGGATCCAAAATCGGATCAGAATGTTTTGGATAAATCACTCCGATCAGTCTTTGGTGAGTTAACATTTTTCTCCTCTACCCGTTTTTGTCAAACTTTTGGAGTCTGCATAATGCAAATTTTTGTGACTCTTTGCAACTCAAGAGTAGCTACGTACATGCAAACATGTGGACCTGGATTGGTTGTTGATTGGAACTTGAGCGCTGGTTCAAAGACTGTGCGTAAACAGGACAATGTTTTAACTGTCCTCCAGGGGGGTGATTGGGAACCATAGTAGGTACTTATAATCATTGGGTCGAGTCAATGTTGAGCCTATGAGAATTAAATGATTATATCAATGGTCTGCTATCATTAGATATCCAAAAGGAATGTTTTCAACAAAAATGTTGTTTTGTTTAGTCGTGTCAAATATTAGACTATTGTAATTTCTATCTAATTTTTCGACGTCTGCGTGAAGTCATGTTACTGTAGAATTTCTTTTCACATGGCTCTTAAAATTTTGTTCTTTTTTCCTCTTCAGAAGGTTTCTAAAATCTGTTCCTCTTTTGATTGTTGCTTACTTCAATACTTTATATTCTAAAACCTCAAACATCTGTTTGTTTTATTCTCAGTTGGAAACATACCGTATGAGGCAACAGAAGAGAGATTAAAAGAAATTTTCAGCGAAGTCGGACCTGTTCTTTCATTCAAGTAAGTGTTACTGTTGCAGTTTTTTAAATGTCTGAATTTTCCTGCTACCAGAATGACTTTAATTTTGATGACTCTCTCATTTTAAGTGAACAACTTTAGTCTGTTCCAGACAGATTGAAGGAATTTTATGGAGGGTACAAGTGCAGCGATGGCAAAGTAGACTGCACCGTGAACCAAGCCAAAGCCTCTGACTTTTTGATCGGTTCTTTGCTCAACGGGTTTTAAAGGTTTTAGGCTCTGGCGTTGCCATTTGTTTGTACCTCTTTTACCGTCGTCAATAAGCCGCCAATCTGGCAAAAATAGACCGTAATATTGGCTATGCTTTGTCGTACTTGGTATGCACATTGAAAAGCGTGCCTACCTTCTTGTATACTTACACTTAACAAAACTGCTTTTTACCTAACTGTTTTCTTCATTCTTTCCAGGCTAGTTTATGATAGAGAAACTGGTAAACCTAAAGGATATGGCTTTTGTGAGTACAAAGATCAAGAAACAGCCCTCAGTGCTATGCGGAATTTGAATAGCTGTGAAATCGGTGGCAGAAGTTTGAGGGTGGATAATGCTTGTACAGAGAAATCTCGGCTAGAAATGCAATGTGAGTATCAACCTAGTTCCTGTATTTCCGCTCTTTGTTTTTTGTATCCACTTTTTTCAAGCGTTGTCTGGTGTGTCCACTCTTGAAGTTTACAAAGCTAAGCTATCAATAATGGGTCTGTTGCAACCTTTTGCTGTAGCGTTTTGGAAGGTTGATTCTTCTCTAAAACCACTTGAAAATAACATTAAGAGCACCAGAAAGTTCCAGAATCTACTCATAAACTCAATAAATGCGTTTAATAAAATTACAAGATGGTGGTCGAATGAGTGGGTGACAATGCTGCCATGCTAACGAAGAACGCCGTAAAAGCCAAAATTAGAAAAATCGAGTTAGACACGGAAACCAACTACTTTCGGCATGCACTTTCACAAAAAGTTCTTGTATTTGATCATAACTTTTTTTGTTTTTTGATTTTTTTTAATCTCTTAGCTTTAATGGCTGGGCCACAATCTGAAAGTCAATATGGAGAGCCAGTCAGCGCAGAGAAAGCACCCGAGGCAATCAGTAAAGCTGTAGCTTCTTTACCACCGGAACAAATGTTTGAGCTGATGAAGCAAATGAAACTGTGTGTACAAGTAAGTTTCGATTCTCAGTCTTTTTTAATCTAGAAATCAAGTTCATACGTACAAATCCTTTAGTTGCTTGGTGACCATTCGAAATCGTCCCTATACAGCAAAATTATCCTCTTTAAATCCATACTAAGACCTATTATTGAATATTATTATCGTATTATTGAAATTGTTCAAAACAAAATGCTAAAGTCATTAAAAGTGCCTTACTTTTTAAGGTGATGCCATGTAGTGACTAAGGTGGATTAGTCGATCGATTAATGGTTACTTACCGTTTTTTTTTTAGAGTTTTTGTAATACGAGAATTGTCAGCACCTGTAGGTAGATCTAACGAAGATATCTGCGAAGTTTGAATGCTTGAATCTGCAAAATAAGGATACGATAATTCCCAACTATGGGAAGAATTCCGCAAATAATTTCCAACTATGGGAATAATTGCGCAAATAATTCCTAACTATGGGAATTTGCACTATTGTAGTGCTATACGAGAGATCGAGCAGAGCTTGTGCGAATTCCCATAATTACGTCCTTTTTCGGCAGATTCGAGCATCCAAACTTTGCAGATATCTTCATTAGATCTACCTACAGGTGCCGACGATTCTCGTTGTACAAAAAAGACTCCATAAAATCCGGTGATTGATAATTAATCGATCTATACAAATCGATCACCTTGGTCACGTGACATGGAATCATCTTCAGAGAGGTGCTGATATCAGGGCAAAATTTGGTACATCAAGCATACTTACAAAAAAAAATTAAAAAAAAAAAAATTGTGGTCTTTTTCTAACCTTATCATTATTTGTATTTGTGTTACCATCAGCATACTTTGTAACCTGAGTTTTACTTGTTCTGATCTTTTTCTTTGTTTGTAGAATAATCCAGCTGAAGCTCGGACTATGCTTCTTCAAAACCCGCAGCTAGCTTATGCTTTACTCCAAGCACAAGTTGTCATGAGGATTGTAGATGCTCAAGTTGCTGTCGTAAGTTTATTTATTTATTTATTTATTTTCAAATTAATATGTATAATGCCTCAAGGGCTAAAGTACAAGTCAAAGAACATGTATCAAGTCAAAGAACATGTATTATGCGAGAATAAAAAAGAAAGACATTGCAATAAGGGTGTTATTAGCTGAAGTTCGGTACTCACAACCGAAAATTTTGGTTACTGTAACTGAATATTTCGGTGTTCCATATGAGCCGAAGTTCAGTTCTTATAACACGAATTTTTTTTCTCCGTGTGTTGCCACTTCCAGTATTCCAGCCTGTAATTGTATCGGCCGTGGCTCACTACCATTGTTCAAGAGCTCCATTTCAGTGGAACACATGAACCTTACTGATGAGCTGCTCTACCATTTAGGGTTACTTCTGGTTTGGTAGCATAACTTCTTGTCAATTCTTTTCCGCCTCTCTTACAGAGCGTGGCAAGGTGTTTTCGCTTGATTGATCAAATAAAATACTTTTTTCATGATCAATCGGCTCTTTCATAACTTCAAGTCTTTTCTCTGATTTATTTTTGTTTTGTTTCCAGTCCATGTTGCATGCTGCCAATCCTCCGGTAACTCCGTTACAAATACCAGCTCAGCCAGTTCCACCACCACCAGGACGACCAGCAGATTATGTCAATGAACAGTGGGTTCAACCCCTACAACCACCCGCGACTGCCAGACCAGCGGCGATGCCTCCACCACCATCATTTATATGTATGTCATTTATGCCGGTTATAAATCAATTATCACAGGGTTTGCGGAGTGGATTGATTTAAACTGATCCCTGTCTCGGCAAATTTTTTAAAAGGATTCGTTCGATTTAAAACTGATAAAGCCAACTGAAAGTTTGAACTAAGCATTGTCCAACACACAAAAGCGCTGGCAGAATCTTCTATCTCTATCTCTCTCATCTTGTCTCATAAATGTATTTGTTAAAAGTGTTAAAAAAAGATAAAAGGAGTGGGTTTTTCCCCTTGTCTAATGTCTATCTTTGTCTAACATGTTTTGACAAAGAGAGGAGAGAATTGGAAAATTTCTTGCTGTGGTACTCATGACCAAAAGTTTTGGTTTCTGCAACCAAAAACTTCGGCGATCAATATGAACTGAATCTTCACTTCATGTAACCAAGGCATTCCTCTCAATGTAGCTCCTAACCTGCTAACTTTAAAATGTAAGAAAAACTGCACGGGGAATACCCTACGAACACTTTCTCACACCCTTTTTTTCAATCTGTGAGAGACCCCCTGACCCTTTAAAATTCTGGTGGTTAATTTTTTAAACGGTCTTAAGGGTTATTTTGTTCATTTATAAGGGGTTCATTTTATAGTAGGCTGGTTGTAGAATGTTTCATCAAATTTTCATCCAAATCCAAAAATCCATGTTTGAAATATTTTAATTCCTCTTTTTTGACCCATTCTCCCATTGATTTTAATAGGAACCATTTTTCATCCATAAGTAACCTAAAAATTGAAATATCATATAAACACACAAAAATCCTTCTGGAGAATGTGAATGCAACTTCTCTGCAAAATTTGGATGCATATGTATCTATGATTCAAAATTTATGCTGTATTACACGTTTCTGGCCTCAGACAGACAGACAGACGCATGCTACCGAAATTTTATGCACGAATCCCTCCCTTCTACATATGGTCAAGAAATATTGAAATATCATGGATGAATGTTCTTTAGGATAATCTTAGGCATGACGAGAGCCAATTATTTTATAATTATCATGATTGACTCAGCCGCAGCGGGCCAAGTATCGAAACAACATATCTTGAAAATCTCTGCGCCATCGCAATACTTTCTCAATTTTTCTAACTTCGTTAGTGTGAGAAAGTAAAAAAATATATTTATGGTGTCTGCAAGAATCAAATGGCTAACCGGAGAATGCATGATGAGTACTTTTCTCAGCTTATTGTTTGATTGCCTGATCGGGGCTGGTTGCCAATTATGATAAACGATCTTAGTAGGTGCAAAACGGTTTTTGCTTCTCCTCTTTCCAATCAGATTAGTGCTTGACTGTGTTCTATACTTAGTTCTTGTATTTTTCAAATTTTCCGTTAGCGCAAGATATTGATCTGAGAATGGATCCTAGACCAAGAGCCGCAAACTCCGACCAGGATCTCCGGGTGCCACCAATGATGTCAGGGAGAGATGGGTACCCTCCTGCAAACGAGTAAGACCTCTTGATTGATTATTTCAACCTGAGATGTATAGAGACCCAGCACACCGTATGCTTCCTGTGAAGCAAGTTAAGTGGTCACTGTTTTGTTCGGGAGTCACCGGCTGCAAGGATAAACAGTCGCCTGCTGTTGAGTGGTGAGCTTAACAAAAGCCTGTGATTGGTCTGCGGTCCCGGAAACAGAAACAGGTTTTGCAAGGCGAATGCAAACCACATGCTCATCAGTCAACAGTAGGCGACCGTTGGCTGTTGTTTTGATGAGTTCCGACCAAAATTGAACTGGAAAAGTGGACACTTGTCGCAAGCCTTGTGCTGAGTCTCTATTTGTCTCTGATTTCAACTCCTTGATGCTTATTTCTTCTTTTAATCACCGTAAGGCCTCTACAGATGATCAAATTAACCTCCAAATGAACATCTAGTGATAAGTGCGCTTCATTTACTGTCACAATCAATGAGCTGTAGCAATAGAGGATCTTATAAGTCCTATCTCAAAGTGAGACAGCATGGGTAATCTGAATTTGGTTTATTTGCCTCACTTTTTTGTTTTTTCAACCTTAAATTAAAAATTGTAACCATTCCAGTGGACATTGGTTTTAAATGAAAGTGCAAGTGTTTTAGAGTGGCTATCTGGATACAGAATTCTAATACAACTATCCACATGAGAAAATTTTGCTTTTTTCTGTTGTGTACCAGTTGTTTTACGGTGCAAATTCTTCCAGAAGAAACAGTCATATTGACATCTGTGTCCAGATAGCCACTCTGAAACACTTGCGCTTTCAGTTGTAACCGATTTCAAATGTATTTGTCAATTTTCTTTTTTAAATATTAAGGTTAAAATAAGTGTGGCAAAGAAACCAAGCCTGTGTGGAAATGTCCGTAAGAGATTTGAAATCATGACTACCTCCTAGCCAGTCCAAGTTTCAATGCTACGTCCCACAAATCCTCTCAATTGCTATAGCTCGTTGATCATAATTTGGTGGCCTACAAACGTTTGACGATTATTGATGTAAAATCATTGATCAATCATGACACAAATGCAATACCCATCAAAATTCACCCTATCTTAAATTTTTTTACGTCAAATGTCCATTAATTTGCGATTACATATTTGAAAATAATTATTGTTACGCACGGATCCCCAAATACCCACTCGGGAGCCACTTTAAGGATCCACTTTAATTGTCTTTAGAGGTCTATAATAAAGTTGGTAGTTTCATACTCTAGATATTATTCTAAATATTAAAATGTTAGAAGAAAAAATGGAGCTATTGACTGATTCAGTGATCATCCCTTTTTTTGATTACTTACTCAGGAAGTCTTCAATTATCAAAATTAGTTGAGAAGTAAAGATTAGATGTAAGATATCTCTTTAACGGGTGCAAAGAACATATAATCAGCCTCACTTGCAACCATCAAAGAGATAGATGAACTCCATTATCAAAATTACAATTTTATTTTCTAACCAATCTTGATGGTGGGTAGCTTAAAAAATCTAAAGTAAATTGACAAACTCTAATGTTCTGCTAATTAGCATAATGATCTGTTATCAAATTCAAATTATCCACAACAGACAAACTTTTAGAAAGTTACAGGTGGCGCTGTCTAGCAGATTAAAAGATCTCCAAGCTTTTGCCTGGAATCACCTTAAGATGATTCCAGGGTCGATTAGATCCAACTGTGGACTCCATAGCAAGTTGCTCAAAATATTGAAATACGAAAATTCCCATAAACCTCAATGAGTGGGAGTGAGACAGATATACATTGTTTCACTTGCACTCACTAAGCTTATGGTGGCATGAATTTCACAATTTACGGCTTTAATTCTCAACCAATTTTGCTTGTTTTGGGCTCAAAAAATCCGTTTAAAAATTATGCAAGGAAAGACGTTCTTGGATTTTGTGTTTTTTCTTTGTTTTCATTTTAAAGTCCCAAGAACACACCTTTTTCAGAAAGCGAGTGGCACTCTCAATCGGATTTAAATCTGGAAAAGTTTCGCCTGGAATCTTCTTAAGATATAATTTGTTTGAAATTACAGAATGCTCCCAAATCCATGTCTAGAAACAAAATTTTCTCCTGTTTGGGAAAAATAACCGTAAGAATAAGTTGTTCGCTATAGTTAATTTAGATTAAAAATGTATTTATGTTCTATTGATCACCGTTAATTGAATGATCTTTCACGTAGGTTTCCACCTCGAATGCCTACTAGGCCAGCCATGCCTGAGCTAGTTCCTCCACCAGCGCCTCCTGTTGCACCAGAACGAATGCCGCGGGATCCCAGACAACGTACGTATTTGTTCATTGCTCCATTTTCTTGTCAACTGGAGTCTCTATATGCAGAGAATTAAGACAAGTAAAACCATGGGCGCCGTCGTGGATGTGATTTTGCAAATTTGTTTACATTCTGAGGCCCATTACTGTGTTTTGGTCCAATGCAAAGATTACAGTGCTGCAGAGTTTCTAACCGTGTAATCTTTCACAGCCTTTGCTGATTGACGTCTATTTATGCTTTTAAAGATTCCCTCCCTCCCCGATGCACGCAATGAAAAAAAGAGAAAACTACCGCACTCCACTATGACTACATGCCGCACTTACAACCCGCCCACTACATTTGTAATTACACCTTTTTTGAAATTTCTTTCTTTTTTATACTCGCATAATACATGTTCTTTGACTTGTACTTTAGCCCTTGAGGCATTATATATATTAATTTGATAATAAAATAAATAAAATAAAATAATATTTTACTTCTTTTTATTCATTAGTGGCAGCATCAACTACAGCGGCAGCTCCCGGACCAGTCCCGTCCCCAGTGCGACCTCCAGTTCCGCCCACAACCACCGCAGGCAGCACCTCATCTACTGCGCCAAGAGCCAGCAGCGCCACTCCAGCAGCATCAAATCCAGATAGTGAGAAGGTATTCAACGTTTCTGGCATCATATTTTTTCTTCCTTTTTACAAAATCATTTGAAAATGCTCCAGTAGAGAATTCAGTCCAAAATACATAGTTCCAAGCTTCAAGTTCTCAGAACTTGGAAAATTAATTATGCTTAGCGAAAGTATGAGAAATGGGGCAGTTGCAAGGGTCTGAAATTTCGTGTTTTTTATAAAGGAAATGATAGTACTTGATGAGCTGATAACAATGGTGCCTTTGGTTTTTTCCTAAGTGTCCCAGTTTTGGAGATACACACGTGTAAAGTTTTAGAAAACCGTGTGCGTAGTGACATCACTACGCGGAATTCCCATTTAAAACAATGTATTTTGGGCCAAAATCTCATCTCCAGAACAATGGGACTTAATTAGAAACCACAGGCATCTTTGTTCTCAGCTCATCAAGTACTTTCATTTTCTTTATAAAAACCACAACATTTCAGGCCCTTACAACTGCCCCATTGGGATTTTTCAAACTTTCAAGCATGACTTCTGCAATTTGCACTAAGTTATAGTGGAAATAAGCTAAAATTTTCAAAAATCCTTAAAAATTTGAATAGATTCTGGTGAAATTTACTATTTGTCAAAATTAGGCATGGTCATATGTAAAAATGCCTTTTCGATGAGGTGTCACAAGATAGGGGTTGCCATTTGAAAATTTTAAGAAACAGGGATGTTCCCCCTGAAAACCCCTCCAAAACCTTTTAAGGTCTGACAGTAATTTTAAATGAAAGATCAGGTCCGACTAACTCTAATACCGATTCTTTTATGATTATTCGCATGAGAAAACCATAGTGAGCAGGTTACGTGCAACACCCTGTAAGTATCAGATATTTCTATTTGTTATTTAAAATCCTTAACATTCAGCTGTGTTTCCACTAATTTATGTCTTCTCTTTTCAGACCGCTTTGATTATGCAAGTATTACAATTGACTAACGAACAAATTGCGATGCTACCCCCAGAACAACGGCAAAGTATTCTTGTATTGAAGGAACAAATTGCGAAGAGCACACAGCAGCGTTAAATATTGTACAAAATATCGTTTGCATGCATACTTTGAAGAATTATTTCTAGTTATCTATTTGCACCTTTCGCCCCCCCCTCCTTTCTAAAATATTTGTCTCTTATCTCCTTCGGTAATTGTCTTTCATTCCTGAAAATAAAATAAATAATATTTTCACTTTCAATCATCAGACTGCTTATTTTAAAACACTTCCACTTCCACTCAAGGTTAATTTTTTAAAGGGATAGGGATGTATCATGATGGAACGCTACATTTTTCTACTGCAGTTAGCTAGCATGGTTCCAGTATTCCATCGAAACGTAGAGTACACTATAAGACCCGAGTATTCCAGGGGTGCAGAATGTTCTTCTCCTCTGCAATTTACACACAAACAAGGATTGCTTCCGCGATCCAAAACCCCCAGCTGTCACATTGACGACCTTTTTTGCAAAAGAGCTTCCACAATAAATTGATGACCTTTTTACTGCAGTGCCTCTAAAATCCATCTGAAATAGAAAGGAGCCCAAAAATTTAAGTTTCTTTCCCAAGGTGATTTTTTAATTTTTTTTTTTTTTATTTATTTTGGTGGAGCCTCCACAATTTGCACGCGATCGTAGGATCGTGTGATCGTGAACATTCTGCAGTCCCTAGAGTATTCCCGATCAATGCTACTATTGAGAGAGCCAATTCTATCCGTAAATGGCGGCGATCGGCATATCAGGACTGTAAACATTGAGTGAGCAATTGTGTTGCTTCAGTGATGTCGTATTTGCTAGTGATTTTTTTGTTATAAAATTAAGTGCGATTGTATGTTTGAAACAGAAAAATGAGGTGACCAACTTATTTTGATAGTTACGGGACTCACGGAAGCATGCCGTATTATTTGAATGGTGCGCCAAACCCCTGTTTTCTAACCGCATGGTCAATTTGGCTAACTGAAAATGGTGTTGTCGAGAATATTCGGGTCTTATAGTATACTCTATCCACACTAAAAAGTCGGTCCTCCAATCACTGTAACTTTAGACCAACTAAGATTAGCAATGAAGCATTAGTCAATGAGTAACCCACTCCATCCTGTTCCACCACTTTTCTTGAACAAAAAAATTAGCCTTCATTCTTATTGTTTGTTGTTTTCGATTACCCATTTTCTCAAGGAGAAGAAGGGGGCAATTCAGAAACTTTGCTTGAGATCTCCTTGACCTGGCTAGGCTTTGGAAGTACTCAAGCCAAGTTGAGTCAAGTGAGACACATTGCAATTCAAAAACGCTCCCTGCAAGTCAGCAATTCTTGAGAAATCCCGAGTTTATTTCAAGATAACTAACTAGGTCTGGCTACTCTGATGGCCAGTTTGTTGAAGGTATATTTCCAACTTGTCTCTTGGTGTTTGTGAGTAGATCACAAAGTCTTACTAATATGTTTTTAGAACTTTAGTTTAACTATGTGTATAAGCTATGAAGTTGAATTATTTGAGTGCCGTTATTACGCTACAGAATGTAGTTACCTACACTGAACGGCAGCTCACTGTGACGGAGTGACATACACCCCCTACTTATTGAAAATAACTCCCTTATGTGGACACCAGTAACGGCTCATAAACCTCAGCAATGGTGAAGCATAGTAAAAGGACCTAGGCATTTTGAGTGGGGGGGGGGGGGGGTTACTGGAATACCTCATAGAAAGGAGGGGGATTCAGAGGTCATTTTAAGAGAAATTTAGGTAAATTTAAGCTTAGAGTGCTTAGACTGTGCCATTCCTCAGAGATTTCAATGTGATTGTAGGGTTCCTTTCCTCCCCTCCTCTAAAACATTTCTGAAACAGATGACTGAGGCGCTGCCCCTCATGCCTCACCTGTTGGCTACTGTGGTAGACACCCCCCCCCCCCCCCCCCCCCGGAATTTATAGACTGTCCTGGTGCTCCTATCAGACGAAGCTTCGAGAGCTAATAGAACTCGCAAGAATTAAAAGAATTACATTTGTCTCAAAATGAATATTTTGTTGCTCTTTATCAAAGTTCCCCACCTTTTTCAACAGCTTAAGTAGGGAAGTGTAATTTGTGTGCTCAACTCAACAGAAAAACCGAGAGCTAGTCGATAAAATTCGAAAGAGATAACAACGTGAAATTAATTACTTAAGTACCAGCTTGCATTTTGCATCCCATTTTTTTGCCAACTAGGTGCCTAATATTTCACTTGGGTAAGTAATAAATAATGCATGTGATAATAATTTTTATCTCATAAGTAACTCCCCTCCCAACTTCTCCCTCTCCTTACCGCATGATATTCCCCCCTCCCTCCCACCCACCGTTGTTGATTGTTGTTGCTGTCGCGGCATTTTCGTTTTTCGCGACTGCGTTTGTTTATCGCCGTATGTTACAGTGCAGCATTTAATTCGTTGTGATTTTCCAGTGTTGTAAGCGGCAAAACTCGTAATTTGATCACCACGAAAATGCGGTGTTTCGTGACGGATCTATTTCTGATGGAATCAAGTGTAAATAATTTACTTTTAAGTTATCAATCTCGATGAAACATAAGTCCGTCAGCACTAACCTAAAAATGGGATCTCGTTAGAAACTAAAGTTTTAGGTGCTTTTATGTAACAATACTCTATTCAACCTCAAGGTAATTCTGCGTATACTCGGCTTTTACACCCTCCAATGGCTAGAATTGTTATGGATAGGACTTCCTCAAGCGAACCGCTGAGTCAAGATTCCGTTCACCTGTCAAGAAGTCCACCGCTCGTGTCAACTATCTTTGTGATAGCTTCTTACTTCTTTTTGTCCCTTGGCCTCGTATTCTATCAAAGAAAGCTCCTTCAGGTATGCATCTCCACTATTCCCAAGTTATTTTACCAAAGATATCCAAGTTACATCGCAATTTAGTACTCAGAATAGATTAGATAATAGCCCAATTGTTAGTTCAAGATATTTCCATTTAAATTTTTTTGAGAAGAGCTTTCCTTCTGGTAATATCCTGTTTGAGATACTTTCTCGCCAAATCGGCATGGACAATAGGATGATTTTTTCCTCCGGCACCCGGAAGGCTCGTTTCCCTAAAGATAGTGGATGCAGCTCAGTTAGTTTACTGCGCAGTTGGTAACGATTTATTATTTCATTTTCTGTCGTAACTTTGACTTTTCATATCTTATCTATTCTAATTTCTTTGAAACCAAAATATTCCCTTGCCCACAAATAAACGATGGTCTGTTTTGTCCATTTCTTAGGAAGCAAGAAAATGGTTTGTTTTGTGATAATAAGCATGAACAAGATAAAAACGCAAAATTTGCTGTAAGAACTAGAACATTGGAATTAAAGAAACTCATTGAGGGACAATCTGACCAATTGCCAGCATGATCATTTCTTGTCTGGTTGCGGGACTCAAACCTGGGTAACGTAATTATGAGAGTGCCCATCTCAGCTCTGTGCCAATCAGTCTTCTACCATTGGCGTGGGCAATTCTCGCATTTTAAGAACTGAGAACTTTCAGAAGCTTTTTTCAAGCTTTTGAGGCCTTCTTGTAAAAACGATCTAGGAAGGCGTAGAGAAGTGCCCTCTTGGCTAACTTGAACGATATCAGAGTTGGCTCAGCTGTGTCCTCCCCCTGTTAGAAGTTTATCAGGCTGTCTAGCGCACTTGTCCGAATGAGCGGAGAGAGAGAGAGAGAGAGAGAGAGAGAGAGAGAGAGAGAGAGAGAGAGAGAGAGAGAGAGAGAGAGAGAGAACACATCAAATTCCTTAATCCACCTTTGGGTAGCCCAATGATTCTATCATTTGTATGCGATAAAAGTTGCACCATACAGTTCTTCGTTACTCTTCAATTTGACTGTAATCAATCCTAACTTACTGTCCCTGTTTTCAGAAATGCCATTTTCCGATAAGTATTGTCACAACCCACATAGTTATGAAATTTCTCTTAAGTGCAATTTTCCGCAAACTATGGGAATTATTGACTGCAAAGAAAAAGAAAGCACCAAGTTGGAGAAATTCAATCCTGAAATTAGCTCCTGTGGGTGTTACCAGTGGCTTAGATATCAGCTTTTCAGTTTGGAGTTTAGAATTCATCGCCATCCCTCTGTAAGTATTAATTAGTGTTGTATTTCTCATGGTGACTCAAACTAATCCTGATTGGGCCACACGGAAGAAAATAACGGGGGAAATACTATTCTGCTGCCCTGACACTGGACTTTGGCTCTATGCATAGTAAACTGAACTAGAAATTTGGCTAACATTATCTGACATCCAGCAAGGGTAGCCTTTTGTCTTGCAGCATTTACCATACTTTGAGGCAAGCAATTTGGTATTTAACCACTTACTTTTTTCCATGCATGTCATTAGTTTTTTTTCTGGAGAATTGCGTTCGAGATTTACTTTTGTTTTGAGTTATAAAATATCATTTGGTGCTACCGAAATTTCTAACTAATTTGTGGTAGTCACATGAAAATAAAAAATTGAATAAAATATAACCATAAATATTGGTGTGTAAAAATAAGTGAAGAAAAGAGTAGTTGTATGTATATGATTACTCTGCAAGATGTAAAATGGGGATGAAGCATTAAGTGGTATCCTCTAAAGTGATTAAAGAGTATAAGCGGTGAACCGTCCACATTTTTCCAAAACAGAGCATAGTTGTGTGAAAACAGTTGAAAATGTACAAACTATGTGAATTTTAGACTTTCGAGCCCCTTCTTTGAGACCTACTCACAGGGTTGATGTGTGTTTATTAGAATTTATCATGAAAAATGTTAGATCCACATCATCTCTGAATTTAAGCAAATTTGACTTGAAGCTGGTTTTTTGGCGGTTAGTGCACGTTATTAAAAGAAAATACTTCCCATCTTTCCAGTATTTATTGAAAATCTCATGTTGTCATTTTTTATTTACTTTTTCAGGTATTCAATGACCAAATCAACATCAGTTATTTTCATTCTCTGTTTTGCTATTTTATTTCGTCTAGAAGAAAAGGTAGATACTTTTTTTTTTTTCCGTGTATTCAGTAGATTTATGTTTTCCTCTGTACTTTTGAAGTAAAGGACCTGAGTCTCTCTTCTTTCAAATCTCATTTTTTGGACATTGGAATTCATTCAGGACTGAGCCATGGCTTATATGTTATGACGATTCAGTTCTGGTAACAAAAAATAAAAATGCGTCTAATCTGTAATGGTGAAGCGAAGGCGCGCATCCAGGGGTGCAAAATGTTCTTCTCCTCCGCAATTTACACACAAACCAAAATTGCTTCCGAAATCCGAAACCCCCAGCTCCCACATTCACTACCTTTTTTGCAAAAGCGCTTCCTCAATAAATTGATGACCTTTTTGATGAAGTGCCTCTGCAATCCATCTGACATTTAAAGGAGCACTACAATAGGGCTGTTGAGTGAGTCGGGGATTTGTGATTTTTCTGTGAGAACTTATAGTCCTAAAATCGCTGGTAGGATCGCTTGATCGTGAACATTCTGCACCCCTGCACACATCTAGTGTACAATGACTGTTCCAAAACTACTATCAGCTGCGTTTGTTTTACTGAGCTGTGCTAGCTGCTTACAATTTTCTGCTTTACCGCAACAAAGCTCCGAGCTGATGTGTAAAATCATTAGATAAGGCTAGTAGACTGGATGAAAAAAAAGCTGCTGTTGGTCTCTCCAAAGTGTTTATCAAAATGAATAACTACAGAGGTACCTACAGAGAGATACTTGATTACAGAACCAAGTATCCCTCTGCTACATTTGATAAGCTAAACCCTCGTTCTGAGCAGCCTTTGGCTTATGGACTGTAGCGGAGGGATACTTTTTTACGGGGGTTTATTCTCGATAAACACTTTTAGAGGGACCTATGTTAACTCTCCATATTGCCAGTCTATCGGTTTTATCCAACGATTTTAAAGATTGCGGCCTGCTCACCGCTGGTAAGCAAGTAGTGACCTCCGATCTTAATCATCACTATATAAAGTTAAAAATCTAAGTTTTTAAGTCAAAATTACTGTCTCAAAATGTAGTAGGTGCTGCATTTTACCCGCAGTGACTCATTGAATGATGAATAGATCAAATTTTAGGATTTGCTGCTTTTATAAATGTTAAAAAGGAAACGGTGATACACCAACTCTCCTTCTGTACTTCAATTTTTTCAACAAATTCAACACATCTGTTTGACTTCCAATTGATAAGTTTGTCCACGTATTTGTTCTTAATAAGCTCTTTTTGTTTACAGTCATGGTCCATATTTTTAATTGTAACGATGATCTCAGGTGGACTTGCAATGTTCACTTATCATTCTACCGAATTTGATTTCTTTGGATTTAGTTTAGCTTTGCTAGGCTCTGCCTCCAGGTACTCTTTTATTTTATTTCCACAAAAGATTTCATAGTAATTAACCCACCAAATCTCTCAAATGCTGAAGAAGATAAAAACACCACTGAGAAGCAAAAGGTCCATATCTTACCTAGTTCCACTTGAATGAAGCAATATTTTAATTTTCGATGACCCTGCACTGAGAAAAATGTCCTGTTGTTATTGCCCTAACAAAGGCGTCTGTTCAATACTTACCTAACCAGGAATTCCAATAGTTACAAGCAGAATTCAGGTAACGGACTGGAATTGAGGCGGTAGCTGAATAAGGGTCCCTAGGCGTATGGGCCCTTTTTGCGGAGAACACGTAAATTAATTTGTATTACCGTTATTTGGTCATCCTTAAAATTTCATGAAAAAATATGACGTTTTGAGGGCATCAGACCAATTTGAAGATGGTGAGTATTGGATTATTTACATTGGTCTTTTTTTAGCAATAAAAACTTTAAAGCTGTTTTTCTCAAAACTTGATTTTTGCCTAAGGGCCCTTATTCTAGTTATCGCCTCAATTCTGGTTACAGTCACTGTAAGTTCGGTAACGGTAACTGGAATTCCAGTTATAGCTACGGGAGTTTCTGGTAAGGTAACTGGTAAGGTAATTGAACAGACGTCTTGTTACGACCACAGAAATTTTTTCTCAGAGAGATGGAAGCTTCCTTCATATTTTCTCTCCGATTACTTACGATATCCAGGCTTATCCAGGGGCGATTTTGCAATCAAATTCATTTGAACGAGATTTTTTACTAATCTCCCTGTTTTAATTTTTTTCCAGTGGTGTTCGCTGGACATTATCTCAGTTTTTGATGCAGCGAAGCGAAATGGGTTTGAGCAATCCTCTTGACATGATGTATCATGTGCAGCCATGGATGTGCTTACCGACCATTCCCCTCATGATTTTGTTTGAAGGTGAGCAACTTGATCAGCAACTATCCAATCAGTTTTCTGAGGCTTCCAGTCAAATAAAAATTCAATCCACCCTCCATCTGTATCATTGTTAAATTAGGGACTTTTGAATGAAGTTTAGGGTGCAAAACGTATAATGTGCAGCCATGGATGTGCTTACCGACCATTCCCCTCATGATTTTGTTTGAAGGTGAGCAATTTGATCAGCAACTATCCAATCAGTTTTCTGAGGCTTCCAGTCAAATAAAAATTCAATCCACCCTCCATCTGTATCATTGTTAAATTAGGGACTTTTGAATGAAGTTTAGGGTGCAAAACGTATAATGTGCAGCCATGGATGTGCTTACCGACCATTCCCCTCATGATTTTGTTTGAAGGTGAGCAATTTGATCAGCAACTATCCAATCAGTTTTCTGAGGCTTCCAGTCAAATAAAAATTCAATCCACCCTCCATCTGTATCATTGTTAAATTAGGGACTTTTGAATGAAGTTTAGGGTGCAAAACGTATAATGTGCAGCCATGGATGTGCTTACCGACCATTCCCCTCATGATTTTGTTTGAAGGTGAGCAATTTGATCAGCAACTATCCAATCAGTTTTCTGAGGCTTCCAGTCAAATAAAAATTCAATCCACCCTCCATCTGTATCATTGTTAAATTAGGGACTTTTGAATGAAGTTTAGGGTGCAAAACGTATAATATGCAGCCATGGATGTGCTTACCGACCATTCCCCTCATGATTTTGTTTGAAGGTGAGCAATTTGATCAGCAACTATCCAATCAGTTTTCTGAGGCTTCCAGTCAAATAAAAATTCAATCCACCCTCCATCTGTATCATTGTTAAATTAGGGACTTTTGAATGAAGTTTAGGGTGCAAAACGTATAATGTGCAGCCATGGATGTGCTTACCGACCATTCCCCTCATGATTTTGTTTGAAGGTGAGCAATTTGATCAGCAACTATCCAATCAGTTTTCTGAGGCTTCCAGTCAAATAAAAATTCAATCCACCCTCCTTCTGTATCATTGTTAAATTAGGGACTTTTGAATGAAGTTTAGGGTGCAAAACGTATAATGTGCAGCCATGGATGTGCTTACCGACCATTCCCCTCATGATTTTGTTTGAAGGTGAGCAATTTGATCAGCAACTATCCAATCAGTTTTCTGAGGCTTCCAGTCAAATAAAAATTCAATCCACCCTCCATCTGTATCATTGTTAAATTAGGGACTTTTGAATGAAGTTTAGGGTGCAAAACGTATAATGTGCAGCCATGGATGTGCTTACCGACCATTCCCCTCATGATTTTGTTTGAAGGTGAGCAATTTGATCAGCAACTATCCAATCAGTTTTCTGAGGCTTCCAGTCAAATAAAAATTCAATCCACCCTCCATCTGTATCATTGTTAAATTAGGGACTTTTGAATGAAGTTTAGGGTGCAAAACGTATAATGTGCAGCCATGGATGTGCTTACCGACCATTCCCCTCATGATTTTGTTTGAAGGTGAGCAATTTGATCAGCAACTATCCAATCAGTTTTCTGAGGCTTCCAGTCAAATAAAAATTCAATCCACCCTCCATCTGTATCATTGTTAAATTAGGGACTTTTGAATGAAGTTTAGGGTGCAAAACGTATAATGTGCAGCCATGGATGTGCTTACCGACCATTCCCCTCATGATTTTGTTTGAAGGTGAGCAATTTGATCAGCAACTATCCAATCAGTTTTCTGAGGCTTCCAGTCAAATAAAAATTCAATCCACCCTCCATCTGTATCATTGTTAAATTAGGGACTTTTGAATGAAGTTTAGGGTGCAAAACGTATAATGTGCAGCCATGGATGTGCTTACCGACCATTCCCCTCATGATTTTGTTTGAAGGTGAGCAATTTGATCAGCAACTATCCAATCAGTTTTCTGAGGCTTCCAGTCAAATAAAAATTCAATCCACCCTCCATCTGTATCATTGTTAAATTAGGGACTTTTGAATGAAGTTTAGGGTGCGAAACGTATAATTTGCATTCATACCAGGGAGTCAAATCAAACCGAACTGTGAACTTTAGTTTTAAAAACGGTGGAAACCCAAACCAAACCTGAACCAGATATTAAGACAGTGTAAACCGATAAAAGACCGGTTTACAGACGGTTCAAAATTTGAACTGTCATATTTTGAACCGCTCAAATGGCCAAGAAGCAAAGAATGAATCCTGAGTTTTAAATTGTTTTTTTACCTTATTTTTGCGGGAAGAGAATCTCTTAAAGATTTGACCAACATAGCTTGCCAACATGTTTCCATCAGGATGGCTATATGGCTGCGATAAAAAAAGTGGAAAGTAGAACTTTGTCATGATTATAATTTTGAAAGTAAAACGAAAAATTAGTCATTTAATTCCTCCGAAATGGTTAGTAAAACTTACATTCTGCCGAACCGGCTTTGAACCAGTTCATTAACCTAAGATATAGCCGAACCAAACCGTGAATGGAAACTCCGCACGAACCCAAACCGAACCACAAACCAAAATGTTGGAAACTGTCTGAACCTGAACGGAACCTGCACCTTCTATTTAGCCTGTTTGATTCTTTATTTCATACAATAGTGAATGTCTTTGAACTTTGAGCTATTATTCTTTGTTTCATACAATAGTGAATGTCTTTGAACTTTGAGCTAAGGACTCTCTGCGAGGAGTGAGTTTTAAAACTCTTTAAGAAAAGGTTTAAACCTTTATAATGGGGCAGTTGCAATGGTCTGAAATGTTGCGTTTTTTTGTAAAGACAGTAAACGCGTGATATGCTGAGAACAAAGATGCCTTTGGTTTCTAATTAAGTTCTATTGTTCCAGAGATGAGAATTTGGCCCAAAATACATTGTTTTAAATGGGAATTCTTCGTGGTGACGTCACTACGCACACAATTTTTTGCAACTTTACACGTGTGTGTCTCCAAAACCGGGACACTTAGGAAAAACCAAAGGCACCATTGTTCTCAGTTCAACCAGTACTATAATTTTCTTTTCCATAAAACAACATTTCAGACCCTTGCAACTGCCCCATGGTCTCATCATTATTTTGGCAGCATTTTACTTGATAATTGATCAGCCATTTGCTAACAGCAAAATCTTACAAGAGCTCGTGGTTTGTTGACATTTCAAAGTTTAAGTTTCCTCTTTGCTAACTTGTTTTACTTGCTGCAAGAACTCAAATTTTAAGTTGAACAAATTGTTTTTCACTCTCTCTTAAACTATTTTTGAACTTTTGTCAGGTAAAAATTTGATGGAACTCACCAAAGCAGCCTCCTGGAACTGGCTCCTCCTTAGTGAAATTTTGGGGAGCTCATTAATTGCATTTTTCATGGAAGTCTCTGAGTATTTAGTCATTGCCATTTGTTCCAGTCTAACCTTATCTGTCATTGGTGTCGTCAAAGTGAGTAACGATCTTACAAGGATTTATTTAATTGAGAAATGAAGTTTAAAGGAGACCGAGTCATAAAGCAAGAATTTGGCAACATTTTAATAAAACATGTGTCATCTTGCCAAAATCTTGCTAAAAAATACCTGAAAAAAGTTTCTCATGAACTTTTTTAAAAATAATTAAAAATAATTTTTTAATGCGTAGAAAGAAGTCTGAAGCAGATATGCCGTTTTACGTATAATCAATGCTATTTTTCTGTTCACAGATGATTCCACCGGTTGAGAAAAGATTACACAGTTCAGTTCAGTGTATGACTGTAATGCACGAAAATACTCTGATCTGTAATCTTCCCTTAATCGGTGGAAACTCCGTTAATTAATTAAAATATCCGCAAATTTTTTAAAGTCATCGACAACTCCACCGGTTGAGAGAAGATTACTGATGCGAGTATTTTAATTCATTACAGTAATACACTGAACTGAACTGTGTAATCTTTTCTCAACCGTTGAAATCATCGGTGAATTGAAAAATAGCATTGATAATACGCAAAACGGCAGCCCTGGTCCGAAGTTAGCTAGACGCTTTTCAGGTGTTACAAAGTAGACCTGTGCGATGTACAGTTTTGTGCATCGAAGTTCGATGTCCAAAAAGCATTGACATTTTATCGATGCATCAAAACAAATTTTAGCAAGTCGAAAATGAGAAATCACTGGAAATCATGATACTTTTTCATGCTTTTGAGATGATGTAAGTGGATAAAACGACTCTTAGGTTTGTTTTAATCAAAATATCAATTCTTAACAAGTTTTGATGCACCAATTGACATCAACTTTAGCATGGAATCTATTTCGATGGCAGGAAAAAATCGAAACTTTGATCGATGCATCGAACATTGCACAAGCCTACGAAAAAGTGGTCGGAGAGCTGCCAGCTGCCTCCTCAGACTATGTGCTTGACCCCATTTTGCAACCCTCTTGAGTTAGACCCATTTTTCCCCCCATCAGATGTCTATTGATCCTTGGGAAATTGTCTTAGATGGGCAGTCTAACAAATCCTTTCACCTTCGATGGCTTTTAGATGGATTCTATCTGATGCCTGTTGATCCAGCAGCCTCTGAAGACCAATTAGATTGATTTTATAGGTTTCTTTGTTTACGTTTATGAATATTCATAAATGGCAAATTTTCTAACCTCTTCAATCTAAACATCACTGTCTGTTATTGACAGAAGTGCTTTGATGGACCGAAAGACAGTCTGTGCTTGTCCTAAGAAATTCCCAATCGATCGGTGTGACGGGCAAAGAAATTCATTTTTTCTTACTATTTTTTATCACTGTTATGATCTGTTCCTGATTTTCTTTTTTACTCTCTCTGTTTCTTTCCTTTACCTCCAAAAAGTAAGGCTTGTCTCTGGATTTTTTTATTTTTTGCCCTCTCCAAGTCTCAGTATCTGCGCGTGCGGCTTATACGCAGAAAATAAGGTGTGTATGTAATATTTTGTTCTCCCATCCAGCTCTCAGTTGAAATCAATATTCGTCTTTGGCTCCTGACCCTCCAGTTTATCAATTCTGATAAGTCTTTTTGTCACATTAATAAAGCTGCTCAGCTTTTAACTCAAATTTCCTCTCTTTTGTTCCAGGAAATAACAACCATTGTCTTAGCTCTTGAGTACAATGCTTATGAAATGAAATTAGTTAACTATTTTGGTTTAGTCTTCTGTATATGTGGTGTAATCTGTCATATGGTTCATAAAATTACATCCCAGAAAGATAATTCAAGTATCGCCTTGACCAAGATGCGCGATGAAGCTGCGGTCAAATTTCTATCGGGAGATAGTTCTTCTAGTGAGGAGGAATCCGGCCGAGACTCGCCATCCCAAGTTTTGTTCAGCATTCTTCAAAGTCGTGATGATACAACGATCAGCTCTGTAAACTGAATGAGAATGCCGGCAAATCCAAGGCGGCAAGTACGGTGCATTTCTACCTTACTTCAGGCATTCGTGCCTGTGCTTCTGCTTTTCTATTCATCAACAAACTAGTCATCAAATCAGTGGAAATTTTCAAACTGTACAAATTTCTATTGGAAAGAGACTTATTTTTACCTCAGTTTCTTGTCACTAGTCCTAAGTTTCAAATCTCCGGGAAAGTTTATTTTTAGGCTGCAAAGTGATTTGCAAACCATCGTATCTGGATCGAGTCAATGACCGAATCCAAACCATCGTATCTGGATCGAGTCAATGACCGAATCCATAACCTTAAGATATTATTACAATAAGCAGGGTATTTACAGAGGGGAAAATCTGTGAAAATAGTAAAATATCAGGAACTTAAGCTAAGCTGAAAGAAAAACATGAAATCCACTCTTGGGTCAGGAAGTGTATTTCTTATTTTGATTCAGTGATAGAAACTGCAAAGGGAAATCATATGTTCAACTTTTTTTGGTGCGTTACTTCAAGGTATCAAAAGTAATTGCATTTTCAATGTGTTAGGTTGGAAGTCTAATTGACAAGTGAGCAGAGCTTCAAATATTCTGTGTTGGAAACTAATGCAAAAAATCAGGAAATCCATGATAAAAAGTGAGGAAATCCTTGATAAAAAGTCAGGAAAAATCAAGAAAAAAATCAGGAAGTTGCGAAATTCAATTATTGTAGACACCCTGGTAAGGTAAGTCTCTTGTTTTGCCTAAAATGGGAGCAATAGATTTGAAAAAAAAAGGATATCAAAACAAAAATGGAACTTTAAGAGTTACCTAACGTAAATTATGTAGGGGTTGATTATAAGGACACACTTTCACAAAAGCTGTTTTTTCAAACAGGAACTTAAACAGAGCTCTCGTGCTAGAGAGATGTTTCAACCGACAGAGAGAGGAGTTACAAAGAGACTCGCCGAGAACATAGATTATTGAAAATAGGAGAGGAGCTTCTCATGTGATAATCTGTTCTTCTTCTTGACTCATCCTTTCATACTGAACAATTCTGATTGAAACCCTTCAATCTCTATAAAATTGATTTGATTTGTGAGAGGCTATTAATTTTTTTCTACAAATTTATGTTGCATTAGCTTCAAAGTTTCCCCTATAATAATAGTCTTGACTCAATACGATTACACTATGGTGGTTTGCAATCACCCCATTGATCAGAAGGACACCTAGAATAACGCATTCTTATGTTTTTGACTCTTATTGTTCATTAGGATTTTGTAAATATAGAAATAAAAGAGAAGGAAATGAATCAGGATAGAAATCCTCTAAAATAATCTCAAAATTTGATCAGCATAGTTTGCATTCAGCAATTTAGCTTGATAAAAGATGAGTCGAGAGTCCCTATTTATGAAAGAGTCAAGACTGGTGAACGGAAGTGAAGAAGAAGAAGCAATCTATGAAGCCAGGTGGTGTGATTCTTGTTTCCGTTGTCATGGAATGATCTTCCTGTTTTATCACTACTTCCTATGGACAGATGGACAGTGTTGCCAGATCTTGTGGCTTTTTCTATCTATTCTTACTAAGAAGTAAGAATAGATAGAAAAAGCCACAATACACAATACTTAACAGTGTTGCCAGATTGGGGTGAAAAAGCCGTACGTTTTACATTGATTTAAATGGATACAATACGGCTTTTTACCCTCAATCTGGCAACACTGCTTCTTATGGGAAAAGCCGCAACCATCTGGCAACACTGCCTGTGGAACTGAAGGCAATCATTTAAGTTCCTTTAGTTTAAGTATCCTAGATTTTAAAATGAAGGTTGCGCATCATTTTGACGACTCTTCCGAGTTTCCGTTTTATTATTCTGCTTTTTGAAGTCATGATAAAACTGTTTTTTTTTGGTCCGGTCAGTCTAACCTTCCTTTCCCGTTGGCTTCACCGTTTGTTTACTCTGCAGTGAAAAGTGTTGCGTGACTTATTCTGTTCTGAACCTATTTATTTTAGTTTCTGTTAAGATGATTCCAGGGTCGATTTGTTCAAACCGTAGACACCAGATTGCGCTGCTCAAAAAGTCAACAGTTTTTGGCTAAAATTGACGCATTTACACTAAAAACACAAATTTGAGGAACGTCAGCATCTGCGAGCATACTTCAGGAAGATACCCCGAAAGTTTCAAGCTGAAACACTCAAAAATAAAGCCGGAAATTATGAAATACGAAACTTCCCATAAGCCTCAACGAGTGCGATTGAGGTAGATAGACATATCACTCGCACTCACTCTCACTCACTAAGCTCATGGCGACACAAATTTCATAATTTCTGGCTTCAATTCTTCACCAATTTAGCTCGTTTTGGGCTCAAAAAATCCATAAAAAAATTTTGCAGGTGCTGACGTTATTGGATTTTGCGTTTTTTCTTCGGTTTCAACTTAAAATGCCAAAAACACGAATTTTCCAAAAAGCGACTAGTGGCGCTATCTATCGGATTGAAATCTGGGAAAGTTTCGCCTGGAATCACCTAAGGAACTGTCATCAGTTATAGCATCTTTCCTCACTGTGAGGTACCTTGGTCGGTATCTCCCTTCCTTCCTATTCCCTTTTTGTATTCTCAGTCCAGTCGTTCGCTTTGAAACACAAGCATAACGAACACAAGGTTTGGGCGGCTGGATTTTACTACTACTACATAAACGTCAAAAGTTTCTTTAAAGCTGGAAAACTGTGACACAGCAGGAAGATTATTTGATGAAAGTGTAAACAAAAGGCGCACCTCCTGTGATCCATAGACTCCTTCTTCTTTTTTCAGCAGCCAATCAGAGATGAAACCTCATATGGCGAGACTCTTTATTATACAGGGACTCTTGATGAGTCATTTTTATTTTCATCAAAATACCATTTACGCAAGTCAGACAATGAAATTCGGAGATCTTTTCCATTTCAAACAGCTCCCAATTTTTTTTACTGAGGCCAGAGAATCTACAAACAGGTTGTCTTCAAATGCCTCTTAAATTTTTAATTCTTGCTGAAACCCATAGCAGTCTGTTCTGTTCTGCAAAGCAGAGAAATTGGTTTCCTTCTCCATGAAGCCATTCAATTCTATTTGGCTGAGTTGTAATGTAACTAAAATGGCTTTTTATGGATAACAAAACGTCATCTCTAGAACAGCATTTATATACATATTACATAGTCTTTTGAATTCATAGCTCGGCTTAAAATAAATGGTTTTTTCCCATTCCATTTACTCGTTAAGACTGATTTCATTTTCTCACTACGCCTATATAGATAAATGTCAATTTTTGTACAAATTATTTTTTCAGTGTTATTTTCTGTTGTTTGAATCTCATTTTTTGAAGAAAAAAAAATATTTCCTCGTAATCACTGCAAAATAAAATTGCAAATTCTTAGTAGTTGTAGGAAGATGTCAATTGAAAGTCTGTGCAATTCTCCTTTTTGGACCCGAAACATGTGAAATTAATTTTCTTTATTTTCTCGCTAGATTATATCAGACTTTAAAGTTTTTTCAAAATTCTAAATTGAAATTTCATTCCGAAAGAAGGTTTTTGACATGGTTTTCTTTGAAAATGTCCGTTGGCAACAACAAATTTTGTGACACCATGTACTAAAGTGACATCTATTTTTCTCTTGCCTGTCTAAACCTTTTGTAGATTTTTTTATTTATTTATTTATTTATTTATTTTTTTATTTTTTGATATGAGTAAAAATTGTGAATTAAGTACAAAATCTAGACTAAAATTACAGTTTTTGTCCTCAACAAATCTAAGTGTAGGTTGATGTCCAACGAATATTGTGATTTAAGGTCGATGGGTGCAAGACTGATGCTTCTTTCATTAAAAACATACTGAAGAAGTGTGTTGTGTCATGGCAGGTGGCACCCATATTTCTTCAACTGAGGCATCATCCTCTTGGAGAACCTTATATTTGATCTGTTCAAGTACCATGTCTGCATGAAGTAAAATTATTTTGTAGTGAACCCCATTTTGTGCATAATTCAAGCAGATCCATTTTACTTTTGAGACTGTTCATTGTTATGAACATTTCTATAGACTGTTTTAGTAGAGCCATAAATCGTATCGATTGCGGTCCGAGGCCCTCTGGCTCCGAACAAACTCTGGTTCAATGTAATTTTCCTATAAGCAAATTTTTGAATGGAAATTTTGACTATTAAATCAAGAAATTAATGCAACCTTTTTGTGTTTATGAACTCTACATCCTCGAAAATGCTTAATTATGCCTGATTCCTTGACTAAAACTGCCGAAATCAAGAAGATATTACAGATTAAACATTGCATTTGTAGGTTAGAATCGCCCGAAATCCTGCCAATTCTACAAGAACACCAAATGCATCTTCTGTAATTCCTTGTTGATTTCGGCAGTTTTAGTCAAGAAACCAGGTATAATTAAGCAATTTGGAGGACAGAGAATATATAATCGTAAAAAGGTTGCATTTATTGTTTAATTTGAATAGCCTAAATTTCTGTTCAAAATGTGCTTATGGGAAAAATACATTGAATCAGAGTTTGTTTGGGACCAGAGGGCCTCAGACGGCAATCGATACGATACATCGCTCCCATAGGCATAGCGTATCAGGGGCTAGGGGGGGGCTACAGCCCTCCCACTTCTTTTGGGTGGAGGGGCTAAAAATTGGGGCTAATATATTACGGAGGGGCTAAAAAGAAAAAAAAAAAAGTCATCACTATTTCACTTTTTAGCTCCCCCCCCCCACTTTTTTTGGTCACGGTACGCCTATGATCGCTCCCCTAAAACAGTCTATTTGAGCTTGGGCCACCATCGATTGACTGTCAATAGTATTGACTGTTCTTACAGAGTGAAGTGGAAGCTATTGATACAATCAATGCGGTCAGGCTAATTTTTTTAATCGGATTATGATGGAGCAAGATGGAAGGCTGTACTTTGTACTATCGACGAATTAAAGACTGTCGCAAGATTTTCACACATTTTCAGTTATGGGTGTGAGTGTGGGACTGATCTGCAACGGCTTTCCCGCCCCACCCGCACTGGCCTCTAACCTGCAAGGTGTGAAGAGTATGAAGAGTGGCCGAACTAGAACCTTGAAGGCAAAACTTAGATCGTGAAAATCTTGCAACAATCTTTAATTCGTCAATAGTACTATGACCTTCAAAAGAAAGCACCCTGGTCTAAGTTTTTACTCCTTCAAATCTCGGCAGCCCTTAAACAATTTTGGGGCTTCCGAGTGTTTAAAAACCAAGGAGATTGCCACTTTAAAGTACGTCGCGATAAATTAAAAATTCTATTGAAAACCACAGAAGCATTTAATAGGAAGATTTTCAATCAACATTTTTTTGATTTTCTTTTGAAAGTCATAGTACATTAAAATAAATAAAAAAAAATACATGGTCGATCATATGTTCGTGGTTTCTTTAGACCAACGGAGACCAACCTGTTCTTACTTATACCATCATGTTCTATAGTGTTCCATGAATGAAAAAATCAGCCTATCAGCTATTATTGACAGTTTTACCATTCCATAAACTGGAATGAGTTCCGTAAGATTGTAATGTTCTTTCAGACAGTTTCTAATAGTTACTGTCAATTTATTTTAAGATGCAAGTCTTATAGGAAGGACATTCTGTTTGTTTAGAGCTAAAGCCAACTTTTGTATCAAAACCGCCTAATTTATAATTGCAATTATTTACGGCTGTTCAGCTACTCAAGAAGTAATTGATTGGACCAATTTTTAACGATTGTTCGTAACTTCTACTGACAGTTGAGTTTTATGGTGCATTTCAGTCAGTAATTACTTGTTGATGATTTTGTTCATTTGTTAAGAGCAAGTTCTTGGGCAAATTTTATTTCGTAATGAGTTGGTTACTTTTCTGTCCCATTTGATGTGATGATTCTGTAATATGACTGGTTTCTAAATTTGTTACCAGGTTACGGTTGTCGCTTCCCTTGCTAAATTGATAACAAGAATCGTAACCTGGTCACAAAAACAGTTACCAGAAGTTTTTTAATTGTTTATTATTGTTTATATATCTCCTTTTTTACTCATAAATTAATGTATCCTATTAACATTCCTTTGGTTAAAAAACGCGTCTATTAAAGATTATGCAAATATAACTGGCATTGTAGGCAGTGAAAAAGTAACTGACCCGGTCACCGAATAAACTTTAACTCTTGTTAAGCTGATCTAGTTTTCCCATTTTTGTTTATCAATAGATTGTTTTACTGACGAGCGGGAAAAAAATCCAGGGATGATTTAGATGCTTTTTTTGAACAAAAATCCAACATCTGATTAGTCAAATTTGAATTTTCACCTTTTCTCACTAAAACAGTTTATTAGGAGTTGTTTTTTTTTATGAAATAGCTGTAATGGGGCTCTTGCAAACTTTTGCAATATGCAAATAAATAGTCCAATCTGATCACAAAAGACTAGCGGAAATCACAAAAATCACACTAAGAAAGTCTAAAATTCAGTTATAAACTCACATAACTGCTATAACAGCAAGATCGTAATGGCAGTTCAACGCAGGTATCATAGGAGATTCCTGTCTATTATGTCACTTTCTCTACGGAAACATAGAGATATGTCTCAATTTAGGTAGGAATCTCCCATAATACCTGCGTCTCTCTGCTATTAACCCTTTGCACTCCCCTTACTTTTCCCACAGTGGCCACCTGTACTCCAAATTAAATTGAGATAATTAGTGAAAAAATGCCTTTATTCATTTATTTTTGAGCTTATGAAATAACTACGTGTTGCATGAAAATGATCTTATGGAATTACAATAAAAATTAAGTCTTCTTATGATTCGGGCCACACCCGACAGTGGAGCTACGAAAGCTCAAACTTTATGCCGGGTCCGGCCCGACAGGATAATATCGTCATTTTTTCAATGTCGGGCTGGACCCGACACTGGAGTGCAAAGGGTCAAGCCCGATTCCGAGAGTGCATTTCGTGATTTTTTAGTGTACTCATCGTCATTTTTACTGGTTTTTATGCAAGAATCAACTCTTCAATCCTCTAGAGCAAAAGTTTGCAAGAGCCCCATTGAATTAAACTGAGTCTGACTGTCCAATATTTAGATAAATCATCTTTTTTTTTCTTTTGAAATAATCAAGTGACAATTTTTTTCGTGCATGCTTTTTTTTTTAGGATCAGACTTGAACAAAATATTCCATTGGTTAAAAAATCCTTATCCGAACATTTATTTTTGCAAAATGATTTTTTAGCATCACACCTGTAGGTTCTATCAAAATTAATTTATTTTTTAACTCTTCATTATTTTTACTGTTTTAATGTTTTCAAGATCAACTTGAAAGTATTCCTTTAAGTCAATCTTTAAGTTGTCTTAATTTATAATTGTTGATTTATTGTTTATTTTATTTCTAGTTATTATTATTTTAATAATTTGTTTTTGTTCTTCTGATGCATTTCATATCTCGTTCACAGTCATCTGAGCTTCGCCAAATCTCAGTGAATTTACATTTTTGTTGTCCGCTGTCTCTTTGTAAATATCATCCAGTATGGCATTCCATTATATTTTAGTGAAAACTAGATGTAACAAAATGAAACTGTTGCAAACTTTTGCTACAGGCTTATTAATAGATGATTATGAGGTAAAACCCTGTAAAAATAACGATTAGCGCACTAAAGAATCACGAAATCCACTCCAAAACTCATAAAATGCTTTCAAAGCGAGACCATAATGGCTGCCATTGCCGCGAATTACATTTGGTTTTCCTATATTCAATCAGCTCCATCTACACGAGGTGTTCTCGCAACACCACATAAGAAGAAGAAGAAGCATACAATTGCCATAAGATTTGGGCGGCAACGGTCGCCATTACAGTCTCGCGTTTGAAAGCATGAAGTATAAGTTTGGGAGTGGATTTTGTGATTTTTTAGTGCGCTGATAGTTATTCTTACAGAGTTTTACCGCTTCAGCAACTATTAATAAGCCTGTAGCAAAAGTTTGCAACTGCTCCATTATGTTGATTCTTATGACAGTTTCTTGTCAGGTATTTGTATACTTTCCGAAATCTTGCAGTTTGCTGAAATTTTGCTTGTAATGATCTTAATTTCAAACTGTCTAATGTCACAGCTGCTTTTCATTGTCTTTTTTAGGAAGTACTGTAAATTCTTTGCTTTGTGAGCATGTAGGCGGAACTAGGAATTTTTTCTAGGGAGAGGGGGAGGGGCTGAGCAATGGCAGTGATGGAGACAAAAACTGATGACCCTTTTTTTTTGAGTTTGATCCCTGATAACTCTAACCCTCGAGTTCCTTGATGACTCTTTTTCACTTACAATCCAGGCAGATTTTGGGGGAAAACATATTCTCTTTTTGACAACCTTTTTGTTTTTGCTTGTTGAATTCTCCATCAGAGCCAAGATTTTGGGCTGTGCCAAATCGCATGGCCAAATGGCTAAAGTTTTTTGTTTCCAAAATTGTGTGGGGGGGGGGGGGGGGGCTTGATGAACCTCTAGGGCGGCTGAGCCCCCCTCCTGTCCTAGTTCTGCCTATGTCTTCCGCAACTGTGGACTGTTTAATTTTGGATGTTCTGCTTGCAAAACTGTTGAGTATTTCTAAGAGAAAATTCATGCCGACCTGCCTTAATTTTGCACAAAGCTTTGTGTAGCATATTCAAGTTGTAGTATAAGTTATATTGCATAAACTGGTTCATCTTCAAGAATTAAGTTGGCTTTCTAGTGTTTCTTTATCTTATTGTTAGATCTGCAATTTATCCTTGGACTACTTTATGCGAATCACTAAATACTAAAAGGGGACTTGTCCACAAAAACAAGTTTTACAGGAAAAACAAGAAACTTTGTAACTTTTTACAAAATTGTTTAAAAAATGTCTGTAATTTTAAATAGACTGATTACAACATCCTCTATATAATGGTGCATTGAAATTACAGAAATGTTTGAAACCATTTTATGAAAAGTTACAAAGTTTTTTGTCTCTCCTATGGAAGGTTTTGTGGTCATTTCTCCTTTTAGTCTTTACTATTTAGTGATTGATGATGCAAAAAGGAACCAAATTTCTGTTTGTGCAGAAGGGAACCCAACTACCAGTGATGCTTTATTTGTTTGTAAATGACCAACTTTTACATGAAGTCAAATGGGAAAAATAAGATAATTATCCGAAGATTTGCAACACTGCCAACTACGTAGGAAACCCACTGTGGTTGGTTCCATCCTGCTCAAATATAAAAGTTGGTTCTTTCCTGCTTACAAGGGGAGGCTCAGTAGTCGCCGCCTCCGATTTTCAAAATAATTGCACGAAAATGTAGCTAAAGTAAAACTATTAGACCCGTGTTTCTCACTTTTTGCCAATGGGCCCTCCTAAACCGTCAGGAATTTGTTGAAAGTTGCTGAAATTCACGTAAAATACCTGAGGGGAGAGCGTTCCGAATAATTACGTGAATTTCGGCAACTTTCAAAAAATTCCTGACGCGTTAGGAAGGCCCATTGGCAAAAAGTGAGAAACATGGGTCTAATAATTTTACTTTAGCTACATTTTCGTGCAATTGTTTTCAAAATCGGAGGCGGCGACTTCTGAGCCTCCCCTTGTTAGACCCATCTAATTGATGAACTCAAATACGAGACAAGCTGTCTTTCTTTTTATGTTTGCAACGATTTTGTTAATGTGAACTCTTGATTTATTGTTGGCTCCGCTTAACCCTTTCGGTCATGAATTATGAAAGAATTGTCACTGTAATCTGAAACCTATACCATTAGACTGAACAAACTTTTCTCATATGATTTCATGTGTGAGTCAACTTTTCCGAATTTCCATATGGCTCCTTGTAAAAATATCGTCCATTATACTGGACACTGTGACGGAAAGGGTTAAAAAGCCATCGCAGACAGGCTTCCAGTAGAAACCATTTGAGAAATCAAAGTGCTGATGCAATTCTAACAATGCTTACCTCAGGATATAAGCCCTGGAGCATGTGGGCAATTTACAGCAGTGCTATCAATTTGAGAACCAGGGAATACCGTTGGGTTTCCACACTAGAAGCTCTGTCCATTCACGGTTGTCTACCAATTGAGAGAACCACAGTCTCTGTTACCTTAGGGACTGTTAACTGCAGTTTTCCCCAAAAAGAAATGACTTAAAAAAAAGACGACTTTCGTCTCAATCGTATAGCATAATATGAGAATCTATTTCCTAATGACTTATTTTATACAATTGTCCAAAATGTAAATGATTTTTAACATCGAGTGACAATTTCATTCACGGTTTGAATGAATACTCTTTTCCTAGTTATATTTTACTCCTCCACGTTTCTCTAATTGTAAGATACAATTCGTTTTACTTAATTAAATTTTACAGGATGCATAATATTTTTCTCTGTCGTGCAAGAACAACCCTCATTTTTAACCGTTCAAAAACTTGTTTCTTTTATGATGATTGATGGGTTACAATGGTCACATGAAACATGCCAAAGATCATTGCTAGGGGTGTCGAGAGGGGAGGGGGGATTATTTTGCTCGAGGCCCCCTGATCCACAGTGCTGTAACAGGGGACCCCAATTAATTGTGAAACCCTTAAAGTCCTTGGACCACTAGATTCTTCTCAACGCCCCTGGTCATAGCTTCAATCCTTGCTGAAGACATGGGCAGATACAGGAATTTGTGTTTCTCTCTCTCCTTCCATTAGAACAACACATGCACTAGAGAAGGACGGAGATAGGGGCTAAAGTCACTTAATGACCTCTGCTATCCTTTTCTAACACATGTGTTCAAACGGCCTTAGAGAGAGAAAGACAAATTCCTTCATCCACCGATGGCTGAAGAGTGAACTCAGTGATGGGCAAAAATAATTGTTTGAATGACCATGAATAGAGCTCGTTTCAGAAGTGTAGGCGGACCTAGACCAATAATCTTTGGAATTTGTCAACATTATTTCTGATATTACTCGATGAAAATGAATAAAAATGAAATTGAGTGTTCACTTTTCAATGAGGAAAACTTTATAAACACAAAAGATTAAAGTCAGGGGCAAATTCGGTATTGATTTGAAGGAATAAAAGTTGAAAATTCGCCAAAGCTTATGGTTTTGGTCCGCCTACACTTTTGAAAGGTACTCTAGCAACTGACTGGTAGTGTTAAAACTTTGATTCACTTATAGGAATAACATGAGAATGATACGAATAATTTTAGTTAATTATTCATGGTTATTCAAAAACTGATTTTTGCTCATCATTGGCTGAAAAAGGTTTTGAAGAATACTGTGAAGGGGCTCCTTTTCACTTTGCTATGTAGTTCTGTATTCCAAATTATGTCAATTCCTAAACTGTATTCTAACCCCTCCTCCAATGCTTCAGTTTTCTCAATTTGAAACGAAAACTTTTTTTTTTCTTTATTGATAAGCATAATCTCTTGTGATAACTTTACAGTATATTGCATTTATAAAAAAAATTATTTATTCTCACTCACCATTGAAGAATAAAGTATGTTTCAAGTATAATATTGTTCCCTGTTTTTTTTCTAGCTGTTTATTCATTACTGGGCTGATTGTTATGCATTCGCTGCTCTTCGGATCGCACGCTTGTTTTACTGTTCGATCACTGCCCGGACGCAAGCGCAAATTGGAAGTGGTATGAGAACAGTAGCAACCACTTTTGATGGTTGATTGCTATGAACATTTTTTTCCCCTTTTAAACTGAGCAGTATAACTACTCCTGATGGAGTAACAATTATTTTACATTTAAATTTAGATAGCTTATTACTAGAACAAAAACCGAATGTAACTTGCGTCCTTTTATTAGAATAGAATAAATGAATGACTAACTTAATGTCACATGAAACAATACACGAATACATAAAAGTAAATAATAAATTGTATCATAAGACATAAATTTGACTGCAGCGTAAAAGACTGCTATCTATTGAATTTAAACATTAAGAGTTGAATGACAAACAAAACAAGTAAATTGATCAAATTAACTTTGATGAGTACTTAGGAAGCCCGTCAGTGCCCCATAATTTCTCTAAGTAATCTGAAACTATTGCAAACATCTTTAGATGTCTGAGGTGCCTCAGACTATTTAAGTTGTCTTGTTTACCTAAATGCCAAGAAAATTACAGTAATCACAATTCCATGGTTATCTGCGTAGTTCAAATTGAAGACCTTGCTGCTAGATTGGTGTAGAAGGAAATTTATGCCTTTAAAATAAACGCTTTTCAAAGTGGTTATTTGATACTTTAAAGTAGAAAATAAATTAAAACAAGATTTGGTTTAATTGATTTCCTATTTTTAAGTATCGAAACCCACTTCAAAATTTTGAGACTTTGCTACGCATTTTTCTCAAAAGCATTCGTTTTCTTCTAAGCCTTTCTGTCGGCAAGGTCTTCTATAGAAATATAACCTTTGAATTTAGTGATCTTTTGATGTACAGCTTGTCAACTTGAACCTTTAATAATTGAAAAATATAAAACCATACCGACTCTTGATTAATGTAAGATGCATCTCATGCTCTCATGCTCATCTATGACTTAATAGCCTCTTATAATCAAATTTAATTAAAAAATTTTCACAAGGAATTGTTTGCCATACCGTCTTCAGTCTTCTTTAATCATGATCATGGAGTAAAATATTATTTGTTCTTTCATGTTAAAAAAAAAAAAAAAAAAAAAAAAAAAAAAATGCATTTCGTCTTTTCACTTGACTTGAAAAACTACAAAAATTGGCCCCGCGGAGGGGGGGGGGGTTTGCTGCTGCCCAGTAATTACAAAACTAAGCAATATTTAATGTAAGATCGCGCCATTATTTTAAAAAGGCCAAAACCAAAGGTTGCCAACCAAAGTTAGTTTCTCATCATAAATGCTGTTATTCCTCTAGCTGGAACATACCTACTTATTGATTATACGTATTAATATTACCATATAATATGTCTTTAAGCAAGATTTACTTCAATTAAGAAATATTTTGGAAGGCGGAGGAACTTTACTCCATACATTAATAACTCTTCTATTAATATTTTTCACATCTGTCATGAAATTTCATCAGTCAAATTTCAAACTATTCCTATTCATGAAACATATCCACTCTGGTCGTGACTCGTGACGCGCGGAAGAGTATTTACCCCAAAAACCTGGACAAAAATATTTGCGTGCTCTTGGATATTTGGAAATCGATTTTGGTTAATTTTCCAATTTAAACTCAAAACTCCTATTGCACGGTTTATGGTTGGAAAAGGCGTAAAAAATAAAGAATTTTGGCGCAAACCAAAGGTCGATATCACATTCTTTTGCCGAGTTATTGAAGCTTATTTTATAAAGAAGGCTTGACTTCAAAATGTTGCTGGATAAAAATGTGCAATACCTATTATGCAAGTTTTTATTGCAGAAACTATCTCTCTAGAT
This sequence comes from Trialeurodes vaporariorum, assembly GCA_011764245.1. Lineage (NCBI taxonomy): Eukaryota > Metazoa > Arthropoda > Insecta > Hemiptera > Aleyrodidae > Trialeurodes > Trialeurodes vaporariorum. The sequence goes on along the minus strand of VMOF01000111.1, from coordinate 10,615,831 downwards.
GGTCTTTTTCAACCTCCTATTTTTGGTTTTGCCGGGTTTTGCCCGGAATGTATTTAAAATTACCTTTTTCTATCTATCAAGTGTCTGAAATTGGATATTTTTTTACGCCAGTTTTTAGTGAGTTGTAGAATAAACTTAAATGCATGAGAAAAAAAAAATTGTTGGTATGAAAGTGAAATGCATATCTTCAAAAACATCATCCAAAATTGCCGAAATGATTGAATGTACCAGTGCTTGTTCGTGATGGAAAATGTTTACCTATTACTAATAGAGCAACGAGCAGTGAAAAATAGAGAGTGACTTGGACGCTCACTTCCATGATGTCCTATTGACAGTAGATCAATTTTGGGGTCCTGACGCATCTAGTATGCTATAGGGCGGTTACTTAGCACTACGGAATCGTAAATATTTTTAATTTTGGGTAATTGGCCAGGTTTTTGAGGCAAATACTTCTAAGTGTGATGTAGCTAGGGTCCATAGACGTCACCAGATTCTAGTTCGTTGAGTAGCCATCGCCTAAAGTCACACAGTACTCACACATCTGCAACACATATGCACGCTCAAATCATAGCTCTAATATTATTAGCTCCGCATCCTGTCCACACCAGCATACCTGTTCTGTTCGTGTTCCTCCCAGGATTGTCAGGTGTGAAGAAAAAGCTGCACTTGTGCAGATTTTTCAGAATGTGTGAGATTTTTGAGCAGTTTTCGATTTTGTGCAGAATTTGTGAAGATTTGCAAAATTTCTGTGGTTTTTGTACGGTTTTCACAAATACCGCTCATTTTCTCTCCAAAATCTGATATTTCAAGGGAATTTGTTAAAGAAATATCGTATGTCGTAATGATGTTGGCAGTTCCGACTTCCTTATCTCTAGCTTGTCGTTTTTTTTTTTTCGGTTTTGTTTTCTCTCCCCTCTCTTCGTTGCGGTTGCTGTTTCGTGTTTACATTTTTGATGACGCGGGTTTGGTGAACCCAGTAATGTGCTTTGTGTTCTTAATTTTTTTGTATTTTCTGAATTTCTGCTGTGAGATTTGTGGTCCGTTAAGTTTTGCCCTATGAAGATCGAAAAGGATGATGCTTTCGGACACTTCTTTATGGTGAAAATTGGGAAGTTGATTGTTTTTCTGATGAAAAGTCTTGCACAACGATTAGCCCCTCCCTCCCATCATACAGACAGACCTTCAATACCCAACCTCATGATTGGATTGACTAATCTACAAATTTGATTGCCAATGGAGTTTTCCTAAATTTTCATCAAAAATTAGATAGTGCATCAGACAACTAAGAGAATGTTATTTTCAGCTGGTCTATACTTGGTCTATACTTGTGTTTTGCTTGGGACAACATGACACCTTCCTGACCTTTTACAAATCATTTCCCTAATGCTATAGAATTGCAGATGTTACTAATAACTGAGGCGTGAAAATTCAAATTGCTGTAAGTGCCATCTGATGTTGCAAAGATTGTGCAACTTTTCTCTCTGTAAAAAGTAATTGAAAGGCTCTGAAAAGGACAAAAATTTTGGCAAATAATTTTTTTGAATTTGACAAATCTTCGAGGGAAAAAATTCCAGCTAAATTCTCTCAGAGGTTACTCTAAAAAATATGTAACAATCTGCACAATCTTTGCAACGTCTGATGGCACTTACAACATTTTGAATTTACACGCCTCAACTCTATCCTGGGCCTTTTTTGATTTTGCCGCCAACATATTTGAAAATATCCTCCCGTCTTTGTCAGTGATGCTTGTTTCACGAGCAGAACTTTCTCTTGCTCCACCTGGAAAATGTGAATTTACACCAGTTACACTGAACTGTGCATATTTTCTCGAAAAAAAGCTGCTTTTGGTAGATATTTGTGCTGACTTTTGACCTTTGTGCCGATTTTTTGGAAAAAATGCAGAGTTTTTGAAAGTTGCTTGTGTGAAGATTTTTTTGTCTGCACCAAAGATTACTTATTGGTCTGCACAGTGCAGATTTTTAATTTTCAGACCTGGCAACCATGGACCTTGCACAGAACTTTTATGCGTCGATCGTCTCGTGAGCTGTGAATTATTACAAGAATTGTTTTTTCTGACTTGTCCAGTTTTATTTTGACAATTTTTAGGTTTTCAATTATGTACCACAAGTACTAATATTACTCTAATTCTGATTTTTGAATCACTGATGATACTCTAAAACAACTTTTAGAACTTACTTACTACTTAAGTACTGCAAACACCCTCAACAGTATCATCTCTCTAGAATTCACGTGAGTCGCTGTTTATTAACTTACTGAGGAAACTTGCTCTTATTAATTTTCTTTTTTACAAGTCTCATTTTCGGGGCTTCAAATTCTGTTTTCCGTCAAATTTTTAACTGGAAGTCACAAGCAGGTGAATGCAAAACTCTGGCTATGACTGCTATGAGGATGAGGCTTCACAACATAGTGATTTGCCTCGAAGATTTGACAGTTCCTTCATAATAGCTTTCATGTCTTATCGTATTTCCCGTTTTTATGATCAGAATTTATGACCGTAGGACTTGTCAGCTTTGATTTCGTACTATCTAGCCCCTTGATTATTATTTGCAGCTCCTGAAGTTGAATCAAAATGTTTGTGGAGCTATCACAAATTAGGCTTTTTTAGGATATCTTTGAGGTTATGATTTTGCGCTGCATATGAATTTGGATGGACAATTTTCATTCATTGACATCAGGCAGATTTTTCTTTCGGTTACAAGCATCTTTATTTAATTCATTTACCTTGTCTGCCTTCTAATGATCAGGTTTTGATGCTAATAAGTTTATCAAACTTTGCCTGTGATCGAGGGTTTGAAAGAACCGGATCATCAGAAGTTTGCTCTGGGTAGGTAGGTACTAACACGCACTATTCATGAATGCCAGTCTGTCAACATGCACCTGAATAACTGCCTCTTTATTATAGCCAGTCTCACAAGTATGGTGAGAAGTGAAGAGTCAGTAAGCGTCAGATTCAGTTGTACTTAATTTCAACAAATTTTTGCTGATGGGTAGGTTTGAAATGGAGGAACTGTTTTCAACATGATGCCATGCCAAGAGCCTATTTCTCTGTCTGAACTCGACAACCAATTGATTACTGCTCACAAATTTTCTCACTGTATAACTAATTGTAAGTTTTGTGATAGTCGACTCGTAGAGTGTGGCCTTAGATTGTCCCAGCAACACAGGTTGCGGATGGATTCAAATTGATGCTGAATGTGCATATCTTGGCAACTGATGCATAGTGGAGCTGTGCATCAGTTGCTTCAGGCTTACAATTAGTTGAGTGTGGGGTATAATCCTGTAAATATAACGATTTGCGCTCTAAAAAATCACAAAATCCACTCCTAAACTTACGAAATGCTTTCAAACGCGAGACTGAAATGGCGGCTGTTGCCACTGATTACATTGGGTTTCCCTATCTTCAATCAGCTCCATCTACACAAGGTGTTTTAGCAACACCACAAAAGGAGAAGAAGAAGCATACAATTGCCATAAGATTTTGGCGACAACGGTCACCATTAACGGTTTTGCATGTGAAAGCATTGTATGAGTTTGGGAGTGGATTATGTGATTTTTCAGTGTGCTAATCGTAACTTTTACAGGGTTTTACCCTGTTATCAACTATTAATAAGCCTGTAGCAAAAGTTTGCGACAGCTCCATTCGTTTGTCCTCATGTGCTGGATTTTCCTGTAGGTTCAAATTTGGTTTATTTTTTATAGACTGATTAAGTAAGTATGATGAAACATCGTTTCATTGCCAAACAGACCACCACCACCTGTAATGATGTTTGCCTAAAACTTCTTTGTTCTGTGGAAGTCTTCCTCTCTAATTTTCAATCAATTTATTCTGTACCAAAGTTTATGTGACTGTTCATTTGGCTCGATTATTAATCCTTGTTTCATGTTCGTAGGTTCAAGTCCTCATTTACGAAATTAACCCGAGAAGGCTTTTTCAAAATGAGTTACCGGTAAGGAAAAAATATCTGTTCGATTCTTTAATCAATGAATGTGTCTGTTCAAATTTTTGCTCAAATACATTGTATCAAGAAGCTTCGATGGAGACCGGGGGAAGGGGGGGATTGCCCCCCTTGTTTGTTAAGAAAAGGGGAAGGAAGGGGGAACGAAAGAGAAGAAAAGAGAAGGGGACTCATCCAGGAGGGGGGATACTAAAATCCCAAGTAATGCCCAAAAGTAAAAGACCCTGCTACATAGGCTGTCTCTAGAATGACTAGACTCAAAATATGTAGGTTTGAATGAAAATATCAGCTTCTTTGAAGTCCTGGAGCTTACACACGTTGAGTCATTTACATGAGTCGTGGGTCATTTGAATGAATAGCAGTTATTATAATTCAAGCATCACATAATGCTTTTGACTCTTGTCTCAAATCACCAGCTTCCTTAATTAAAAGATAAAGGTCATTAACATATTTATTCATTTACTTAACTGAACGGAGGATGCTAACATATTTATTCATGCAACTTCCCTTCTCCTTTGCTCTAAAGGCATTTGCCTTCCTTATGTTTCCAATAAAAAAAATCTAAGTACGTTCGGGTGTGAGAGTGAGCAATTATTTTTTGTGTATTTTTCTAATCTCAAACTTGATTGATTATCGTACAGTTAAGCTAGCTGCATTAACCCCTCTTGCCCTACCCATCTGCAACCTCTATTCATTCCAAACATTTGCTCTATCTCTTATCTATTTCTGGTTTCTTATCTCTTTTCAACCCCCCCCCCCCCCCATTATATTTATTTATTGCAGCTCAATTTAAATTAACCTAGCCTTGTCTATCCATGGAGGGGAGGCTCAAAAAATGTTGGGAGGGGGGGGCAGGGTGTTTCAATGCCATTCTGGGGTTTTTTTGTGAGCTGCATGCAAGCCCACGGCCGTGGCAAGCCTCAAAAAGGATATGCAGTTATTTATTTATTTTTTGATTTATTTTGAAATAATAGAAATAAGTGGAACATTTAACGAGGAAGTCCAGTATCAATGCACAAATATAAGTTAGAGAACCTCCGAACTGTTGATCGAAAGGGTCTGAAAAGCAACTGCAGAGCCTGTCCACTCAGTGTTACCGAAGATTTTGAGAAATATCTAATCCTTGAATTATATATTCCCTATAGTTTTAGTTTTTATTTTATTTTATTTATTTATTGATTTATTTTTATGCATTCAAAATATACTAACAAAAACTCTTACATAAAGAATATTTCTTCAGTATTTAATCAGTATTTCTAGATTCTAGCTACTATTTTACACAATGTATCGTATTATCTTGCAGCGGCAGAGGTAACTCTTTTCGCGGTTCAAATCCGAGAAGAGGAGGATGGAATGAAGATCGTGGACGCAGCAATAACCGAAGTGGAGGAGGCTATTATAGGGAGTCGTCATCATCAAGAGGCTCGTCCAGAGGCAATCCCAGAGGCTCCTCCAGTTACAGAGGAGGATACAATAGTATGTCCATTGTTTTTTTTTTACCCTAGGGTGGTTTCTCAACTTTTTGTTCCAAACATTGCTCCTGATGGTTCCATATTTGACTCTAATGGGGTGGTTGCAAAAATCTGCTGGGTGTTTTTTTATTTTTATGAAGAAAAAGAAAGCTTTTGAGTTGAGAACAAAGATGCATTCAGCTTTTTCCGAAGTGTTCCGGTTTCGGAGGCACACTTGCATTAAGTAGCAAAATATTGTGTTTGTTGTGGTGTCACAAAACGGAATCAACCCTAAAGATGTAACAGAAATACCTTTACTTTTTTTGTCCCGTCAGGTGACCATGAAAACTTGGATTTCAATTTTTGCGATATCATCATTTTATCATCCCCTTGGACTCCTCAAATCTGAACCCCTTTTATTAACAAAGCTTTATTGGTTTTTTAAGTTTTCTATCTACAATTTTTAACTTTCAGATGACCGGGATAAGTTTTCAAACTATCATGGAGAGTCGTCACATTACTCCGCAAGAGGAAGACAGGTAAATTCTACCATCAATTTTACTATCTCAAAATTTTCTAAAGCTGAGTGTGTTTCTTCGAACTTCAGCAGGGCTGCTGTTTTGCGTATAATCAATGCTATTTTTCTATTCACCGATGATTCCACCGGTTGAGAAAAGATTACACAGTTCAGTTCAGTGTATGACTGGAATGCACGAAAATACTCTGATCTGTAATCTTTTCTCTATCGATGGAAACACCGTTGATTAATTAAAATATCCGCAAGTTTTTTAAGGTCATCGACGACTCCACCGGTTGAGAAAAAATTACAGGTGCGAGTATTTTAGTTTATTACAGTCATGCTCTGAACTGAACTGTGTAATCTTTTCTCAACCGGTGGAATCATCAGTGAATTGATAAATAGCATTGATTATACGCAAAATGGCAGCCCTGAACTTCAGCTACATTCTTATTCTTATTCTTTTTCGGTCTAACCAATTGCCCTGAAGCACAAGCGTTGAGAAACCAGATGATTTGGATGGCTGAACGTATTTTTGTTATGAAGCAGGATATTTTCTACTTAATGGGGTTGTAGCAAGGGTCTAGCTCTTGATGAGCTGAGAGCAAAGGTGCCTTTGGTTTCGGAGATACACTCGTGTAAAGTAGCAAAAATTGTGTTTTCAGAGGGGGGAAGGGGTAAACCTAAATTTTTGACAATATTACCTCAGCTCATATTAGGGCTAAATTGGGGTGCAAATCGGCATTTTCCAAATTTCATGGGGGAGCAATGGGCCCATGTACAACCCCCTGCTTGCACCCCTGATCAAATCTCCATTCACTATACCCACTTACATCTTCAAAATCTTCTATTGATGACAATGCTTTATTAATCTAATTATTATTGTACCCTATGATAGCATGATTCCTATCAACACAAGCGTGACCGGTCTCATCAACGTGGGTCAACCCCCGAGAGGAAACGCATGCGCACAGACACGTACAACTCAATGGTATGATTTTAGCATTTTTCCATTTATTTGTGGGATAAATATCTATCTGTTTTCTTTCCGTAATTTTTTTTAACTAAAATATTTTTCCGTAAAGAGATCGAGGCAACCTCGCTGATGTTGTCGAAAAAGGGAGTTGAAAACCGAGCGAAGCAGAAATATGCTTGTGTAGTTTTGCTTCTTTGTGACTTCTGATGCCTTTATCAGTTACTATCTTTTATTATTTACGGACTTCTCCTTTTGCAATGTAATTTATTTCTCTTGACATAGTTTTATAATTTAATATTATAATCTCTGATACCACAACGTGATAAGACTCAAAACAGCTGAACGACACTGATTTTAAAATTAGACATTTAGACATTTTTGAAAGACAGAAATGAATCCCTGGGTTTTCATGCACAACTCTCTTGACCAGGATTTGTCAATCTGGAACACGCGAACCCTTAGGAGTTAGAGAGCCCTGTCCTGTGTCCAGAGGGTTTGCGAGAGTGTGCTGAAACATCTGAAAACTGACTTTAAATAAGACGAGGAAAGAGTGGAAAAAAGAAAAAAGGCACGTTGTTTAGTAATTATCACTTTGAAGAAAATTTACGTTTCTTTATTTCTTGCTATCTTTGAATTTTATTTTTCTGTAATTTTGACAGTATGCTTTGTCTTCCTACTTTATTTTATCTGTGCATAATTTTATGTTTTATTCTTTGTCCTCTTGTCTTACTATGAGGTACTATCGATGAATTAAAGATTGTCGCGAGGTTTTCACGCAATTTCAGTTATGGGTGTGAGTGTGGGACTGATCTGCATAGGCTTTCCTGCCCCACTCACTCTGGTCTCGCACCTGCAACGTGTGAAGAGTATGAAAAGTGGCCTAACCATAACCTTGAAGGCGAAACTTAGCTCGGGAAAATCTCGCGACAATCTTCAATTCGTCGATAGTACCTTACCAAAGTACAGTCAACCCATAAAAGAATGTCAGTTGACTCTTTATATTTTGGTTTAGATGTAGGCAACCTGAAATACATATTTAACACAATGAATTGAAGCATTGGAGGTTGCCTACCTGAGCCATAATGTAAGGAGTCAACTGATACTATTTAATTCACCGAGTATCTCCATTCCTTCCTGTTCCCTATTTTTTGTGTTCTCAGTCCATTCGTTTGCTGTGAAACACCAGCATAATGAACGTTAGTTTGGGTTGAACTTCACTACTTTCACTACTACTACCAGAGACAATATAGGGTGTAACAAAACTCAAGTGATAAACTTCTGGAGCGTATATTTGAGGCCAAAATAAGACTTTTTTTCCTATAAACGTGGGTCCGGAAATGCCCCCGAAAGCTGTAAAAAATGTCTGGTTTTTTTTAGCATAGCAACCACCATTATGATCTGAATGTTATGAAAATTGGTGTCCCCAGGTAATTTTACGTGTAAAATCCATTCATGACCTTGAGAAAATCAGACATTAACTCCGACTGTACTTTTCAGGCAATGTTGTACCTTTAACGGCACAAATTTTCTGTCACGGATTGAAGATTTGAAAAAAAAATTCTAAAAATCAGATAGGAAAAACTATTAGAATAGAAAGATTTTTGGTCCCTTGCATTTTTTTTTCGATACGACACGTTTTAAGCAAGATAATTGCCCCAAAATGTGGAAAAGTCAGTGCTTTTACTATGGCATGCAGCCCAAAGAAGCAGCGGAGTGGCGGGTTGCATATTTACTGCCACTCTGAAAACTCCTTATAATGTCCTTGAAAATCCTTAATTTTTTTGATAAAAATCTGCCATGAATTATGGTTCAAGAAGGGACCCTGGTACCTTAGAATGAAGCCGACGTATGACGCAAAAGAATGAAGAGGAACGTTTGTGATTTATGTCATTTGAGTTACTTTTTTTGTGCTCTGTCTCTATAGTTGGCCGGTGCCAGTTACTAATTTGACCTGTTTTCATCAACATTTCTAGCAGCGAAATCATGGCAACCCATGGTGGTATTTACTGTGTATAGGTACCGAAACTTTGTCAATGAAGCTTGCTCAAAGGAATGATTTCAACTTCAGATACATAGATGTGGTATTAGCAGAATTTCTAACTAAGAACCAACGTAACGATGCCACTCTTTGATAGAGGAGATCTAGAAAATTTGATGCAATAGAACGGAAAGCTAGCCTTCAGCAAATTCCGCCAGCCTAGAAATTTGAACGCTGCCAGCACCTGAGTTTCTCTTTTATTCTATTGCAGTTTTTTCCATAGAATTATGAAATGTTCAGCGTTTGATTTTAAGCATGAAGCGTTGTGCTTTGAGAAAAATTTGATTTTCGAACTTCAAAGTTGACGCTAGCGGAAGAGAATCAAAGCATCCTGATTTTGACCACCCATACTTATGCGCAAATTTTTTTTGCACGCTTTTGTTGCGCTTGAAGCCGCAGGTAAGCCAAGTCATCTGCTATTTAAAATTTGTTCATCATCTTCAATGTCTCTGTTCTCTTTGATGTGTTCAAAGTTTGTAAGGAAATGCCAGACAATTCATTGTTGTGACTTTTTGATATGCAGGGAAGCTCGCATGGAAGAGATGAAAGTTATAGTAGACGAGGAGGTTATGGTGAATCCTCGAATGATCGAGTCGTTTTTAGAGAAGAGAGACACAGCACTAGAGGTGACCATCGTAGGTCATCAGAATACCCGCCATACCATAAACCTGGACCGTCTCATTCAGACACAGCACCAAGATTTAAATCACCGAGAGGAGCAAGAGGTGCCAGAGGAGGAAGCAGTTTCAGAGGACAGAGTTCCAACTTTAGAGGTGCTCCACGTACGAGTTACGTCAAGTCAATCAGCACCAAAGCTCCTGTGTTTACCAAAAGACCGAGAAACGATTATTCCTCCCGAGGAAGATCATCGGTGAAATTGAGATCAAAGTATGAAAGTCTGAAGATAGAACTTTTAAAATATAAAAGGTAATGCAACTGTAAGTTTAATACTAATCATCTACCGTTTCAGAGCCGAATGCTCAAGAAAATGATAAAGGCAGCGTAGCGTGGTTATCCATTCGTCTGTGTATTGTCTCTGTCTTTAACCAAAAGCTTTGGACCTCATTTCGGGTAGATGCTGAACATTTAAACGAAAAGCTCAAATGCTTACACAATTCTAATTTAGTTCCGGGCCAAAAAAAAAAAAAAAAAAAAAAAAAAAAAAAAAATAGAAAAAAAAGATAGAAAAAAAACAACACCAATTCAACGACACACAGAACTTGAGACTCAAATTAAGCTTTGTATGGACCATATTTTTTCTTATCGTGGGCGGTATAATTTGACTCTCCAGGCTCGAGTACACCCTCTGAACCAAGTCAATGCCTTTCTGCGATGCAACCTGAATTTTTCCTTTCCATGATCTCTACCCTCAAAACTGTAAGAAAACTTGATGACTTCAAATGAGATGAGTCTCTATCTTTATCTCTGGATCCTCCTCGTGAGAATGCCGAAGAGAAAGTTAAGAAGCATTAGAAGCAGATGTAATCTTACTCAGCGGTGCCTTACTTCCTCAAGTCTTGACTTCCGTTCATTGAATCCCTTTTACACAAAAAATGAAAAATCGTTAAACAGGAATCCGATCGTTCCTTACCTCATGTTCTAAGCTCATCGTCTGTTTTGCTTGGAAAATGAATCAAACCTATCCCCACTGATTGACCGACGCGTAGTAAAAATTAGTTATCTCTCGGAAACAACCTAAATCTAAGACTCATATTTTGAAAGAAAGAGCAAAATAAACTTGAAGAATCTGTCTGACAGCCTCTAAAAGAATGAATTCATAATTTTTCCATCAATCTTTGACCAAACAGTCGGTAAAGATAAAGATTAACAATAATTGATCCTGTGGTCATTCAGGTTTAATTTCAACACCTACTGAATTGATTCACCCGTGTATGAAATATTGATTTAACCTCACTTATAAACTGAATCAAGCTGTCTGGTGGGTAAATCAAGGATCCATAGACCATACTATCCCAACTGCTGTAAAAGAGAAATCAATACAGGAAAAAAAACATCAACCTTCGGTGAGAGGACTGAAAAAAAAGTGCGGTATCTGCCTCATTCTTATCACTTGAAATTGTGATAAATTTAATGGTGGAAAAAAAGGAATCTTGCAATAAAGATGATAAGAGATTGTGAAGAAGTACAGAAATGCAGCATGTGCTGTGTCAATTTCCGTAATCGGGTCGAAATTGAATTGTTTACTCTTATTTATCATTGTGGAGTAATTTATTCATGAAGGATGCTGCGGAAACTACCCTTTCAAAACTGAAGAACCAATTGACTATAAGTGGTGGTAGCCACATAGACTGATCTGAAAACATTATTGGTTCACAATTGCGCGTAATGTTGAGGTTTGAAATTGCAGATCAGCAGATCATCATTTAGAATTCTTCGCTGGTTTGAGAAATGTTGAAGAATTCACTCTCAATACTTGTCTTTTGCCTTCACTGCTTTAAGCCTTTGAGTTTTTTTTTTTGTTTGGGTTTGTTGCATTGGTCGAAAAAAGCTGGTTTTGATTATCAATTTTTATAGTTTTCGTCGCGAGAGAACTCTCGAAGATATAAAGAGATGGGTACCTTATGATGACCAAATACTGTGATGAAAATATTAGCTGGAGTTCTTGCAAGGTCCCCGACATATAGCTCCCCAAAGTGCCCCCCTTCAAAATTGAATTTCTCGTTTATCTTGGAGGCACTTGCATGGGTTTACTTGAAAATTGGTTTAACCAGGTAACTTTAGGCGTATTTTTCATTTCTGGGTCAAAAATTGGTTCGGGTGAATTTTAAGGGGGTTTTTGGGGGGGGGGGGGTTTGGTTTTTAAAAGAAATTTTGCCCAACAGTCATGGAAATTGTAGAAATCAGTAAAATTGAGGCACCGATATGAAAAAGGTGTGTAAAAATGAAGAACTATGATGTGATTGGTTTTTTTTGTTGGATCGATAATTCGTCAAAAAATTAATCTCAAAGTTTTATTTGCTCAATATCTTGGATGTATTTGCAATCATTTTCTTCAAAATTGGTCTCTATGGTGTATTTTTGTGCGTACTATTCATTTCTGGGGTCCAGCATTTTTTTTTTGGGTCTATGTAAGGGTGAGGGAGAAATTTGGAAAAGATTAACCCCCCTAAACCCCTGAAAAATTGACAAAAAACATTTGTGGACCTAAGAAATGAATCGTAAGTGCTGAATAACTCCTAGGAACTAATTTTAAAGAAAATCAATGCAAATAAGAACATCCATGATATTGAAAACAAATCGAACAAATACAACTTTGAGATTGATTTTTCCGCGACTTATCGATCAGACGAACAAAACCAACGACTTCAAAGTTCTTCATTTTTTACGCCCTTTTTATATCTGTGCCTCAGTTTTACTGATTTTTACTATTTCCATGGCTTTTAGGCAAAGAATGTTTTAAAGAAACAAACCCCCTTAAACCCCCCTAAAATTCACCCAAACCAATTTTTGACTCCAGAAGTGAAAAGTACACCTAAAGTTACCCTGCTGAAAAAAATTGCAAGTAAATCCATGCAGATGCCTCCAAGTTAAAGGAGAAATTCGATTTTAAGGGGGCTTTTAGGGGGCTTAACCTCGTGGACCGTGCAAGAACTCTAGGTAACATTTTCACCACGATATTAGCACAGAATAATACTATCAGAACAGAAACTCTGTCAGATTTTGAAGCAAATTCATTCCGCGTCCGCCATGTTGGGATATTGGATGTTTACATCTGGATTCGCGCGCAAAAAAAAAAAAAATATATGACATGGTCTGAAAAATTTTCATTCTGAAATGCCAGTAGAATAAAAGTGAGGCTGGAAACTAAGATTTCTTTTCAGAATTTACAGAAATAAATGAGTTTCAAGATAAATCAACCACGTCCGCCATGTTGGGTTGTAGGACCACTGCGTTGCCTATTGGTGCCGTTAAATTCCAAACTTTGCTTCCATTGGCTCTTATGGGAGTTATTGTTCTGATTGTATTATTCTGTGGTATTAGGTCATCATAAGGTATCATTTGAGACATGTTTCAGATAGATTCGTGGGTATTCCAAAATGGGCGAAATTTAGTGTTGCTTTTTGCTGATCCCATCATAAAATTTGGTCTGTAGTATTTTGAGGATACACAAACAATCAGAAAATCTTTTCCTTGTTTGTTTGAATGAACAGATCAGTCCTCAATTTGTGTGTACCAAGAGTCTTGCCAAAATTGAAAAGAACTCGGGTGGTCCACGAAAAGTTCAGTAATGTTTTGCTTACATTTTTCAATTTAACTGTCGTGCAACTGCTTTATAGACCCCTCACATTACATAACAATATTCTCTTTTATAATTATATCACAAAGGAAGAACTAACGTTGATTATTTTTTTATTTTCTTTTCTCCTTCTTTTTATCCGGCAATAGACTTAAGTTGCAGCAAATCCAACGGAGAAAAGCATTTTTGGCGAAGAGAAGGACGCCTAAAACTGAAGATTCAGGAGATGAGAAGAAGGTAAATGTAGTTTCTTTCCTTCATTTCTTTTATTTCTTTGAAAAATTAAGGATTGGTGTTCTCATTGGACTTTTCTTGAGGTAAACACCTATTCGATAGTACTTGTTCTTTGTTACTTTCATTTTTTTAATGGGGTCGTTGCAAGTTTTGCTACAGACGAATTCAGTATTGGTTTGCATGCAACAACTAGCAGAACAAGTAATGGTAATGACCCTGTAAACTTCTGTAATCCACTATTTATCTCGATAAAAGCGTCTGAATGTACGACCGTCAGGGCACCATCATACAGCTACCATGGTTCCCAGATGACATGTCCAAAACATTAAAGTCTGAAACTTTTATATCCAAAAATTTTTTGATGTCCAATTACCTAAATGTCCAACCTTTTAACTTTAAATAAAAAATTTTAAGTAACCCCGTGGAAATTAATTTCAAATGAAAGTGCAAGTGTTCTAGAGTGGCTATCTGAACACATGTTTTCAATACAACAATCCAGGTGAGGAAATTTTGCTTGCTTCTGTCATGTGTCAATTTTTTTTATTGTGCAAATCCTTCCAAAAGAAACAGTTGCACTTAAAAACACTTGCACTTTAATTTAAAATAAAATGTTGCAAAGGAATTTTAATGTATTCGTTAGTGTAATTAATCTACAAAATGAAACTGTTGTGCATAGTTTAAAATGACTTGTACGTAATAACAAGGGGTAACACTCAAGCTCAGGTGTATCAATGTTAAAATAAATAAATATTCAAAGTCTTTGTAAAAATGTACTATCCACGAATTAAAAATTGTCGCAAGATTTTCACGAGCTAAGTTTAACAAATAAGTTTGATAGAGAATTGACCCCAAATTTTTCATTTTAATCCCCGACAGTCCCTTGGGGGTGTTTGGGGGGAGGAGGTGGGTTCAATTTTTAAGTCTCAAGTTAGCTCATGACTCGCGACAATCTTTCATTCGTTGATAGTACCTAAGAGATCCATCATGGCTGCCATCATTCAAAATTTGCTGATTTAACAAAAAATGAAAGTTGCTAAATCAACCAGGGTTTTCTGTTAAGTTAAGAATTTATTTGTTGAGTTTACAAAAATAGTTATTAAATCAACCACATAATGGTGTTCTTTTAACAAAATAGACTTTGTCAATTTAGCAATTTTAAATATTTAAAAAAATGCAGAACTTAACCCAATTAGTTGATCTAACAATTCAGCTTGTTATATCAGCGAAATAAATTGCTGATTTTACTTACTAATTTGTTGTTCCAGCTTAAAAATTGTTATTTTCACTATTTGATTTGCTGGTTAGGCAAAGTTAGTTGTTAAGCTAACAAAATGAATTGCTGATTTAGCATTAGTTGATCTAACAATTCAGCTTGTTATATCAGCAAAATAAATTGCTGATTTACTTACTAATTTGTTGTTCCAGCATAAAAATTGTTATTTTTACTATTTAATTTGCTGGTTAGGCAAAGTTAGTTGTTAAGCTAACAAAATGAATTGCTGATTTAGCATTTGAGTTGTTAATTTAACAAAATTATAGGTTAGTTCAGCAAATAATTTTGTTCTGTACTTTTTCAACTATTAATTTTTTTCAGTGTGGTAATAGTCTCCTGTATTTGTCTATGATATAATTTGATTCACTTATCTAATTTTCAATTTCCAGGAAGAAGCAATCGAGGGAGACGAAAATGAGGAAGAAGAAGTGGAAGAAGAAGTGGAAGTAGAAGTTGAGGAAGAAGAAGAAGAAGAAGTTGAAGAAAGTGAGACCAAAAAAGAAGTCGAAGAAGAAGAAGGAGGTAACGAAGGAGCCGAAGAAGCGGAAAAAACGGAAACGGCCAAGTCAGACAAAGAAGAGAAACCAAAAGTTAAAAAAGTGGTGAAGAAAGTTGTAAAAAAATTAGTCAAGAAGCCTGTGAAGAAAATTACCGTCAATGGTAAAGTCGCTGATTCAAAGGATGGTGATGAAGTGAGTTTCATTTGAATATCCTCTGAAAGTAGTAGTACAGTAGATGCAGTGGCGGTCCGTGAGGGGGGTCTTTTGGGGCTCAAGCCCCCCACTCTTTTGGAAGGAGGGCTTAAAAAACTGAGTTATGAAAGGGAAAAAAGAAAAAAAAAGGGTAAAGAAAAGAGCAGGAGAGGGAAAAAAGAAGAAAGAACAAAAGGGAAAGGAAGTAAAAAATAATGAACATAAAAGAACAAAACGAAAAGAAAAAGAAACTATGCCCTACTTCCTCCTCTTATAGAGCTTGTTTCAGAAGTGTAGGCGGACTTAAACCATAATCTTCGGCAAATTTTCAAATTTAGTTCCTTTAAAATAAAACCGAACTTGCCTCTGACTTTATTCTTTTGTGTTTAAAGTGTTCCTCGTTGTAAAGTGAACACTCAATTTCATTTTCATTCATTTTCATCGAGTAATATCAGAAATAATGTTGACAAATTCCAAAGATTATCGGTCCAGGTCTGCCTGCACTTCTGTAACTACCTCTAGTATCATAAACCACTATACAGGGGTACAGAAAATTCTCGATCACGTGATCGTACACTCGCGGACAAAAAATTGTGGACACTGCCTTGAAGAATTTTTTTTTTTTTTTTTTTAAATACTTTGAACAACCAAATAATTAGGCCAGGCTAAGTTTCTAGTGAGAGCGCTGTTTCAAGCCAAAATTTTTGTTAGCGTGTTTAACCCATTCACTGAAGATTTAATTTTAAAATCCACTAAAACTATGATACAAATGAGTGAAAAAAAAGTCTTAAGGTTGGCCACACTGCTTGCACGAGCAGTTGCTCGGGTGCCGGTAGCGCTTCCTATCGGAAGAACGCTGAACTACTTTGGTAGGTGGCGCTACCTGTAGGAGAAACGCCGCACTACTAGAATGCAAATGCGGAAATCTCATGACGATCCCAGCTCGTCATTGTAAGGCAATGGGTTAAATAAGCACACACGAAAGTCAGCAAAAATTGTGGACACTGTCCTCTGTGTGTGTGAAAATTGGGGAGGCAAAGAAGATTCTGCACCCCTGCCACTAAAAAAACAATTTTTGACTCTAAGACCCCCCCCCCCCCCCACTGTTTTGGAAGGAGGGCTTTAAAAACTGAGATGAAAAAGGGAAAAAATGAAGGAAGAAAAGAAAAGGAAGAAGAAGAAAGTAGAAAAGAAAAGAAGGGGGAAAAAAAAGAACGGAAATGAAGCAAAGTAAAAAAGAAATGAACTTGAAAGAAGATAACGATAAAAATGAAACGATGACAAATTCCGTATTCCTACAGTTTTCTCAACCACTCCTTCTAGTAGGTACTTACAAAAAAAAAAATTGTGACTTTCTAAGCCCCCCCCCTTCACTTTTTGACCAATGGACCGCCACTGATAATGAGTAAGCGCTGTGGGCAGAGCTGCATCAAAGTGACTTTTAAGTATTTAAATGCCTTGTGTCCGGATCAAACATTAAGTATCCGGATCTGGATATTCAAACCTAGCATCCACTGGATCAGATATTTACCGAATTAGAGTTGTGTTGGTTCTATGCGTTACATCTCAGAGAGAAATAATTTCCCCTGGGTTTAGTTTGAATGTTGTTGCGCCGAATTTAAAGGAGAATAACATACTTGTTTTTGACAAAAATCATTTCATTTTGGAATCTCAGATTTTGAACTCTTAGTTTTCGACATTTCAGAAAACTATGAAAATGGCTACATAGTAATTTGAATTTTAGTCTGAAGCAATGTTTCTCCCAAAACCGATAGTTACTCATATTTTGGCATAATTCAGTGCTAACCTCTTTATGTTTGGAAGGTATCTGGTTTTTGTTCCCTTTCAATGTTTCACTGTTTTTATTGCCCTTCTAAATTGTCGTGGGAACGTGAAAATTGCAGGAAAAGTAGCTCATAGGGGTGCCAAATCGGGCCAAATTCAGGCGAGTTTCGGGACCCAACCTCTTTTGTCCCATCAAGTATCAAGTTTTCTGCACCATACACGTTGCATTAGAAAGTGCTGTCTTTTTTGGAGTATGCAATTTTATGGCATGAAGGCATTGCTGACTGCATTCACTCAAAATTGAAGGCGTCTGTACGGCTTAAATGCCACTCGAAAAAAAGTGGGTTATAAAAAAAAGGCTAATGATTCTTGGGTCTCTTTTATGTGGCTTTGTTATCTTTGCAATTGCCGAGCGCACCATTCATCGTGTTCTTTTCACTTTTTTAGGCAGAAGCATCAACTTCAGAGAAAAAACCTTCCAAAGAGGATCTGGAAAAAAGAATAACGGCTCAAGGAAAGACCTTCATTCGTCTCGATTGCCCTCAGTGTGAAGTCCGTTATGTCACCTTCAGGGTAAGTAATTGTCTAAAAAAATGTCTCTTTTCAGCTCTCTGTTTTGAGTCTGTGTATTTATTTTTTCTCTGTAGTCGATCCCCAAATTCATTGAACCAGAAATGTTTCATGGTTCGGACAGGTTTCTCAAAAGCTTGTCTCTTCCCTTTTGTCCTAGTGCAGCTACGTGATTCAGCTGTACTCAGTTCCATTTTTGAATTGTTTACTCTACTTAGGTAAAACATTTTGTGGTTGCTTATTGTATGGTTTCAATGGAATGAATAGAAATGGAAACAGAAGTATGAAGTAAATGACAAAAATTGCTTCTCTATGCATATTTTCTTGTTCTTAATATTTAATTTCTAAAAGCAGGTTTTTTTTTTTTTTTTTGTTTTTCTTCCTACTAATGAGTAGAACTCCTAACTCCCTGACTAATTCAACAGACACTTGATCTCTGGAGTTGTTTTTTCCTGAAGTCTAAACATCCATATTTTTTCATTGGTTTTCAGGATTACGATCAACATCTACGATCTAGCAAACACAAAATGGCAATGCGAAACAGAGCCTTTGAACTGAAAAAGAAGTTAGCCAAGCTTCGAATGAAACAACGTGAGGAGCAGCGGGATATCGATGCTCAAGTCGAGTCTGAAGGAGGTATTTTGAAGACATCCTTCTGTGTGTCTTGTAAATTAAATTACAAACAAAAGAGGGAGGCACACAACGATTCTGAATTGCACAAGGTAAAGTTGAATATTTTGTATTTACCTCTTTTCTTTTTCTTTTTTTTATTCAACTAGGAAAAGAAAATATCTAATTGTGAAGAGGATTTTTAGAATGGGTCTGTTGCAAACTATTGCTACAGTATTATGTAGGGTCAATCCTCGAGTAAATTCTTGTGAAAATTATATGGGAAGCTTCAAAAAGTCTCAAAATTCTCTCACAAATTCAATAAATGTGTTTAACAAAATGAGGCTCTTGCAAAGGTTTGCTGTGAGCAAATAAATAGTCCAATCTGATGTAAAACTCAGGAAAATGCTGTAACGGCAAGATTGTAATGGCGGTTCAACGCAGGTATCATGAGAGATTCCTGTCAAATTTGTCACTTTCTCTACGGAAACACAGAAATTTGTCTCAAATTAGAAAGTAATCTCCCATGATACCTGCGTCTCTCCGCCATTAAACCCGATTCTGAGGGCGAGTTCCGTGATTTTTTTAGTGTACTCATCGTCATTTTTACAAGTTTTTATGCAAGAATCAATTCTTCAATCCCCTGTAGCAAAAGTTTGCGAGAGCTCCATTCAAAGATGGTGGTTGAATGAGTCACAATGGGGAAGTCCCATCTAATGGCAGCTTTCTTTTTGATGAATCACTTTTCTCAGAAAAATTGAATTTTGCTAAACGAATTTCTTGAGTTTGTAAGTGAATTTTGGTACTTTCAGATACTCTTTACAATATATTGTAGTATTTTTTTGGGGTTAGCTTCCGGCTTGTGTAGACTTTCAAAGCACTATTTAAATGGGGGGGAGGGTGTGAATCCAGACTGCAAGATTCTGGCTGCTTAACCAATTTTTTGTGCCTAAATGATAGATGGCTAAAGCGATTTTCACATGTGGAAAGATTTTCTCCTTCCTTTGAGTCTTCATTTTTTTCATGTCAGAATTCTCTGTCCTAAATCCAAAATTTAGCTAAACTTAATTCTTTCTATTTTTACAGAAAACAAAAATATTGTTGAATCCATACTGTGTACCTTGTCGGCAACGTTTTAAAACTCCCATGTCATATGAGGCACATATTGCTCTGCTAGATCACATTCAGGTAATTGAATTAACTCACATTTTATTAGGATTACGTAACAGTTTTACGTTGTTAAATTTACAAGTAAGTGTGCTCTATTATTATGGAGTGTTTAGGTTGTCCAAGAAAAGATTGGATCTAATGGTTCTATGGCTTTCATTGAAGTATCAGCTTTTCACTGCCAACATTACAACCCCATTGATTCTTATTGGTTTGAAGCTGATGTTTTCATGAAACTAGTACAGTTATCAAGTTTAATCTCTTCAAAGCTAACCTATAGACTGTTTAAGTAGAGCCATAAATCGTATCGATTGCCGTTAAAGCGCCTCTGGTTCCAAACAAACTCTGGTTCAATGTAATTTTCCCTTTAAGTGAACTTTTGAACGGGAATTTAGGCTATCAAATCAAACAATTATTGCAAAATCTTTGTGATTATGCATTCTACGTCCTCAAAAATGCATAATTATGCCTGGTTCCTTGACTAAAACTGCTGAAATCTATGAGATATTACAGACTAAACATTGCATTTGTAGGTTAGAATTGCCCGAAATCCCGCCAATTCCACAACGGCAGTAATAACATTTGGGTGATTCCAACCACCAAATGCATCGTTTAATCTGTAATATCTTGTTGATTTCGGCAGTTTTAGCCGTGGGAGCAGGCATAATTAAACATTTTTGAGGACGTAGAATTCATAATCGCAAAAAAGTCGCATTAGTTGTTTGATTTAATAGTGCTCTTATGGGAAAAATACATTTAATCAGAGTTTGTTTGGAACCAGAGGGCCTCGGACGGCAATCGATACGATATATATTGCTCTACTAAATCAGTCTATTGTGCACTTTAACTTTTCACAAACTACATAATTCACCACGTGTATGTCAACGTTATCGTTGACATTTTTAAGATTTCTCATTTTGATAATTTTTTGTTTCTGTGAATGTCTACTGTTTTTCTTTATTGTAGTTATTTGCGATATTCTGACAACTTTTTAAAGCAAACAAATTTGCCAAGTAATCAAGTATCTTTATTGTAGTTATTTGCGATATTCTGACAACTTTTTAAAGCAAACAAATTTGCCAAGTAATCAAGTAGAGAAAAGAGTTTCTTCCTGAGTTCTGGAAAATGACTTGCAGAAGTTATTAGAGCAGATGCATTTTGACAAGGAGCGTTGAGCTACCGAAATTGCATTGAAACTTATCGGTGAGCTGTTGGTTTGAAGAGAGTTCATACTCGTTGTCAATCAACTGCTCATGGATGCATTTTGATGAATTTTGGAAGCAGGCACTGCTACTTGTCAAAACCTGTTACTCAAAATGCGTCTACTCTAGAATTTTGTGTAAAATTTTCGGCTGCTGCCGTTCTTAATTTCCAAGGTTAAATAACATTCAATACCTGTGACTCTTTTTTGAAAATTTTTTCATCCATCTACCTATCTATCTATCTATCTATCTAATTTTTGTTTTTGCCTTTAATTAGCGAAAAGCTAAGCATGAAAGTTATGAAGAAAAAGTCAAAGCTAAAAAAGAAAAAGAACAAGAAGAAGGGAAGGATGTCAATATGGACAACTTTATGGTTCTAGACTCAGTTGGCTCAGGTGATGGTAAGTCATCAATTTTCAAAGCTTCCATCTTTTTTGCGTCTTATGAAATCAAATTTTTAGTATCCCAACCACCAGGTTAGCTATCTCTGACCACAATGTTAGAGTAACTGCCTTAAGATCTGTTAATGCTCTTCCCTCTCAGTTAACATTATCATTCAGTGACTCACCTGTCAAGACTTTTTTGAATAATGTTAAAAAATTTCTCTTTCGAAAAGCCTTCTATCGTTTTGATGAATTTGTTAATGCTACACGATGAATTGTTTGCAAACCTTGCTTAATTAATTATGAACTATTTGGACCTGTACTTTAGCTTCTATCAGGCTCTATGTACGAGGGTGGATTTTAAAGTAAGATTACCGATTTTTTTTCTCAGAAACTATTATGTCAGAAAAAAAACAAACCCAGCGTTGGAAAACTTTCGTACTCTCAGCTTTTTAACGAGCTACTGTTTTTCAAATTTGGCTTCCGCGTTCCACACCCATCTCTTCTTCAAACGTGCCCACCTTGCAGAACTTCACAGAAAACATGAGATTCAGACTTACTTGATACAAGTTATAACATTTTTGTGAGGCATCTCACCTCATTTTTTGACGTAGTAACCCGCTAGATTCCTGAGTTTTTCATATCTGTGCAACCCCATACTCCTGAACCTGGTTTTGACGCAAGCTGTTAATCCAGCTTCAATTAATGATGACTGCACTTTCAATACTGACCGAAAGTTTGATGATTGATGCAAATTGGATCATTTTATCAGTAGAATGGTAGTCTATTCAGTAAACAATGTGCACTCAGGTGTTATTTAGATGTCTGATCCGGAGATAAGCGCATTGCCTGTCAAAACTTGCAGTCTTCTGTCGTGCGTGAAAAGGTGGGCACGTTCGAAGGAGAGATGGGTGGGGAAAATCCACGTTATCTCCGCCACTCGTTGGCCAAATTTGAAAAATTAAAGCTCGTTAGAAAGCTGAAAGTACGTACGATTCAACGCTGGGTTTGTTTTTTTTCTAGCATTTATAGTTTCTGAGAAAAAAAATAGGTAAACTTGCTTTAAAATCCACCCTCATACAAGACTTTAAAATAAAATAAAAATTTAAAAAAAAAAAATTGGGACTAGTTTTTCGTGTGTTTCTTAAATTTATCGCTAATTTTGAAATTTGAACTGAAGCTGAAGAGCTACTTTCTTTGAATACTGGCAATTACAAAATGTTTCCTTGCAAGCAACTTGTTTCCCATGAAGGAGGTACGCAAGAAAAGTAAATTTTTCTCTCCTGTTTCATCCTACCTCTTTGAAATTTTTGCTGTTGAATGATGGGTTCTCTAAAGAAAATTTTGAAAATTTTGTCGAGTGGGTTGCATACCTGTAATCAGCATTTTGAAGGAGAAGAATTCTGTTCATGAGGGACTAGAAGTATCAAGTTATACTTAATCAATTGACTTGCTCCTTGCGTTTTCTAATTCCACTGTGTTGTTAAAAGTTTTCATTTGTTCATCATGCTCTTGAGCTCATGCAACTGCAGTACTCCTTGTTTGTTATTTTTATTCCTAGTTTGCTTGTACGCAGGGGTGCAAAATCTGCCCAATCTGGCGATCCACGGATCGCGTGAAAGTGAGAAAATTTCTGGGAAAGTGAAGAAATTTGTCCAATTTTTTATTTTTTTGTTTGTTTTTTTGTTTTTTTGTTTTTTTTTTTATATTGGCGAGAAGATTTTTTTGAGAAAATAGCCTTAAAATCTCGAAAATATTAGTCATTTTCCAATAATGCGGCCTCGAAATGTGGGAATACCTTAGCAAAGGAAAAATAAGAAAGGTTATCACTGTCAAATTTTTGTGAGGAAATTTTTGAAAATCCTGTGAGGAAATAAGTCATGGATTGTATGAAACTTCCAAGTTTCGGATCATTTTGTACCCCTGTCTGTACGTATTTTATATCTTATCACCCTGGTCAAACTAAGCTAGAAAATCAGTTTTATCATTATACTTGCCTCTCTGTTTCTTATAGAATCTGGTGAGGAAACTGAAGAAAAAGGTGAAAGCAAAGACCCTGCAAAAGAAGGTGAAGAAGACGAGAAGAAAAAGAAGAAATCCAAAACTGTCAATTTAGGTCAGTCTTTTGAATTTCGGTCAGAATCGCGATCTTATGACTTTCTGACAAAAGTGACCTTAATTTGACAGGACAAAATTTTCAGGCGATTAAAAACAAGAGACAGCACAAGTTGAAGTGATAAATTAAAATTCATAACTTTGGTGTTTTTGAAGTTGATTGTTGAACACTCTTTCATCTTTAAGAATAAATACACTTTGGTTTTAGTTCATATTTCTATTGCTCGAAGGCTCTCAGATGCAATTTTCTGACCCTCTAATTTTTCTCAAACTTGCAATCTTTCATGCTAGAATTTCAAAATACTCTTCAAAACATAAATTTTTGTTCATTTTTAAGCATTCTTTGTTGGAGTCTGCTCAGTACATATAAAGATGCGTTTTTTTTTTCCATCGAGCGCTCAAGCAGAGAATGTTTCGGATGGTAAACAAAGTGTTTTTTGATTTCCGTTCGAGTTCTGATTGCTTCAAGCGCTCCACAAACATTCAAGCGTGCTCTGGTGGTTGTTTGATCGCAATTTCCTAACCTTACTTCTCGGGAATTGCGCCAAAACCACATTTTCTTCAATTCCTCCTGCACTATTTGTGCAGTCATTCTTTATCAGTCTTCTTGAAGAATTCTTGCTCTCAAGTGGTGGTTCTTTTTGCGTTACGTTTTTGTCTCTATTATTTTTCACCATCATGAGTCGTTCAAACAATAGAAAAGCAAAAATCTAAAAATTGCTCCAAGCATTGAAGTGTTTGATCAGAAAATTTTCACCTGATTCGTTTGCGCTCGGAGCGCTTGATGGAAAAATAACGTATCTTAAGCTTAACTATTCAGTAACACCAAAAGTTTGATTTTAGCCTCAGTGATTTGAAGGTCAGTTATCAGAATGCTTCTTATTTTTAAGTTCGGTTTATTAACGTAACCTCTTGCTAATCTTGTTGTAAAATTGGATTTATCTTTTCTTTTCATCACAGGTTGCTCTTTGTGAGCCTAGCTTTACTCAGTGTCACATACTGTATCTAGTCTGATCCTACGAATCAATGGCGGATCAGTCAGCAGTGGACTAGACTTTCCAACTATGTACTACTATAATACTTCTGCTCTGTGTTCGAATAAGAATTCCAATAACTATCTGCATTTGTGAGAATATGTACTCAAGTTTCCTGAAATATCAAGTGTCAAGTGATACAGTTGTCTTTAATTCATCCAGTTTGCGCGTAGTATTTTTAAAAATCCTTGTCAAATTTTTTGAATCAGCAATCTTTATTCACACTTGGGTAGTAGTTTCAGTTCCCAACAAGCGGTCCATACTTGTTTCAACTTTCTACTTATACTTCTACTTCTTTTCTTGCGCCTTGATTTTGATTGTTTTGGTTTGTTTCTTCTTATGCAGGTGGTGAATATTGTAAGAAAATTACTGTCTACTACTGTGAATTGTGCTGTATGCAAGTACCAAGATCTAATAACCTAGAAAATGCTCTTGCGCTACATTGCCGCAATCGCTTCCATCTCAAGAAGTATATCAGAGCTAGAGATGACCGTGCGTTACGTAAGAAAGCAGAGAAAATTCATAAAGAATCGCAGGATGAAAAGAAAGATAAAAAAGTAAGTTTATCTTATACTCCTGTTTTTCCTAAACTTTAGTCCTTTACATGCCCCTAGTTTTTTTTTAAAAAAAAAATCTGGTTTACCTCTCGTTTTAATCATAAGGATGCCCAAGGTGGTGGAAATGGGGTTGTTGCAGGTGGAGAGAGTCGTTAGACTTCCACCACCCGTCCCTGGCCTGGATGGATACAGGAATTTTAGCAGGCTCCTTGGCCAAAATGGCCCTGATCCAAAAGCATGTTTCTAGCAAGTTCTTAAGATGACTCCTACGAGGTGTGCAAGCGATCACCGCGCTCTTTTCAAATAATTTTCAAATGACACTGTCCCTCATTTTGTCTTCTCTCGTCTTAACTTTTAACATTTATTTATTGAAGTGTATTTATAATAACTACTATTGCGAGCTTTCAATTTATATCTAAGCTTGATCTTTAATAACCAAATCTAACCTAACTTAACTTTACAAGACAAGTAGACCTTACAAGTATGGGACTGAGCCAAACCGACAAGTAACCCAAGAGTTTTGTTGAAAATTGAGGTTTGGTAGAGTTAGCGTATAATGGTGAGACGTTGAGCCTCACAGATGATCCTCTAACCATATCGAACCTCAATTTTCAGCAAAAATCTTGGGTTACTTGCCTAGATATTAACCCATTGCCATGTATAGACGAGTCAGACTCGTCATGACTCTGAAGATATTCAAACCACCGATTTGGCAATCTCACAGCAACAGAACGACGAGTTCAAGAGCTTGCGACGTTTACCGATAGATAGCGCCACTCGCTTACCTCTACTTCCACAGTTTCACGGATAGGTGCGCTGTATGCATAGAATGAACGAATAAGCATTGTTGCCTAGCAACTTTTGTCAAATTAAATCACATGTCAATGGGCTAATCAAATGTGTGGGGTGAATAAATAAAAATTGATAATAAAATAAAATAAAATAAATAAAAATTGTCACCATTTACTTTCTTCTTTCCAGGTTGTTGACATCAAAAAAGAAAAACCCGACAGTGACGAGCGACCAATCAAGCAAGAAGAGGAGTGCGATTCTGAAGCCGAGGGAAAATTCTGGAAAGAGATAGAATCTGATTTACCGGATATTTCTGACGATCTCGGTATCGGCGGTAATAAATCCTCAGATGACGAGGATGATTGTAACGGCCGTTACGATCGATTCAACACCAAAGATGATGATAAACCGATTAAATCAGAAACATGTGATGTTGTCGAGAAGGATGCATCTGAAGAACCCACAGCAGAAGAATCAAAAGAAGAAAATGAATCAAAGGAAACGAAACAAGAAGCATGATCCTTTGGTATTTGAAGCAACTTAAATCGCCAAATTTAACTGTCAAGACTTGCATTCAAAAATAACCCTCTAGAGGACTGTTAGTATTATTAGTATCTGAAGTGTTTTAAGTTCATATTTCACATTTATTTGTGTTCTAAGTGCTCTGAAAATTCTTGTTTTCAAAGTAGTTTAGTCACAATATTCTGTTCTAACTTCTGGAGATTTTTTTTTTTTTTTTTTTTTTTAAATGAGTGCAAAGCAATCCTGTAGGCTGATCATTTAAACTGGTCGTTAAGACTATGAATGACAGAGCTATAGGTCAAGCTTTGTAAGACTGGACCGTTGCTATAGTAACCATCCTTAAGTTTCCTATTAGCTAAAAGCTACTCATTGGTACCCGTTAGAAACAGGCAATTGATGGTTACAATAGCAACAGTTGAGTGTTACAGTTTTAGACCTATAGCATCGCTCATTTATGTTTAAGGAAAAAGTTAAAAAAGGAAAATGATCAGCCCGCTTGTCTGTCATAAACTACGTAAATTCTGGACCAATTGGCTTTATCATCAATGAAAACGGTAGTGATTAAAATTACTTTCTATTATTTGATCAAAAAGTTCCACTGTTGTCTTTCCATTTGTAGTAATGAGGTAATTTTTTTCATGTTTTGACAGTTATTATTGATAGTGTCTAATACCTTCTCTGTCAAATGAGTTTGTTGCAAACTTTTGCTTCAGCGATATAGAGGGTCAATTGAGGGTGCATAAAGGTGTATCTCTCTTTTAAAATACATTGGAGAAGCGCCCTTTTTGCACTTAACTATAATTGTGTGAAAATCACATTGAAAGCATCAGTAAGTCTAAAAATTCACTCATGAACCCACTTGAGGCGTTTTATGAGGAACTCTAGATGACCGTCAAATGAGGCGGTCACATTGTCACGATGTGAGAGTCCCATCTATAGTCCGTTTCATTTAAATAGAAGCTTGAGCTCGACTCTTTCCCCTACGAGTTTTACCCTCACTCTCGTACCTGCGATGACTCGAGACCCGACCCGTTGGTCGGGGATTCCGCCCCGTCACAATAGACTGTCCTTTGGATTGCTGGCTGTCCATTGTGACGGACGGAATCCCCGACCGATGGGACAGGTCTCGAGTCATCACAGGTATGAGAGTGAGGGTAAAACTCGTAGGGGAAAGAGTCGAGCTCAAGCTTCTATTTAAATGAAACGGACTATAGTTGCAGCTCTCTCTTTGATGAATCACTTTTCTCAGCACGGAAAGTTTCGCTTAGATAGCTCCTTCGTTTACCTCGCTCATTAGGATTAGATCGCCGTCTCAGAATTATTATCCAACGCATTAATTGAGCTTGTGAGTCAATTTTAGAATTTTCTGTTAGCTTCCAACGTTATTTTCAGAAAGTCTTTCAACACCAGTCTTGACCCTCTCTATTGCTGTAGCTGAAGTTTCCAACAGACCCATTAATGTTGCTGTCAAGACGTCTGTACCGTATTTAATGCAGGGCATCGGACCGCAGAAAAAATCGGTTCGGGTTCGGTTCGCGGTTCACACTTCACGAAAAAAAAGGTTCGCGGTTCGGTTCGGGTTCACGCGACTTTCCGGACCGCTCTGAACCGGTTCAGACATTTGTGAACCGGTTCGGAGCGGTTCGGTTCGGAGAAAATTTGGTCGAGTTCGAATATTTTCTCACTTCAAACCAGAATATTTTCCCCTTCTTTCTTTTTTCAGAAAATTACTGTTACCGTGACTACCTTCGTTTTCTCAAAATGCATTAGCCGCAGTCTCACGTAGAAATCACCTGGTTTGTAGCAAGTGGGCGCTGACTGCAACCCGCGTATCACGTGACTCAGCATGCCACATACTTTTGAGACCCTCATAACTTCAAACGAATCAGTAGACCAATCAACGTTCAGTTGCTTCAAACTAACTAGTTTAGATGCGTACCTCTGTGTAATCTTTCTATGCGAAAAGTTTGCGATTTTGAGATCCATCGAGTACCTACTCAGTACTCACAGACTAAATGCTCAAACTTTTCGCTCTTTTCCCTTTTCAGGTTTTTTTTCAAGACCTCTTTTTTAAGCCGTTGAACCGGTTCGAACCGGGTTCAGCCAGTCGGTTCGGTTCGGGTTCGGGTTCTCCGCCTCAGTGGAAATAAGGTTCGCGGTTCGGTTCGCGGTTTGGAAATTCAGCGGTTCGGAGCGGTTCACGGTTCGGTTCGGTCCGATGCCCTGATTTAATGATAGTTATATCAATCACTGTCCAGTGTCCAGCCACAATCCGCTCGCCGATCTTCGAAATCAATGGATAAAACTGGTAGTCTGGATAAATGAAGGGCTGCTTTTGGTCCCTCTAAAGTGTTTATCGAAAAATATACCTCTGTCACCAAGTATACCTTCGCTACATTTGATAAACTCTTGGCTGCTTGAAACAAGCCGATAAAACCGGATAGCTTATCAAATGTAGCGGAGGGATTCTTGGTTACAGTGGTATATTTTTCGATAAACACTTTACAGGGACGAAAAGAAGCTCTTCATTTATCTAGTCTACCATTTTTATCCACTGATTTCAAAGATCGGCCCTGCTGGTGTAAAATAATTATCTATTGCAGAATCAGCAATAATTCCGTCTCCATCATTATTTTTTCTCATTAGAGGTAAGATCTTGGATAGTTTATCCTCGATGAAGTGTTATTTTTTTAACCACGAGTTAAAAATTCATGCGTGATTAAAACTAAACTTTTTATATACTTAAACTAAGCGGGTATTCGTTTTCTTCGAACTCTGTCGTGTTCTTGAAACAGTTTGTTTATTACCAATTTACTTCATCTTTCAACTTATGTGTCACCAGCAGCGAAAGTTTTGACAGCCAGATTAAGCGGTCTAGTGTAAATAATTCCAGTTGTTGCTGCTTAAAATTGGTTCGTTGCAGGGATGTGGACCCTGTTGTAAAATGAGCGAGTTTGGGTTGTTACAATTGTTTATATTTAATTACAGATTGTTACATTGTTTCCATCTCTTCTTTCACCTTCTTTCTGGACCCGGTTCGGACCCTGGTCCAAGCAAAATTGGGTCCGGGTTCCTGAGTTTGAGGTATTTCCAAAAAAAAAAGGTTCGGATTCTGGACCGGTCCACATCTCTGGTTCGTTGTCATTTCCAATTTGGTTTGCTTTTTAGAAATAAGAAAGATGCGTTTATTACTTATTATTTGTTTTTTATCTACACGCATTGTTCTGTATCTGCTTATCTGACTGTCAAAACGTATTCCCCTGGTTGTACCTACTTGTATTTTAAGCTACTTTTGTTTTTTAATAAGGTAAGATTAGGTGACTGGGACCACTTTTTACAGCTTTTTGTGAGTGCCTTATTTAAGCCCTTGTTTTAATCATAAAATAAATAAATAACCAATGGTCATTTATTATCCTGATAGAGTAGCATATTGAGCCTTATGAAGTGAGCTGAATAAATCATCTAGCATTTTAAATTGAGGAGGAAAGTTTTTTGAAAAAAATTCCAAGAGGTTCCAGTTAACCTGCAAATTGCTGTAACTGGACCCATTGCCATGTATTTCTCTTTATAGACCTTATAAAGTGCTACCAGATGACTGCGCCCCTTACTTGAATCCTCTTCTTTGAACAAATATTTACATATTTTGAATTTTTTGGATAATTTAAAGCCTAAAAAATGGGAGTTGCAGGGAACGGTCTATGCTCAAACTGCCCCTGATGTTTATTGGCCGAAATAACCTCAAAATTGGCAGTGTGGCCAAAACAGCAGTTGTTCCAAGACCCTCTAACCTCCAATGATGCATTCACAACGCGAAAATTCCCCTAGAGTTAATATTATCAATTTCCAAGGGGGGTGGTACCAGTTACCCAACCTTACCTTAGTTGTATTTACTATTCAAGTCAAATCAATTGAGCCTTTTTATTCTTTGATTATCATATTTAGCTATTATGTAATTTTTGTAACTTAATACAAATGCGATCGATTCTCTTAGCCTTGTAATTAAACTTAGATTTGCATAAAAAAGTATGTTGTACATTTAATGAAATATACCATCTTAAACTCTAATGATTGATGCTTTGCCTTCACTACTGTCAATGTTGCCAGAATTTCCTGTAAATTTCCAAATTCTACATTAATATCAAATGAGAAAAATCCGATAATTATCCGAAAAATGGCAACGCTGTATACTGTTGTTCTATAATCTTGTCGATTATTGCCCTAAAGGTGATTCCAGGCAAAACTTTTCCAGATTTCAATCCGATGGATAGCGCCACTAGTCGCTTTTCAGAAAAGTAGTGTTTTTGGCGTTTTAAACTGAAACTCTAGATAAAACGCAAAATCCTAATACGTCAGCACCTGTGAAATTTTGTTTTTTTGTTTTTTTGAGCCCAAAACAAGCGAAATTGGTTTAGAATTACAGCCGTAAATTATGAAATTCATTTCGCCATAAGCTTAGTGAGTGGGAGTGATATTACGTCTATCTGCCTCTCTCGCACTCATTGAGGCTTATGGGAATTTTCGTATTTCATAATTTCCGGCTTTACTTTTGAGTGTTTCAGCTTGAAACTCTCAGGGTATCTTCCTAAAGTATGCTCGCAGGTGCTGACGTTCCTCAAATTTGTGTTTTTAGCGTAAATTCATCAATTTTAGCCAAAAACTGTTGACTTTTTGACGAGAGCGGCGTGGTATCCGTGGTTGAAACTAATCGACCTGGCATCATCTTAAACTTATGGTGAGACCTTTTCCAATTGCTGAAGAACTGAATTTTTTATTTTAAATTACTGAATGACTGATTGAGACTGGGCATAGATCGATTTTGAAGAAGGTTTGAGCGGATTTGGTGATGTTTTAAGTCAAATTTTCTTGAGTTTAAGAATAGTTGGAATCTTTTTCCAAGTTAAAGTTGTGCAGTTAATCTCCTAGTTAAATCTATAAAGGTTAGGCCAACCATTACTTTTTAGTTACAGCAGTCGTTAAGGCAGCCTATGAGTGACGCTATTGGTCGAGCAGTTTTTAAAAATGGGCAATTTAAGGTGATTCTATGTCAAACTCCCGGAGATTTTAATCCGATAGATGGCGTTACTTGTCGCTGGCTCCGAAAATAGCTGTTTTTTGATGGTTTTCGGCTGTTTTCTCTCAACAGACATATAAGATGTATTTTGGAGTTGTATCAGCAAAGATTACAGGTGAAACAAATACCTGTAATCTGCGCTGATACAACTCCAAATAACATTTGATTTTTTCCTCCCATAAATATGTCTTTATTTCTGAACCAATCTGACCCGTCTTTAGCTTTAAAAATCAAGCAAAATATTATGCAGGCGCTGACCATCTGCTTTTTTGTCTATTATTTGTCTTTTCAGAGAAAATAGCTGAAAACCGTCGGAAAACTGCTATTTACAGAGACAGCGACATGGTTTGAAGATTGGCGTCCTGAAAACTATGTTTAACAGTCATTTTCAAATCAGGACAAACTATGATCTCAGTGTGAGAAAATAAAGCAAGGTGTCTGACATACATTCAATAATACAAAAAAGAAAAAAGTTTAAAAAAAAAAAAAAAAAAAAAAATTGAGAGGCAGTAGCTTTTCAGGAATGCAAGTTTGCCGGATAAGTGTTGGAAGTGGCTGTTTACAAACATGTATTGTCACCCCGTAACACTCTGTTAAACACCCTGTATTTTTTCTTTTAATCTGTCATCAGTCATCTTACACTGCTCCTTGATGAAGTTTCAACTCAAGGTCTTAGGAGCAAAAAAAAAAAAAAAAAAAAAATCAGATGAAAGAAAATTGAATTAATTGAAAAATATTTCTATAATTATGATAAATTTCTAGAAAATTTGAAACAATAACAAAATGTATTTTGAAAACTTATAAAATTGATGACACGGAAAATTCAAATCTACCAAAAGAAACACCTAATCTGTTTCTTCTGTTGCTTCACCAAGAGGGTAAAAGAGGTTCAAGACCAGAGCTCGTTTCATGAAAGAAGTCCGATGACACATCATGCAGCCCCCTGCGCAAAGACGTATTTGCCTTCTTAGACATGCGAAAGATGCAAACTCGTCTCTGTGCAGGAAACAAACCCATCTGTCTTCCACCAACTTCCGTGAAACGACCTCTACTTGATTTTTAGACTTTATCAATTTACAAAAAGTAAACAGTACAGATGAAGAGGATAGATAATTTTGTCTTTTCTTTTACAAACATAAATATTGGATTCAACAAAAAATGTTAAAGGCGATAAAAATTTTGTGTTACGACTAATGTTTATACAAATTTACAGGATAAAGATTGAATTGAAGATCTGAAGAACACTCACACTTAGGGACTTAAACATTTAATCTAAATAAAACTTTCTCTCAGGAATGATGTTAATGTATACAGTTTGTTTTTCAAAATATTAAAAAGTAAAAACATGGTTAACAGGGCTATACTGGAACATACAGTTAAATACTGAAACTATCAATTAAATGCAAAAGCTTCTGTTCTTGCGTTTGTTGAAAATTATCAAGAATTCTTGGAATTTTCTTTATTTTCCTGATCAAGATATTATTTTTATTCCATGAATTCATTTTTCAATGAATAATTTGCCAATATTTTTCCTTTCAGTCCTATTTATCCACATCCACAGCCTCCACAAGATGGGGGAGGTGGAATATCTGACATGGTTCCGAATCCTCTTACGTTTCTTCTGGAGGGCCATTTCGGAAATCTGTAGAAAACAGTAAAACAAAGCAGAGAAATTATAAGCTTGATACACATATGACGAAAAGTACTGTTTTGAAGAAAACGCAATGGGTCCGTCGCATACTATTGCTGTAGCATCATAGAGGCTTGATTCTGGTGAAAAATCGTGTGAAAATCGCATTTTAAGCATCAAACGGTCTCAAAATCCACTCTTAAACCCACCAAAGGCGTTTAAACGAAAGCCCAAGATAGCTGTCGAAAGGGCATGTCAACTCTGCATACATGCACCACGAGTACCAACAGATGGCCGACATTGGCAATTTATAATGTTGGTTAAAATGTAAACAAACATCTTACTTCCTCATAGTACTTACAATTCTGCGTGTTTTTATCCAGTAAATTTTACTTTCTCGTTATTGTTTCTGATTACTACGGTGAATAAATTACTTTCCGTGTCACTTTGTCGGAATTCTGGAAAGGAAACGCCGGGTAAGTACCTACTTTGTCGAATGCTGTCGTCGGCCATCTTTTGGTGCGTGTGGTACATGCATGCAAGGTTGCTTCGCCCGTTCGAACGTCATCTTAGGCTTTCCTTAAAATGTATTTTGTGGATTATGAGACTATTGGATGCTCCCAATTTGATTTTCATGAAATTTTACACCAGAATAGTCCAGAATAGTAGTCATCAGTAGGTGGATACATTCACCGGTGACCCACTTCAAACTTTAGGCTACATTTTCTCCTTCAGATGTGAGTTTCAGACTTTTTAAATGGTCTCAACACTATTTATGTAGAATTTTACAATAGATTGGATAATCTACGAGCTAGCAAAAAAGCCTTGCCAGAGCTCTAACACATTAGCCTCGTTAATGCGAGAGATCTGAAC
This sequence comes from Trialeurodes vaporariorum, assembly GCA_011764245.1. NCBI lineage: Eukaryota > Metazoa > Arthropoda > Insecta > Hemiptera > Aleyrodidae > Trialeurodes > Trialeurodes vaporariorum. The sequence goes on along the minus strand of VMOF01000111.1, from coordinate 10,582,105 downwards.
CTGGGTTGAGTCAACCCGAGTTGAGTTTCAACCTGGGTCCAACTCAGCGCATAAACACCCATATATATAAACTCGAGTTCGAAGGATTTCTTTCTTCTTCTTCACTGTGTTTGTTTACATTTTTGACGAAAATGGCGGTGATGCTTGGTGCGGTACGGACAAGTGGGACTGCATAGGACGCGTGTTTAACCTCACTTGGATTGGTGACATCGATGTCGCGTGAACCCGGGTTCTGAACTCCGAGGTGTTTATGCGTGAAATCTCAACCCGAGTTCACCGACTCGACTCGGGTTTGAATCGGGGTCGAGTCGAACCCGAGTTCAGCGAAATCCGAAGTGTTTATGCGAGCATCTCAACCCGGGTTCGGCTGAACTCGGGTTGAGATGTACGCATAAACGAGGCTAATATTAGCTGATGATGAGACTTACGCTTTGGGATTGCTAGGACCGTTTCCGCTGCCTCTGGATCCACCACCACCACCGCCGCCACCACCATCACTTCCTCGGAAAGAACCACTCAAGATTGAAGATCCAAACCCACTATTGAGACCGGGAATCATGGTCTGGAAACTGAAAATTAGAGAAAAAGCAAACAGTAAGTAATATTTCAGGCAAGTTGAGAAAGTAAGTCTTCAGAAATCTGGCTAAGGAATCATCTTCGGAGACTGTACCTTGATCTTCGACTAGCTCAACAAGCTATAACCACAGAGGGTCTTTCTGGAACGTAAATTTGAAGATACCACAGAGGCAGGCATTTCACACGGGCTTGGTTTTTATGCCTCTTATTACACTAACCTTAAATTGAAAATTGCAACAAACCCATTCGAAATTGGTTTGAAACAGAGACAATATATAATTAGAGACCACGCACTAGCGGTGCGAGATGGCAGACTTTTTTTTGGAACTCAACAGGAATTAACAGAGGGAGCATAAAGGTGCACCATCCAACATGGTCCATAAGTTGACTGATGCAATTTCTGTGCTTTGGTCTCATTAGGCTTTAAAGCCTCAGCAACTTTTTTCATCAGTCAATGTATGGACCATGTTTGCAGTGTTCTGTTGAAACCCCGAACAAAAAGTTGCAACCGCGCACAAACATGGGCAAGATAGATAGTGCGTGGTCTGTATTATATATTGTCTCTGCACAGAGCCGGATTAACCCTACCTGGCGCCCTAGGCTAAATGTTTACTTGCGCCCCTGGGCGGTCCGTCGGTTTAATAGTGAGGGGCTTGAACAAATGAAAATAATTTTTTTTGCTAAGCCACCATTTTTGAGGCCTTTTCAATGTAATGGTGGGTTATTTTTCGCTTCAATGATAAGGTTCCCTTAAAACCTTGCGCCCTAGGCTGTAGCCTGGTCAGCCTTATGGCTAATCCAGCCCTATCTGCATACATGCTAAGGTGAAAGAACAATTAACTTACAAAAGAACGATGAAATTTAAAATGCCCCACAGGAAACTTGTCAACCGATTCAGAAGTGGAGGCGTTTCGCTAATAGTGCCACCTGTAAAACACAAGCAAATGAATGAGTGAATGGAAAATGAAAATGAATTTGTTGTACATCATCCGGAAGAATTCTACAATTTATTTCATTCAGAAATTATTATTCCCGATCAATGACTCTTACAGTCTTTTCAAAAATGATCCATCCTTCAAGTTCCAGAGGCCAACAGACTGGAAACATAAGACTAGCAAAATCCTAACGCAAAGAATGCGATAAAGTTAACGTTGTTCCCAATCAGAAAAAAGAGTGAGTGGGTGACTTTAAATAATTAGATACAAACACCAAACAGGAAGGGAAAGATACTCACTAGATGCGATGTAAACCATCTTCGGTTGAGTGCACTGATAAAATTCTTGCTGAATATTTTTATAAAATTGAAGATGTTGAATAAAACTCAAGTTTGAGGTTATAATTTGAAAAAAAAAAAAAAAATTAATGCAATTAGAAGAGAGAAGGAAAGTAAAATTATTTTCAGGATTGAAAACAAACTTGTACAAACGGGAAAAAAATTTCACTCACAGCAATGCTGTAAAAAAATTACAAATTTTAGATCTGTAATCGTAAATAAAAATAATGTACACAGGTGATTGTGACAAATGACAACAAAACAACTCAGCACATCTCAACAGCGTTGCCGCTTACTTCTGAGAAAAAAAAAGAAAAAACCTTTCATAGGCACTTTTTGGTCAACTCTGCTGAATCTGCGGTAGAATAATTAATTAGGGGACTCTAATACCGGTTTGGATCCCTATTCCCCCGAAATGAGCAAATTGACGATTTCGAGTTGACGTTATTCCATCGTCTCATTGATGCAAATCGAAAGTTGAAAATTCGGATTTCGTGACGGGTCACTTTAAACGGCAACCTTGCAATGACGGTAAGTGACATCACGAACCACCCTTCCACAGGAAATGACCTTGGTTCGTTGATCCGGTTTCCCTGAAAGCCAAATCGTCGCCATGGCACGGCATTCCAAACCGGAAGCTGAAAAATGATTTTTTTTTTTTTTTTTTTTTGCATTACTTAGGTACTGGAGTTTTCCGGCCAAGCACTCGCGCTAATTGATTTCAAGCACAATTTGACAAAAAAAAAAAAAATGTCGGTTATAAATCGTGCACACAGTGCAAAAAGCCTCTGTGGAAACTGTGTGGACGATAATCGCTCACAATCGCTCGAAGTGCTTCGCACCTTTCGCAAAACTCAAAAAGATTCAACCCGTCTTTTTTTAAGTCCAAAATCGTCCATTGTGGTCCACTGTGGTCCACTGCAGACAGGCGAATGAAAATAGTTTCGTGGTCCACAAGCGTTCACATGCTTTTGAGCTTGCGAACGTTCGTGGACGGCAAAGGTAATGATGTGGGAAGGTTTCCATAAGAACAGAAAATTTCATGACCTCGTTTTGTGAACCGCGAACGACTGTGGACATAAAAAGAGACAGCTTCTGTGTGAACCACTGCGAACATAAACAAGACCGCTAAAGTGTACTGTGTTCCAAAGTTGAGCAAATGGGACTCCATTACCAAGGTTACTACTTTTTTAAAGCGAGTTGACTCTCAGAAAATATTTTGTAACTAGGACTCGGAAGGTTTTCAAACCGTTATAAAAGTGTGATTCAGAGCTACTTATAAAAAATCAAGGGTAATATCGTTTAATCAAACTAGATTAACAGGAAATTTTTAAATTAGTGTCAATTACACTTACACAAAATTTAGGTGGGTAATCGGTTTTTCGAAAAAGGGTGCAACTGATTGTCAATGCATGACACTGTCAGTGTAAAAAAGATATGAAAATTGGGGGTCACGTTTTAAATATCATGTTTTTCAAATTTACAAAACCCCAAAAAATTTTCAGATCGCTTATTTTTAACAACAGGTGGTGGGTGCATAATTACTCATCCCTTTGAAGAACTTCAAGGCAAATTTGAGCTATGACAGTCCACAAGCTTTAAAATCAATGCTTCATAATTTTGATTCTAAAATGTGTAAATAAAAGGAGCACTCTTGAGTCCTGAATATTTTGCAAAAGGTTGAAAAATGCTGAAACATAGACCTTCCAATATTTTGAAATTGACATCTCTTCAGGGATCATTTCTTGAATTTGAAAACCCCTGTAAAAAGAAGTCTCCTTTAAAATAAAGGAGCGCATGTTCCGGCGTTTTTCAAAATTCGAAGCAGTTCTTGAAATATTCACAAGTACTCCTTTTTTTTCCGCATCCTGAATCCATTAATAATACCACCATTCATTGCTATCCTTACTGGAGAGGAAAAAAGTAAAAACAAGGAAATTAGAGGAAAATAAAGATGTTCTAATTCTTGAATAAAATGCTACAAAAATAAACATGTTAAAAAAAAAAAAAGAAACACACAAATGCTTACAAGATTTAAAATAAAAAGAGAAGTAGAAAAAACTAATTTCATTAAAGTATTTGAAGGAAAAGACAGTTGATGAGTACAAAAAAAATCATTAAAGTTGGAGAGAAAATATAGAAAAAAAAAAAATTATAAGGTAGGTGACCCAATGGTGGCCCGGCTCTTAAGGTGGCCCACCCCAGCTTATTTAGTTAATTACACGAATTGTCGATAGATGGCGTTAGAACTGAGTAGCAGGATGCTATCGCTTCCCCCACTCCAAAAATCAAGAGCATCGGGCGATTCAGTCGGCGCGGAACAGTGCAGCGTCCATTTTCAAAGGTCTCCAACTAATTTTCACGGAAGTAAACAATCATGAAAGCTAAGCCCTTCAATTGATTCCACCTTTGACTTTCAATTCATCATAATCATTATAATTTCTGGTGTAACTAGGGTCTAGATTCCGTTTTTGAACGATACAATAGCATTTGAATACTTATTAATGAAATTTACAAAGCTCTACTTTTTTTCAAACGCAAAAAAAAACCTCAAAAACAAGCAAATTTTAAAAAAATGAAATTAACAAATGATAGCCAACTGTCTGAATAGTAAATTGACAAATTTAGTTTTTTTTTATCTCTTATGACTTATACGTGCATATTGGCCCCAAGCATAGGTATGGCCAGGTACGGCCATAGGTATGGCCACCTTTAGGTCACCTACCTTAATCGTTACAAAAATATTACATATTCTAGTAAGAAACTTAGCGATGAAAAGAAAAACCTAAGAGAGAAGAGAGAGAAGAGCATAATTCATTGAATCATGCTGAGAAAAGAGGAGACTGACTAGACTAGACTTACAAGGGGTGTCCCAAAAGTACTGCACACTGTACACTTTCGTCTAGGGGGCGAACGAAAGCAGATATAAAAAAACGATTTGTAACGGGCAATTGTCCTAGCAATTACCTACAAATCAAGACCAAATTCAGCTCTGTAAGTTAAATATTAACTGAGTTACAACGTTTTGAAAATGCGATGTTGAGCTGATGTTGTCAGGATTTTTAGCATGTTTTTCAAGAAAAAAAAGAGAGTTAAAAGATCAAAAAAACTCAAGAGAATGAAGGGAAAGATGAGAAGAGAACAAATTGGCAGCCTAACACAATGTCAAAGAGCGACAAAATGCAAGCACCCGATTTTTGTCAGCCTTGGTAAGTTTCTGCAAAATCTGTTTAAACAAATAAAACCACTTGATTTAGAACTCTCTTTTTTTCCCCTTGAAAACCATGCTAAAAGTCCTGGAGGGGTCAGCTCGACAAGTCATTTTCAAAACGCTGTAACTCAGTGAATATTTAACTTACAGAGCTGAATTTGATCTTGGTTTGTAGGTACTTACTAGGACAATTGCTCCTCACAAACCGTTTTTTCATATCTTCTTTCGTCCGGCCCCCCAGACAGAAGTGTAGTACTTTTGGGAAACCCCTTGCATAGCAGATTTGAAAACCATTAGGAAGAAAATGCATTTCAGCAAGATTTCTCACAAAATCCCAACAGGTTTTAGTATGTTTTTTTTTTGGAAATTACTCCAAATTACTTTAATGAAAGCAACTTCAAGAGCAGTGTTCAAAGGAGAGGGATAGAGATATATAAGGCGATCTCAGGCGAATTTTAAGGCTCTTCCAATTCGCTGGATGGCGCCATGGATCAGTTTCTGAAACGTTGTCTTCTTTGGGTAGTTTGAATGGGATAACAGATGATTATGCTAACTGGCAAAATGTCACAGTGATTTTTAATTTTTTATGGATATTGTTAAGCCATCGATCAGAGAACTTAAATGAGAAACAAAGACGTAATTTTGAGAACAGATTGCAGCTGTCTCTTAAATGGGTCGCACTTATTACAGATATCGCCGCAATCTGTTTTCAAAATTACACTTTTATTTCTAATTCAATTTTGGTATTTGATGGATCAAAAAATTCATAGAAAATTTAAGAGCACCGTTATATTCCACTAAATAGCGTAGTGTCATCTGTTAGCACATTCAAATCATTCAAAAACGACAACAATTCAGAAAGTGATTAATGGCGCCATTTAGCAGATTGAAAGATCCACCAACTTTTGCCTGCAATCACCTTAACAAGGTAACACTTAAAACTAGTGGTAAACACACAATGAAAGAAAAAGAATGTCACCATTTACCAATGCCAGTATTCTGTGGATATTTCATGGCTTTCTAAAAATCCATCAGTGATTCAATCAATTGAAGCAAAGATTTCATTAATTAGTTACAAAGCATAACGATAGCCTATAAAAATACTCAAATTAGTAATCTTTGTTTCAACCGGATGAATCACCGAAGGATTGAAGAACGCCATTAAATAACCGGAAAATTACGGCACTGTCATTTACAAAACTGACCAGAAGACAAAACACTGCGGTGAACTTCGCAGTGAGGAGACGGATTAGATTCATGGCTTTCATTTTTCATCCAAGGCAAAAATGAAAATCTACAAGTTAACTGTTTATGAATGTACAATGATCAATGGGTGGGGTATTAATGGAAAATTCTGGAGGAAATAATTTGATCTCATCGAATTTAACCGTTTCATTTGGAAGAAAGTACTGCACAGTAAGGCACTCAACTTTTAATTCAAATATTGATGATTGTAATGGGTACTTTGTCGAGCAGAAGCACCTAAACAGCTTATTTCATAAGTAAAAATTCAGTAATAGATCCAGGCTTGGTGGTTGATTCAAATATCAAACACACACATTTCAAAGAGTTTGGAAATGGACGAATGGTACAACATCAACGAATTTTATTTGCCAAAGTCAATGATAAAAACTTTGTTGGACAAATTGACATAAAAATGATTGGGGTGGTTGATTTCTCAGCTATTTTTCAGCACATTTTGGTTAAAAAAAAAAAAAAAAAAAAAAAAAAAAAAAAAAACATTGTTGGCAAAACCAATAATATTTTACTCAATTATACCAACCTTAGTCAGTTATCATACGTGCGCTTGTCATATTTCAGGATCATCAACAGCGTTTGATTCTATAATAAACCCAAAACTTTAAAATAATTAATAAAGTATTTTGCGGCTTACTCATGTTTTGGGTAAAATGAATTTTAGCAAGAAAGTCTTTTACTTAAAAGATATCAGTCACCTTGAAAAATAACTCTCGTTTCTCCAAATAAGTATTAATAGCAAAAAGTTATGATTTTTAAAAAAAAAATACATTTGGATAAAATTTAAGTTAACCAGATACTCTTTAGAATTCAGGAATGAGATTAGATTTTCTCTGTTGAACTTCAAAAGTAGGAACTACACAAGATTGTACATATTTGAAATTAAGTTCTTTTGATACTGTTACCATTACATCAATGGAAAACATTCTAGATCATCATAAAAAACCAACATCAATTATTAAAACGGAGCGTTATTGCAAAACTGTCAATAAAACATTTAAAAACTACGATGACAAGTTGCTAAATTCTAATAATACAAGATTGGAGCAGATTAAATCAATCAGAGCACTTATTGGCCAGTTTAGATAAAGCAAAAAAAAAATTTAAAAAAAAAAAAAACTGGAAATTTTGCTGGAAAATAGACACATACGCAAAAATGTTGGTTTTCCAGCAAACATCTCAATTGATTAGTCATACTTTAAAGTATATGACCTCACATTTTCAAATCAATACTTAGCCTTTTCACAAAGTTATAGTCTTTTTAGTGAGGGAGATTTAAAAAAAAAAATTGTTCACCGGAAAAACAGCACATACTTAAACCTACGCAGAAGTTTGATTCCACTCTGGAGATCGGACACTGTAACATGAATTACAGGCAGTTTTCTTAGCACTAGAATGTAAATAGGATAACACAGGGATAAAAAGACATGATCTTAAAAATCTACATGCACTGTTTATTTTATCAACTCTACAGGGTGTTTCAGACCACTCGTCCACTATCTTTTTAGCACATGCAGCGCTGGATTCGGAAATTCTGACAAAATTTTCACTACGTATGTCAACTCGCAAAAAATTCAGAAAAAAAATTGCCGACCCCGGAAAACGGCCCCTAAGGACTTATGTAGGCCCCTCAATGGAGCCAAATTTCTATTTCTCAAAGTTTTCAAATGGGATGGGTGTTTCATTATTTCAGAAATGGATTGTTCACCTAAATTTAATCATTTTCTGTTCAATGCGATTTTTTCCAAAAGTAGCCCTTTCATTATTTCTCAAAAAAACACCCATCTCATTTGAAATCATCAAGAAACAGAAATTTGGCCCCTACGATTGGCTTTTTTCGGGGTCCGCGATATTTTCCCTATATTCTATGGGGTCGGTTGACATTGCAAAAGTTTTGTCAAGATCTCCGTATCTCGCACCATACATGCTAAAAAATTAGTGGACAATTGGTCTGGAAACACCCTGTACATAGTTGACAAAATTTTAACTTTCAAGTGCATACTTCTCAAAATTCAGTTTTTGCTTGTGCGTCATTTTACCGGCAAGAAGCATAGTTTTTACCAACTGGTCTAATTTTACATTTTTAAATCTAACAGTTCTGTTTTTGGAAGAGAGTCATGAGACATACTAGCTTGATTAAATGCGACAGAATCTTAAAGATTTTTTTCTTAGAATGGATAATTACAAAAGCAAATTATTTTGATAAAAAAAACAATGATTTCAGCAAATAAAAGCAGTAGTAAACTGACAGGGACAGGGGAACAGGGATAGCCTAGCTTGTTAAAAATTGTTGAAAACTTGATACTAAGCATAGAGCTCGAAATTTCGGAGCTAAAGAACACAAGTAAAAAAGAGATGGATAAAAAATACAAATGTTACAAAAATATTACAAAAATGTGGTTCCGTCCCAAGAGCGAAAAGTCTATTTTAAATGTTGTTAATAATTTATCATATTTAAAGTTGTAATAAGATCATTTTGGAAGAATGAAATCAAAAACTAGAGATCAAAATCAGTCTTACATTAATTTCTTACATGGTTGTAACGTGTAGTAACTGCAACATAAAAATTTATGCAAAAAATTACCTTAATTAGTTTTTTAAAAACAAAAATTGTTTTCAATAATTTTTTTAAAAAAATTACTTTAATTAATTTAAAAAAAAAATTACTTTCATCAATTTTTAACAAAAATTACTTTAGTTTTGCATTTATTTTTTCTCTTAACATTTAGAGTTTTTCTAAATTGGTACAGAATGGCAGATTTAATTTTGATTGAGAATAGTCAAAAACAACTATTAAAATAAATTTGTAGACAAATTTGTAAAGATGAGATCATGTAATTTAAATTTAAAAGGGGTCCTTCTCATAAAATATTGATTCCGAATGAATATAAAAATTTACTCACTTAAAAACTAAGAAAAATAATTTCATTTGAGGCTACTCACTAGAAAAATGATTGCTTAGTAAAAACTTATCTGCTACAAAATGATGCTAATAATATTTTGCCTACGAAAAATTTTGAACTGAAAAATTACTAATTATCTATTCCTAATATTTGAGTGTCTTCTGCATAAACCGGGCTAAAACTTAATACTCACTTGAATTATGTAATTAAATAAATAAAAAAAAAATTATTACAAAGAAGATAAAATAATAAACAAGGATGTAAATCTGCATGAATAACTTCTAGCCTTAAAGTGACTGTGTAGAAGATACACGATTTACAACCAGCTCAAAGTATGACGAAAAATAATGAATGTAAAGGTACTACACCTATTACAAATATACTAATTCTCACCTCATTCTTCAAAAAAAAATTGGACTGTGGGTTAAGAATAGAAATTGGACAGAAAAAAGAAAAGCCCACAAAAGTAAGGTTACAATCAGGCTTGAGAAGAGTTGAAAATTTTACGACAAAAGTTCAAAATAAATTGACAACTCAATTGGCCAGCGGAATTCCTTTTAGATCAGGTCCTTTGCTAAAGCTATCAGTCTTATTTCACATCTGACATACTCAGAAACACGACTTGAGCTTCAATTGAACAGTAATTTATCATAACACTAATAGCAGACATGAGATAAATAAAAAATAAATAAAAAAGGAATATAAAAAGAGTAGAAAAATAGATACAAAAGTTAGAAAGAAAACAATTTGGAATGCTTTCATGGGAACATTTTAAACTAAACTAACATAGAAAAAGGCTTGAGTAAAGAGCTGATATGGCGCAAATGTACCCGGGAATAGAAAAAAAAAATAAATAAATAAAAAAATAGAAAAATAAAACACCGGCAAGTTTCAATGATTCACTTACACGGGGACCTTACGGTGACGCCGCCTCCGATTTTGATCAAATTTCCAGCGATGGTAGTTCATGACAAAATATTAGACCCGTGTTTTTCACTTTTTGTGAATAGGCCTTTGTTTTGTCGCAAAAAATTTTCAAAGTTTCGGAAAAATGACGACAAAATTGTCGCCGAGACTGCAGGCAGCGTCAAGTTGGGCCATTTCGGCCACTCCGCTCATCTGCCGCGGTGGCTTGGTTGGAAGCGTCTCTGACCAGTAGACCGGAAGTCGCCGGATCAAATCCGAAGTCTGACTATATTATTTTAACTTTTGAAAACACACACCACACCATTCACTATATAACTCTCTCCCTTCTTTCTCACTGATTTAATCAAAACTCAAGCTTACCGCACAATCATTTGTTACATTGTTTTGTTGTACACCATCTCTCGCAATATTATCCCATCACTTGCTTAAAAGTCTGGAGAAACGGAAAGACTGGCGAATCTATTCAATTGCCTATCAAATGTATGTTTTGTAGAACTTGTTTTTCTATTTAAAATTTTTCGAACGATACGGCAAATCTACTGCCGCGTGGTTTTCTTCCTCTGAAAAAAGTCCACGCTTTTGCGCTTTGTGTAAGCTGCTTTCGCGTAATATCTATTTATTTGAAAGAAACAAATGCGCTGCATCAATTTTCCTCAACACTTCGAACATCATCTACTCTTTTCAACATTCCTAAAATTTCCCCTACTTATATTCCGCGTACGAGCCATCAATGACCGACCACGAGCTCCCTTCCGTAACTTTGGGAGTTAAAGCAATGTACAGTAAGCTGGAGCTTCGATTAGACAACGGTGAGCGAAAGTGAAAGTTATGGCAGCAATAAAGTGTGTTTTGAAAAGTTAAAACATTTTCGACAGCAGGCATGGGACTTGAGCTGGCGACTATCAGCCTGACGGTTAGAGACGCTACCGACCGCGCCACCTTGACAGATGAGTGGAGTGGCCAAAACTGCCGAACTTGACGCGGTGCGCTGTCTCAGCGATAATTTTGTCTTAATTTTTCCAAAACTTTGACAATTTTTTGCAACTAAACTAAGGCCTATTCACAAAAAGTGAAAAACACGGGTCTAATATTTTGTCATCAACTACCATCTCTGAAAACTTGATTAAAAGCGGAGGCGGCATCACCGTAAGGTCCCCCTGTTACAGATAAAAAAAAAAAAAAAACTTTATCAAGTTATTAAAAAAATAAATTATTTGTGACTTGCTCTGGGAAAAGGGGCTGAGTCTTCAAGAGAAAATTATTCAGATGCACACTTTCCCGCGTCAAATTTCTTTACATAGTCTTGCTTTTACACCCCCATCTCAGGAAAGACATTTTTACGAAATCCTTTATCACTGCTAATTTTGTTGATAAAATTTAAAAAAAGGCATGATGGATACAGCTAGGAAAAGATAATTGATTTCAAAAAAGTTCCAAAATAAAATTTGAATGAGACATGAATAGAAAATAAAAGATCTTTGTACAAAAATTAACTAGCATTATAGTTCATTCTTATTTTCCACTTTTAAAACAAAGAGGGACGAAGAGGATTTCTTGATTAAATGCTGTTGCGTCCAGCAACAATATTAAATTACTATTTTCAATGAAAACAAACAGAGATACCTTTCCTGGTAAATGTAACTACAGTGATACCTCGTTATCCGCGACCTCCGTATCCGCGGTTTCGGTTATCCGCGATTGGTTTTTTGAGACCCATGCTCGTTATCCGCGACCCTTTACCTCGGTTATCCGCGATTGAGACAGCGGCGGCTCGTGCAATGTGGCAACAATGGATTTCCTCCATTTAGAACTGTGTAAAATAATCGATTATTTGGTGAGGCGTAGCGCCTCACCTAGTATCGATCTTTTTGCATACCTTTAAATGGCAAAAGTGCACGGTTGCCAGATTGCACGAGCCGCCACTGGATTGAGAGGCCGGAAAAAAATTTCAAACGATGAAACTTGTATTTTTAACGGTTTCCAAGGCAACATTTTATTCAACATTCACTTTTCTTAACCTCCAATTTTCGAATATCTATTTTCAATTAAAATCAAAATTCGCCGTGAAGACGTCAAATCTAAATTTTTTATCAAAATTAATCCCTTATATATTTTCTTTATTTTTTTCAAAATTAATCCCTTATAATATATTTTCCTTTTTATAATTATTTGTTTTACATATTGTAATTTGTTCAAAATTTGAAGTATGAAGAGGAAAGTGAATGAAACAGATGAAGAAATGGAGGATAACCTCTCGACTACTTTGTCTCCCTCGGCCATATCAATAGCAAAAAGACCGCGTAAAGTAATGTCCTTGATAGAAAAGTTGAAGATTTTAGACCTTTTAAAAGTAAAAAGTTGCAGTGAGGTGGGAAGACAATATGGTGTGAATGAATCTACAATAAGAGGGATAAAGAAATCAGAGTCTGCAATTCGAGAGAGTGTAAAACTTGGAACAAAAGCATCATTGCAAACGACCCATAGAACAAGAGATCCAGTCATAGAAAAAATGGAGCAGGCCCTAAACTTATGGATAGAAGATCAAAATCAGAAGAGATTGCCTCTTAGCCAAGCTCTCATTCAAGCTAAAGCTCAAAGCTGTTCCCTTTCTTTCATTTTTTCCCTTTTTTACCTCCTTTTTGTGACCGTTTTTCAGCCGTTGGTCCCTAACCCCTATATTCCCATAAGACTAATGCCTCCATATCCGCGGTTTCGGTATCCGCGAGGTTTTCGCGGAACGTAATCCCCGCGGATAACGAGGTATTACTGTACCAAATTATCAAGGATTTATTGTATTTGTTATTATATTAGATTTTTCTAATTCATAGTTAGAACCTTCTTCAGAGATTAACTTCTCCTTTTTTTCCGTAGCAACGTTGTTGAGCTTGTTGGCCGCTGGAGCGCTCTTCAACAAATGTAAAATTGATGGCAATGAGCATTCTTAAAAACTCAGTTACTAAGTTGTTGGAGGGGAGGGAGGATCTCAATAGAAATATTGATGGGAACAGGCGATTCTGGGATATTGACTTAAAAACATCATAAGAGATTGGAGGAGGAACGGAGAATTTGATATCCCTGTCCGGCGATACTAGAAAAAAACCAATGAGACTGAGCTGAGAGTCCTTTAGGGGCTACAAAAGGATCAAATAATTATTATCACAGACAGTTTTCAATCCAGGAAAGCTCGCAAATAAAAGGATTTAACCAAACTTAGAACAGGGATAAAGCCTGATTATAAAAATACCGAATATCTTTGAATCATACTGTAAGCATTCCATGATAACATTACCGTTTGCCGCCAGGAAATGACCTCATGATCAAGCTTTACTCATAAAACTTCTGTGAAGGTTTCAAGCAAGAAAAAAATTCAAAGTCTTCCAACTGGGCCCAAAAATTGTTCGAGGCGGACAGTCCTCAACCCAAAGTCCGCCCCAAGAACCTTAACAAGAATCGCTCACCACTCAACGGTCCGTATCAAACTGCCAAAAATTGGTGGCACCATAAATTAACCTTAAAATAAGTATTTGGAGATGTAAATGGAATTAAATGAAGCATTCAAGGGGAGTCGGGTAGACTCTAGATCGGCCCTTAGTAACGTAGCTTTGAGAGCACTCCCAACATTCCGATATTCCGTTACAGAAATATGAGGATAGATCCACCATTTTTTAGATATAATCCAAAGCCTATCCGCCCCAACATTTTTTTGGCCCTGAACACAAAAAGTGAAATTACAGGAATTAAAAATGTATCAATGGCCAAATAGTGTTGCTGCTTTTCAGCACTTATGAGCGGTCATCTGTAGATGCCTGGTGTTCACTATGAGGGTCTTAAATCTATCTTAAGTATGGACCATACATCTATGAAGAGAACCTAAGGACATACAATTATTGGGCCCCAGATGGTTTAGTGAGTAAAGAGTGGCTCCAACTGATAAACATTCAAAATTAAACTTTGTCCTAAATTACAGATTAAGGTTAAAGCTGTTTTCATAAGATATAAATATAAACACAGTAAGAGAAATCGGTCAGTTGCATCGTTCATGCTGAAAAATATGTACATTAAAAATGTGTTACCATTGAAAAACACACAAAATTTGAAAGTTTTCAAACTCACAAAAGTTTGATATTTTCTTTCTGACAAATAATTCAAGAAAATATCCATCTCAACAATTCTTGCTAGATTTAAAAAGTAACCTAGGTTATAAAAAAGTCAGGCGCTTCAGAATGCGATCCATGGTTAAGAGACTGAGTTCACACACACCTTAAAACTAGTTATTTCACAGTAGATAATCTCTGCTGCTCAAATAAAAATGATTCATGACAAAGGCAACTCGTACAATCCAGCGAAAATTTATTTAAACCCATGTAAGAAATCTATTCTGGAAGAGGCAGATTACTCTTGCCCCTTCCCTCAGGAATTGATATTTTACACAGGTTTGAATGGAAAAAATAAACCTTTGCAATGATGCACGAGCCTCCATTGATTCACAATTAAAAAAAAGTCAGATCAACAAGTATGGCAGTCGAGATGTACAAAGAGTTTATGTTTTGCCTTTGATTCTAGTAGTAGAAAAAATTAAGAAAGACTTTCATCAAAAGGCAGGCAGTAATAAAAAGGGGGGGGGGGGTAAATCTACTGAAAATAGGGAACAGAGATATTGATTTGCTAAAGCTAAAGCTTGTTAAAGAGAGAGAAAACATGGTATAAATTTAAGAAAGACACGTGGGGGAGGGATAGTATCTTAGTCATCAAAATAAAAATAGTTCTTTACAGAGATACACTACTTCTTCGTAGACTTTTTTGCATTTTTTAGATCTAAGCGGCTATTCAACTTCTTCACCAAATCTTCCAGTTCTTTCTGCAAAGGAAAATTAGATAGGTTATTAGAGAAATTGATATTTTTGGGGAAAACATTTATATTTGAAAGAACAAGCGTTTAAACTTTTATTTTTGATTACTCAAGTGCAGAGGATGCTAAATTATGCGAGTGATGCTGACGTTAACATGGTGGAATTTTAGCAGTCAATAATCAGAGCTGGGGCCAAATAGAGTAAGGGACGGACGGTTTTTTTGGCCTGATGGATGTTGAGGGTGCAAAAGACTTACGTCTTGTTAGAACATGCCGGAACTCACTTCCACCCTCATCATCCACTGGGCTAGAGAAACATCTATCAAGCACTCTATTTGACTCCTGGAACTTCCATAAGAGCAAAAGGAAATAAGATTAGGAATAGTGGCGTCGCGTGCAATTTGGCAACAATGTATTCTATCCATTTAAACTATGGTAAAAGATCGAATTCAGGGGGTGCACAGTGCACAAGGAAAATTCGATATATTTAATGAGTTTAAATGGAGCAGTTACATTGTTGCCAGATGGCACTTAGGAATTACCAGCAAAAACTGGTAACCGCACCTGCTCACTGTTCAAGATGGCAGTCTTGTTTTTAGAGGATACATTTTTAATTAAGGGAGACACAACCAATCACAACGTGGCTGATTACTAGAGATTGCCAGGAATGCTCTTTTTCCAACATAGCAGACCCGAAGACAGCGTTTGTTTCAAAAATGGGAGGCAGAGCTCAACCAATAATCTTTGGAATCTGTCCAACATTACTTCTCATATTGCATGGTGGAAATTAATGAAAATGAAATTGAGTCTTGGTTTTCCATTGAAGAACAAAGCCCAAGTCTAAGGCAAATTTTGTTTTGATTTGAAGGAATAAAAATTGAAAATCGAGGGGCAGGCAAAAGAACGGGTCACAATGGGGAAGCCCCATCAAATTGAAGCTTCCTCTAGGATTTCAGGATAGTTGCCTGAAGGTATTCTCAAAACTGGGACAAACTTTTAAAAAATCGAAAAGGGGGGGGGTATTTTGGGTATGGAACCCCAAATTTTTTATTTCGAGGGGCTGAGCCCCCTGTTTTTGAAATTTTTTTGGAGATCCTTTAATTAAATGAATCATTAAAAGAGCTTTAAATTGGGCTCAAGTTGACCTCCGTGGCCATAATAGAACAGGAGATATGGGTTGCCAAAGTGGAAAGGATCATCAAAAAGGGGGGTTTTTCGCTGACTTTGACCCCCTGCAACTTTGGTTCTATTGGTGATAAAAAGCTGACATTTTGGGGTTTTCTCTTTAAGAGCAGACTCAATAGACAATAACTCCACCAAATTTCATCAAAATCAAAGGGGGTCATGAAAAATTAGTAGTTGAATTGGTGTAGAATGACCCTCTATAATAATTCAGTGTTCTCAGTGTAGAAAGTTTTGATTTGATGAAACTTCCCCATTGAGACCTGCTCATTTGACCTGCATCATGACATTTTGTTTAAATGCATTTATTGAGTTTAAGAGCGAATCATGCAACTCGCTAATGCTCTCAGCATTATTTTCAAGTGAAATTGCACCAGAATAGACCCTTTCTAAAAATACAGCGAAAGTTTTCGACAGATCTGGTGAACGCGGTTTACCGAAGCATTTTTATTGCCTCCAGCTTCACTCTTTTCCCCATCTAAACTTCTCGACTTTTAATTGTGATCTATGTGACAACTACCAGGTAACTTTTTTTTGGGCCCATAAGAGCTTTTGTTCTGAATGAAAAGACGAATTCAACAAAGTAAATTTTGTCAAAAAACTTAACAAAACAAACAATATTAGAAAACCAACCTCAGAATAAAGATAAAGCAGTTTGAAATACTTTAAAGGCTGCTTCTTCTTCAGGAGAATTTCAGCTGCATGACTAAGACAATAAATTTCTTCATTGTGAGAATTAAACACCTGTGGATCATAAATACAACATAAATATAAAAAAAAATTAAAAAATACAGTAAAAGCTCGATGTGTCGGATCGTCTTCGGACCGCGGCTTTTATCCGACTTAACGAAAGTCCGACTCATGAAAATTACGTCTGAATCGGATTTTCCCCAAAAAATCCGACTCAGCGCGAAGTTTCCCGATAAAACCAGTATTTTCTTGGCGATTTCGTACTCACCACTTGCGTCAGCGATTCGGATGTGGGAAAAGAGGTTTTGCCGCTTAACTAAACAAACTCCCTTATCAATTTTACCGCAAAGCAACACAGATTCCTCGTTGCGACACGGTGACTGCCGCCTGCCGCTGAACTGGCGCCACGAGCACGACAGCGGCTCGCGGCTGAATCTGGCTGGCGCTGGAGGTGTCTGATCAGAGTTGCCAATAGTGGCTAGATTCGTCCACACGTGGACTATTTTGATGAGAATTTAGCCACGCTTCCGCTCCTGTGCCGTTCGATGCTCCATCCCTATCCACAGCGTAGCTAGTAACCAACTCGAAAACTGTCCACGCGTGGCTATTCCACCCCGTCCAAACCTGGCAACACTGTGTCTGATTGTCTGAAGGAATTGGTCTAATCGGACCACTCTCGTCTCAATAGCAGCATCTAGTATGAAGGAGAGGGGGGAGGTATCACACCGACGCAAGAGATTTTCTCGTGTCGTTGATGAATCATGTCTTCTGAACTCTGCATTGTTTTTGTTTACTTTTCACCGACTCCTCACCCCTCCCCCTTTTTCTTCTCCTAAGTGTGCCGTGTCGCGTGCCATTCTCCCTTTATTCCCGATCAGTTTCCTCATCTTGTCACCCTGTCGTATATCGTCTTCCGTTTCCGGCTTCATGTAGCACAATGATGCCACCATGGCAACACTGGGCCCAAAAAAGTCGGTCGTTTCCGGGATCAAGGACTTCTTATACTACCTATCAGAAGTCTTTTACGTCCGGTTCTTGCGAAGGGTGTACGAGGAGTACAACCTCAATGTTGAGCGAACGTTTGCCGACCGTGCGTTTTACATAGCACGTACCTCTTGCTTAGCGACTTAGCGAGGGCTCAACATTTTTTTGACGCTGTGACATGGACTCATGGAGTCGTCTTTGGTTAAATGCCGATCGTATTGGAAACTCTCCTCGGGGTCCTTGCCGTGTTATCACGACGCATCACTCACTACCGCGCCGCGAAGTCCGCGTGTGGTAGAGATGAAAGGTGGGTCGGCTGGTTTGATTTATGATATAAACACGCACACAAAAACACTTGAACTCGGCAATCTGTTCTTGGACTTTCTTTTATTCGTTGATCTGCAATTTTGTCCGACTCAACAAGAAAAAAGTCATCGCGGGACGGGAAAAAAATCCGAGACAAGCGAAATTCCGACTCTGAAAAATCCGACTTATGCCGACGTTTTTTACATTGGTCTTATGGGGCAATTCAAGGGACCGGGAAAAAAATCCGACTCAGCGAAAAATCCGAGTAACTGAGCGTCCGACACAGCGAGCTTTTACTGTACATGAGTTAAAACTCCATGTTCTGCTCAATGAAAAAGGTCAAAAAAGTGAAAAAATTACAAAAAAAGGAGTAATTTTTCAAGGTGGTACAGACAGTTTTAGTGATGACGTCATACGGCGATGAGCGTTTCAAACAAAGACAAACTCTCTCTCTTGCTTTCACGTAACCCCTATGTACTTCCATCTCACTCTAAATTCAAAAATCGTGCATAGAGACATTTTTTGTGAAATTTTTTGGCAGAAATGAATTTCTCGAGGCATTTTAATGCACTTTTGATAATAATAAGTCGTAAAACTGGGCCCTGTATACGAATTTCGAAAGTAGACAGAGATGGGTATACATGGGGGTCACAGGAGAGTGAGTGAGATAGTTTGGAACCATACGCAAGTTTTCTCGCAACTGATTGCGACTGATGAGTGCATTGTTGTGATTGTTGGCTAACCATTGACTTCGCACTAAAACCGTCTATACTACCTTAAGTCATCGACTTGAATTCAGAAGATCCGAAGTCAATGTAAATTTTTTGGCTGGTTTTTCCTTGACAACCAAAACTCCATTTATGAGAAGCAAGAGTGAGCAACAGCCCTATTAATTTTACAAATACTTGAATGAAAGAATAAATAAATGACAATGTAATGTGTAATGACTGAAGAATAAATGAGGAAAAGACCGAGAAATCAGAAGTTAAAAACAAATTTGACTCACATGAGAAAAATATAAATTTGAGCAACAAGTTTCACATTCATAGACGGATTCTTCTTCTCCTTCGAGGTGTTTAGAGTTTGTCTTCAGTCGCTCCCTATTGCTTAATCCCAAGTCTTCCAGTTGGGATCGTAAAGCAACTTCTCGATCTCGTAATTCATTCACGAGTGGCGCCACCTGAAGCAAGATTAAACAACTTGAAAAAATTGAAGAGTTGAAAATTACACACACAGTTAAAAATATCACAAAAGATCTTACATTGAAGAAATCTACCATTTCCGTTCTTTGAGCAATTCAACAGATTGATTTTGACTATTTTGAGTTTCAATGCAATTCGTTTATTTGTTTTTTTCAAAACCAAAAAAAAATCAAGATGAAAGGATCGATTAAAAATTATGAACACATAATGTGTTTCTGAATTAGACTGAGTTCAGCAGAAAAGACCGAACTACATAGGTAACCAATAGAAGCTGGTTCCCTTTAGGGCACTTAACAAAGCGTTTTCAAACAGCTATGTTTCTGTTGATGATTACAATGGAATTGCAACCAAGGTAATTTTCTTGGCATAGACAAACGCTTCAACTATCAAGGAGGAATCTATTGTTAGCATAAATCACCCAAATGAATTAACAAACTAGAAAACATAATGAGCTTCTGAATTTATCTTGAAAAAGTAAACCAAAATTGAAAGAATAAAAACTTTCAATAATGGGGTAGTTGCAAGGATCTGTAATTTTGTGTTTTTGAAAAAGAAAATTATAGTAATTGATGAGCTGAGAACAATGGTGCCTTTGATTTTTTCATAAGTGTCCCGGTTTTGAAGATACAAGCTTGTAAAGTTGTAAAAAATTGTGTTTTTATTGTGTTAAAAGTGTGACGTCACTGCGCAGAATTCCCATTTAAAACAATGTATTTTGGGCCAAAATCTCATCTTCGGAACAATGGGACTTATTTAGAAACCAAAGGCACATTTGTTCTCAGCTCATAAAGTATTTTCGTTTTCTTTATAAAGAACACAACATTTCAGACCCTTGCGACTGCCCCATTGAAAATATTCTTCTAAAATGAATTGACTAAGAAACTTGGATGAACTTACTTGAATCAAAAGATCCATTGAAGATCTTGGATCTGTTACTATGCAACTCAGCAACTGTTCAAATGAAAATACGCTTGGCTCACAACTCTTCTTCAAATCCTGGAAAGAATTTTGAAAAAAACAAAAAATAAGACAGAGTTTGCACTCTAATTCTTGTAGTTAGGTTAACAAAGTTAATTTTTCTAACTTCGTTAAAGTGAAAAAGTATAAAGAAGAAAATTGTTCAACTCTCAAGGCTCTAACTCAGAGGTGGGTCCATTGTTGAACACCAAAAAGAAAAATACACAGCAATGGGATCAAAGCTAAAAATTAATTAATAAATATAATGTGACGTTTTGGGGCTGAACTGCTCCCACTGTCAGCCAAAAAGAAAAGAGAAAACCCAAATTTTTCAGTTTTGATATTTTCAAAAGCCCCTGCCAGTCCCTTGGGGGTATTTAAGGGGGGGGATCCAATTTTTTTTTTTAAAGTTTCAAGGCGAAACTTAGCTCGTGAAAATCTTGCGACAATATTTAATTCATCGATAGAACATTGTCAAAACTTTTCCGTTTGATAGTGCACAGGTTTTACGATACAATGATAACTAAAACGATCTACCTGCGATCAGTAGAGTACACAAGTAAAGAAGTAGAGATAAACGAAATGAGAACAAAAAAAAAAAAAATTAAAGATGAATTGTACCTCAAATATCTCCGCAGCAAAGTTTAACCAGGACGGTAACGCGAAAAATACTGATTCGGAAAGTAAGTACCCTGTTGAAATACTGGCAGTGAAAGATCTTGGAAAAACTACGATAAACTGTCCTGGTTGCTGGATTGTACGGCACAAAGAAACGCCGTTTTCAAGAAGGACATCAGGAGGAACCATTGTTGTGTCTGACGGTAACCAAACAGCCTGATCACTTCGTTTGTTACATGGTAATGATCTGAACAGAGCTCTTCGAAACTCTGAATTACTTTCAGAAGGTATTCCATACCTGTTTACAGATTAAGAAACAACGATTGTTAGTGTTATTTAAATTGTCAGTTGTTTTCGTAGAGGACGATTTTAAATGATGACATCAGCCGGTGAAAAGTTCATTGAGCGTTGAGAGTTTAGTAAAAAATGAACCCGCTTATGGTCGCATCTCAACTTGAGTTCGGAATCCTCACACAGGAGTGCAGAATGTTTTTTTTCTCCGCAGTTTACACACAAACTGGATTTGCTTCCGCAATCTGAACCCCCCCCCCCCCCCCCACCCATCCAGCTTCCACATAGACAACTTTTTTGCGAAAGTGCTTCCACAACAGATGACCTTTTCGCAGAAGTATCATTCGAATCCATCTGAAAAAGAAAGGCTGGAGAGCACAGCAACTTTCGTTTTGTCTAAAGATAATTTATTTTTATTTTTTTTTTATTTTAGATAAAAGTTTTGGTGGATCCTCAACAATTTACATGGCGCTTGTTAGTGAACATTCCGCACCCCTGGCCTTGCATAAGCTAAGCTTCTGTGAGACTAAATAAAATTGGACTCTAAGTTTGGATGTAGAGAGACTAGTTCAGATTTTGGTTTTGAAGTAATAGTAAAAGTAGTAGTAGTAAAGGTTGTTTCAGAAGTATAGGCGCACCTAGACCGATAATCTTTGGAATTGGTCAACATTATTTATGATATTAATCAATGAAAATGAAAGAAAATGAGTTCGAGTGTTCACTTTTCATTAAGAAAGACTTTAAAAGCAAAATAATTAAGTCATGGGCAAGTGCTGTTATGATTTAAACAAACAAAAGTTGATAATTTGCCAAAGATTATTGTTTAGGTGTGCCTACACTTCTGAAACCAGCTCTAGTAAAGTAGAGCCGCCCAAACCAGTGGCGCACCGAGAACTTTAGTTTGGTGGGGGTTACACCGCAAATTTTCTATTTTCTGAGGCCTTGGGGGGGGGGGGGGGGGGTTGAAAGAAATTTTGGCCGAAGATGACCCTTTTTAGGGCAAAATCTTGATGCTTAGGGGGGGTTTTGACCCTAAAACCACCCCCTTCGGTGCGCCACTGGCCCACACTATGTGTTCCTTACGCTAGTATCTCACAGTGAACGACCGGACTGAAAATAAAACAAGGGAATTTAAAAAAAAAAAAAAAAAATATTAATATGAAATTTAATTTGATTAAAATGTAATGTTCACGATGGTCCATGATAAAATGTCAAACAAAGGATGCAAAGGCTTACCAAATTTTATTAGCACCAGTGTGTAGATATTCAATCCAAGGTAATCCGTGTGGATCTCTGAACCAGCAGAAAGTTGAAAACAGCATACCTACATGTAAGGTTGGCACAGTTAAATCTGAAAAATAAAAAAACCATTATCACGGTGACTTATCTTGAACATCATTTCAACATCAGCAAAGTTTTTGAATTATTTTATTTTTGTTGAATTGATTATGGTACATTAAATTTCTTCAGATGAAAATAGGAGGAAACAGATGTTTATAGAAATTGCTCTTCTTCAACTTTCAGGTGTTTTAAGGTGATTCCAGGGAAAACTTTTTCAGATTTCTATCCGATGGATTCCGTCAACTTCCGTCACTTTTGGGAACAGCCCTGTTTTTGGCATTTTAAATTGGAAATGAAGAATAAACACAAAATCTAAATACGTCAGCACCTGCATAATTTTTTATTCCATTTTTTGAGCCCAAAACAAGCAAGACTGGTTGAGCATTAGAGCCATAGTTCAAGAAATTCATCTTGCCATAAGTTTAGTGAGTGCAAGTGATACTATATATCTATTTGTCTCACTCGCACTAATTGAGGCTTATGAGAATTTTTGTCCTTCCTCAATCCCGAGTTCACTTTTGAGTTTATCAGCTTGAAAATGTCAAGGTATTTTCTTGAAGTACACTTGTAGGTGCTCAAATTTGTACTTGTAGCATAAATTCATCAATTTTAGTCAAAACCTGACTTTTTGAGCAGCGCGACGTAGTGAGTTAGAACTAGAAATAGCATATAAAACAGACCACCCACTATCAATCTTGCCCTTGTTTGCGCCTGGCGGCAGCTTTTTTTTTTTTGGGTCCCGACAGAACACCGCAAAAATGGTCCATGTGATGACTGATGAGAAAAGTTGTTGAGGTTTTTGCCTAGTGACACCGAAGCACCGAAATTGCATCAGTCAATTTATGGACCATGTTGGATGGTGCTCTTTTATGCTCCAAAAAAAAGTCAGCCACTGCGCCCATGGCTATAACTTGAGACCGGAGCGGGCGATAAATAAATTTCGCAGAATGGAGAATGGCAACGCTTCAAGAGGTTGTTGTAGCTCGAGAGTCGGACAGCAGCCCCGTCAGCCATCACCTCTGCCGACTGAAGAGTGTAAGCCCTCCTACATTGCCACAAAGGGCAAATCTACCTGAATTGCGAAATCTCAAGTTAGAGCGCACAGATTATAGCGTGCGATCTCTATTATACATTGTCTCTGCTTAGAACCCTCTGGCTTTCAGGTACGGATTTAGTTTCAATGGTTCAAAGGCGTCACACAACAATGATTCATGATTTTAAATGTAAGATAGCTGGTTAAGAAAGAAAATGAACTGGTCCTTACCCGTGATAGGACCAAGAGATCGTAAAACAGAATGATCATTATTGGTCAAGACTTTTAAATTGCACGGATGTTTGGAGAAAGCACAGTTTTTGGATGATGCAGGAGGAAATCCGAAACCCCTTGGACCAGAATCGATGGAGGCAGCATATACACACACATGAGTTTCACCGTCTGATACGTGCTTCCAATATTCTTCTTCCACTTCTTTCGGATCAGGCCCAGTTTCCTTTTCAGCTGCCGCTCCGCCAAAATACAGGGTCATCATATTTTTGGCAACTCTATAAAACTGACTCAAAGCCATGGTTGAGCCCTGCAAAAAAAATGAATGAAAAATGTTGAACTTTATTGATCTTTAGAAATAATTCATAATGGTTTGAAATAAAATTATTATGGTTCTAAAAATGGATCTGATCACAAGGTCTTGAGAATGATTTTATTGGAATATCAGATAATTTAGAGACTACAAGTCATCAAGACGTATTGATCAAAATGTTGGCCGAACTATCCGATTACAATAATATTCTATCCAACACATCAAAACAATGTTAATTTTTGTTGTTGTTGAGAAAAAGTCAATTTTTCATGACTCCTACAGACAAACTAAGGATTAAAATGGGAACTAGACCAGCAAATACAGGTTTCTTTGTTTCTGTGTTTTGTTATTTTGTTTTTTGTTTTTGTTTTTGTTTTTGTTTTTTTTTTTTTTTTACTTTTCGGTGCACTCACAGCACCATTATCAATCGGAAAAATATTATTTGTTGGTCTCGTTCCCATTTTAATCCTTAGTTTGTCTGTGATGTTTTTTGGCCATTTAGTTTGTAATTGTTTTAATAACTCCTACATTTGAAAACTTCAATCCGTTTCCTAATTACAATGAAAGTTCGCTGTAGGGAACCTGGGTCCTGCCCTGAAAAAAATTCCACTTAGCAAAAGTTCCACTTAGCAAATTGCGGTCAGAGTATGGGAGGTTTCAAGGTGCTGAATAATAATTCCACTTGGCGAGATATTCCACTTGGCGAGATATTCCACTTGGAGGACGTTCCACACAACCAACTTTCACTGTAATTTTTAATTATTAATTTAAGAACTAATTGTTTATGATTAATTGCTTCTTTATTTATTTGAGCCATTCCAGCAAAAAAAAAAAAAAAAAACCAGCACATTTTTTGTTTTAACTATAAAAAGAACTAATTTGCTTACCTTAACGATACATTTGTCTATATCATTGAAAAATTCACTTTCCCCAAATTTATGTTGTTTCCAATTCTTTTCAATGGATGCAAATAATTTCTTCCGTTCATCTGAAATTATAGACAGTATTTCTTTATTTACTCATCAAAGCAACAAAGGGGCTAACTGCCCAAATACAAAACAAATAATAAGGAACTGGGGGGTGATCACGGAGGATCGGGTCGTTTCGGTATCGTTATCGTTTACACGTTACCTTATAGGTGGCTCAACTGATCGAATCGTTTTGAGCCCCTCGTAACAATTGAAATGGACGAAAGGAAGCAATGAGTCGGGAGCTGTCGTAATCTCAATCGTTTGAAGTAGGAAGAAGTGATGAGGGGATCACCTGCGCGATCGAGTTGCGCAGAAACAAGCCCATTTGATTTAATGCAAACGATAACGATACCAAAACGATCCGATCCTCCGTGATCATCCCCCAGAATAGATGACCAACTTAAACACAAACAGAACAAAAACAGTAAAAAAATACTAATAAAACTCAAGAAATGGCATCAAGCATTAGACGTACAATGAGATAAAACATTAACATTGAGGATGGAAAAATGGATTGGATTGGAATTGCAATATGAAGAGATTAAACAAATTCAAGGAATTCACAATTCAAAATTCAAGGAATAGGCCGCGCTTCTTTCACCTGAACTTTTTGTTTAGTCCTCCAACAGTATTCCATTAAAGCAGCTTTGATCTTATTTTTTTCATTTTGTTTCTCATACAGTTTCTAGTGATTTTAGATCAGAGTCTCACTTTATGAACTAGCCATGATGAAGAAAAATACCATGAATGGAGCTGTTGCAAGATATTTCCATGGCCAAATGATTCATCCCTACTTACATAAAATTCAGTGGAAATAATGACGAGACCATAAAATAGAAAGTTAAAAATTCACTTTCAAGAGAGAGAACTTAACGTAATGTCAGGAGTGGTACACCTGCATACGTATACAATATACATCAACGGGTCTGTTGTGTACTTTTTCTACAAAGCCAAAAATAACTAATTCTACGGTAGAATGTTACGAAAAAACTGATGGAAGCAACAAAAACTCATAAAATTTTTATCTTTGATTGAGAAAAAGTAATAATTAGTAGAGGCTTGCTGCAAAACGAACTTGAAAATTACAGTAATAGCAAAAACACGCTGACGTCATTACCGGGGGGGGGGGGGGGTCCAGCAGAGCAGTCCAGCTGAAATCAAACTACTGCTGTCAGCTAAATAACTATGCAAAATGGTGTCCTGTACAAATCCGTTGAATTCCATCATCCCTCAGCGCCAATAATTTGAAAAGAAGCATGAATAGTTGCGTACACAGTTATTTAAAAGCGTTTAGGTCAGAAAAGTAAATACGCGTATTATTAGCAAAGATTTGATTTCAGTTGGACCGCTCCCCCGGACCTATACTATGATGTCATTGAGTTTCGCGCCGAAAGGAAATCTTTTCCAGTCGCTAGAAATATTTCAAATTTGAAAGCATTTTAGCTCACGATCCAGAGTTCAAAAAAAATTATTACGAACACTGGGAGTTTCTTTCATCAAGTACTTCAAGGAAATGAAATAAAAAACACTTTTGCAACAGACCCATTACAGCTGATGACATCACCCCACCCAAAACGAACAAATGCCATTTTGCCTTTCACTTCTCTGCCGAATACATAGTGCAATTTGCAGACTTTCAATGATTAAAAAAATGATACTGTGTTGTATAAAATAGTGATGGGTCGAATCCAAAATTTTGCCAAATCCGAATCCTAGATTATAACACCCGAATCTTCGAATCCGAATCTTGAACCATCGCGAAATCTTCCTCATTTGAAGTATTTTCATAACATTTACTTCAGAACCCCTACTATTTATTTTTCTATCTATGTAAAATCATGGAAAAACAAACATTTTTTTTTCGGTTTGGATTTAGGTTCTGTGTAAGTATATCATCAAAAAGTGATTATAAAGACAGTTTTGATCTAGTAACTCATTGATTCATTCATTTACCATCATATCTCATGTATTCGAGTCAACATTTTTGGGAGGGGAAGGACAGTAGGTGTCATCTAGAGAACCATTTCTAGGGAGCAGTAATTTGCAAATTCCAAGTGGAATGGACAGAAACAGAAAAACTGTTGAACAAAGCCATTTTCTCGGAGGGTTCCGAGGGATGGATATTTCTGTTGCGTGTGTCGGCAGTGCGTGGTCTTAGAGCTTTGGGATTTCGATAGTCCATTTTTCCGTTGGATGCACTGCCGGAATACACCCGCGGGTCATATTGCCATACGCGGAGGATACGCGCGCGGGTAATCTCGCCTTACGCGAAGGACACGCGCGCGTGCGTATTTACGCGACTTTTTGAAATCTCGATCGGATTCGGGATTCGGATTCGAAGTCGTGATTTCAGCCGAATCTTCATGAAGATTCGGTCGAATCCCGGCTCCATCACTAGTGTAAAACCTTGAAATTACCTTCAGAAAGATTGTCATATGGCAGTACATATTTGCAGTAAATATCATACAATTTAGTGGAACGATCGTGCACAGATTTAGGAATTTTCAGGGCTTCAGATATCTTCTGCCATTGATCACATTTAACAACTTTTGCTAAACCTCCAAACGATTGCACTTTTTGATACAGCAGAGGAAGATCCAGCTCGATCCCACCAATCTAAAAGTAAAGAAAATAAAGAGTATTAATTGAGGCTGTTTCCGGAAAAAGGGCCCATGAGCCTGTAGGCCCTTTTCTGGGAACCAGGTTAAAATGCATCTTAGAACCACGGAGAACGACCCTACGGATTTCAACTCGATCTGACATCTCTGTGAGAAAATAGAAACATTTCCGGAAAAAGGGCCCATAAGCCAATAACGTATTATGCGGGAAATACACTATCTTCTGTAATGTAAATGGGCGTCCAAAAAAGTGATAAGTATTTCTGGCCATTGGTGTTGGTCCTAGACATTTTTTTCATTCATTTCATGCGCTTAAATTGACCAAATACAGCGTTGCCAGATTTCATGCGACGCCACTGACTTTATTTCTTACCCAATTTTGATGAAAGTCGTTAAAAAAAATTGAAAACAACCGGACGATCCCAAATTAAGCACATTTATTTGCAGTCCCGAACACACAAGCCCAAAAAATGCAAAAACTTGGATTGCGAAGTGTTGCTCTGTTTGGCCGAAACCATCCGAATTTTTGGTGTTCGCATTTTGGAACAAGCGGATTGTTTGCCTGAACTGACGGCACTAATTGTAAGAACAAAACTTAATTTAAAATGGTCATATTGTATCATCTTTTTCATGTGTGATTTGTGCATTTTCCCCAAATTAAAATGAATGGAAATGTGTTTTTTGTGCAACACTCACAAGAAACCGGAGCCTGCAAATTGTGCCGCATATAGGAATCGCAGAGGCCAAGGAAAAAAATCGTACACGCTCTTCCTCCATCGATGCTTCATGGAAATAGCATGAGGCTATCAAATTACTTCGAGTCGGTTCAAAAATAGCTTAAAAATGACTTAGTTTACTTTTTCTCAGATTAAACTGCCATTCCTAACAAAATATTTGTCAAATTTTCTCCACGAATACCCAAGATATTATTGATGTCCGGAAAAAGGGCCCATAATCCACTTTCGTAAAAGCAGCACAAAACCATAATTTTTTAAATGAAATTTAAAATGAACAATCATATGTTTTAAGTTAATATATGAGTCTTCAAACCGCAAAAACCGATTTGCTGTATCACGATTCATTTTCGCTGTAGGATGAATCAAAATCTTTAAACACGTTTTTCTCGAATTGACGATTTGGAGGATGGGCCCTTTTTTCGGAAATGGCCTCAATTACAATCTACACTCCACAATTGAAAAGCTTATTTAAAAAGTTTTCAAACCTTACCTCTCGATAAAATTAGGGGAAAATGAATTACTTGGGAATAAATCCACTACCTACGCGCTCTATTAGCAAAAATATCAATCAAGTAATTTCACACACTGCCGGCAGAATTGATTGTCACATCCTAATCTGAAGCTAGGGAGAAAGGATCGGAATTTGTCAAATGGTAAAAATTTCATAAAAACAAGTTTTAAGACCGATAAAATGATAGTGACGGATAAAAAATTTTGAAGCAAACTTTAATTAAAATAAATAAAGTAAGTGAATGAATCAAAATAATTCGTCGTCCATCTGACGCACAGACGTAAGATGAATCCAACATTTCAAAATTTCCAAACTCATTTTCATTTTTTTTAACCGCGATCATCCGATCAATCATTAAAAAATTAACTCAATTAATATTTTTCTGTGATTCTAAGACTCATGAAGAACAAAGGAAAAAAATTCAAGAATTATTTGTACATGCATTGTCCTTCGAAAAATTTAAAACGTGAAAGATGATCATGAAATGTTGGATTCGACTTACACCCATGCATCTGATAGACGACAAAATAGGTAAATAGAGAATAGAGATACAATGAAAAATCAGAGACAAATAAAAAGAATACTTACACAAGGCGGATTTTTAAGAGGGATATTCTCAGCAGCAAGCTGTTTGCGAATAGCGGCGTACTCTTTGCTGGAAGCGCCCCATCGATTTAACATTCTGTGAATATACTGGTTGTTTGCAGTGAATCTCATATCATCGGCTACTTTGCAATCGGGCTAAAAGAAAGACGATTAAGTTATGAAATTGCTGAGACTATTTCAACATTGAATTTTATAAAAAAAATAATATGTATTTCACTGATTATAATTTATCTTCTATGAGTAAACACTTCATCCACCATTACTTGCAAGAAGTTAAAACGACCTCAGTCATCACAAAAATACAATTTTCACTACAAAAGCTTTAAGACTGGCGTTTGTCCATCTCTGTACTTCCTTTAAGGGATTGGCTACTCACTCAGTACTTTTAAACTTGATGGCAGTAGTAATTGGTTGCAACACACAAATTCGTCACAGTTGTATGGGGTCATTTTCAACACCCACTCTTGAAGTAGGTATTAAAAAAACAAAATCTCTAATTATTTTGTGTAACGATCTACAATCTGAAACAAGACACATCTTTTCAGAGTAAACTTACTTCAAGTTTTTTGGAACTTGATACTAAATATAAAATAACAGTATTTATTTTTATTTTTTTCCAGCGCAACTATGGCATGAAATGCTATAAAATGGCCTAGTTAATACCGCAATTGAGTTTTCAAGGGAAACTTTTTTTAAAAAATATGGTAGATTAGATGAAAGGACTATTGGATCAAAAAAACCCCACTGGGGTGTTTGTGTAAGTTTTTAGTACGCAGGTTACCGCACGTTGAGGGTACCTGAAGAACTTTTAATTCAAAGCAAAACGAGCTGTGACAAAATAGAGAATTGGTACCTTGAAATTGGACGGCGGTATTATCCGACAAATCCCAAACTTTTCAGCTTTGGGCATTATTTTTTCAATATACTTCAAAGGATCCTGAAGTTCTTCCTCTGTTGGGTAAAAGCACGGAGCTTCCAATATTTTACCAGCGGAGCCAGGCTTAGAAACTGATTCAGTTTGTCCGCTTTCTTGTTTGGTTCTAAAATTAAAAAGACAGTAAAAATTTAATCACATTTTTTAAAGATACAAATGCAATTCTTAGTCACAGATGGCCTTTAAAGTTCATGATTTTTACACTTGACTTCCATCTTCCAATACTCTTCTGTAACATGAATTCCTGAGTAAGGCAGTTAACGAATTAAAGAATGTCACCCTTGACTCCTTAGATTTTGGACCAGGTACACAACCTGTGATGCTTAAATAGTATAGCTACAAGTTCATGCTTTAAGAATAGCATTTATAGTTTTATAGTTTATAGTCTTTTCAAACAAGGTTACTGTCAGAGACAAATAGAGACCCAGCAAACCGTGTGCTTCTGTGTTAGAAAAGTAAGGCAAGTTTAGTGCGTTCTTTTTTTTTCGGGAGTCATTGGCTGCAACGATAAACAGTCGCCTATTGTTTAAACAAAAGGCTGTGATTGGTCCTGGGTCCCAGAAATGGAAACAGGTTTTGCTTGTCGAATGCAAACCACGCAGTTATCAGTCAACAGTAAGCGACTGCTGGTTGTTGTTTCGATGAGTTCCAACAAAAATTGAGCTGGAAAAGTGGACGCTTGTCGCAAGGTTTGTGCTGGGTCTCTGTTTCTCTCTAGTTACTGTTTTGCTTGTATGTATCAAACAAGCGAAATATTGGAGTAACTAAATAGCATTGAGATATCACACTTGATCAGTTTACAACTATTAAATTGTCCTTTTTCTTAGAAATGAGGGAGAGCTTAGCAAAAACTTAGATGACAGAAAAAGAGAGGAAATATTTCACGGGAAATGGGTAAAACAAGAAAACAGATGCAAACCTTTTCGCAGACTTTGTGACTGAGGCAGAAGATGAAGGTATAGAAAGAAAGTTGGATTTTTTTGAGCATGTTGCAGACATGAATCCACTTTTTGATTTAGTCCCAGATTTAGTTTGGGTAAGTGTCGATTCCGCTGATTTCTCTGCTTTACTTTTGATTTCCGTTTTACCACTTTTCATTGATCTACTGTCTGATTTCAGTTTTGTAGCAGCTGGAGTTGCAGGAGTCTTCTTCATGCTAGATGTTGCAGTCGATTGGGGTTCCAATTTCTTCGTGGATCTAGTCCCCACGGATTCAGCTGCTTTCAAAGCAGAAATCGATGAGTCAAAGAGCAGATTAGCACTTTTTTGTTCAATGACTACTGGTGATTTATCCGGGATGGTGCTCCTTGAAGTTGGTAAAACTGTGCCTACAGGCGCACTTTTATCTACACTGCTGGCACCAAGCGGTCTGAACTTTCGTTTCTCCGGAGCTATAGCCTGTACTGGCATGATAGGATTGCTGAAACAGAAAACAAAAAAATTAGGTGTTAATAGAATGCAAACAATCAAAGGCAAATCTTATCTGCTTTGATAAACAAAGGGAGGTATAGACGTTATTTTATGGCAAGAAAGTGGCTGTGTATCTCTGACATTGTACAGATGAGCAAAAAAGGGGAACTCAGTTGGGAACTCAGAATTTCTCAGTAGGGAATAATCCCAGCAAATGAATTCCCAAAAACTTAAAATCACTAGACTGGCAATAAGTAGCAAAATGTGGTAGCAAAATCAAATGTTGATGACTATGACTCCAGGCTTCTCGAAAATAATTCCATAAACTTTTTTGTTATTTTTTCTCTAATAATATTTTTAATTTTTATTCTATATATTTTTTTATCTTTTTTTTGAGCTACATTACTTGTTGGATTACCCTTTTGGCTTTCATCATGGAATCAATGCTTTTTGCTGAATGAATAGTAAACATTTGAAACACAAATATTTTGAAGGGGTTTCAATAACTATACAAAAAATCTGTAACAAAAGGAGGAAAAAAAAAAAAAGTAAAAAAATCAATCAAATCGAATTCATAGAGCAAACCTTAAAGTCCCAGGGGCAACAGACGCTGTCTGTTTGGAGAATTTTGATGGAGGTTTTGTGACTAGTTTGGCACGCATTATGACACGTTTATCAGGGCCTTCTGTGTCCACTTTAAGAGTAACACCCTGAATTTGTGATGAAGTCGACGCAGGTTGCTGCAAAGGTATGTAGAATAACTGTCCGCTACTTTCATCTTCGTCCTCTAAATCTGCTTGAGTTGAGCATTCGATCACAGCTTCTTTTCCGAGACTCACCTGAGGGATCACAAAATAAGGTGTCATTCTTCGAGAGATCAAAGAGAACATTTCAAACATTGCTCTCAATCTATTATTGTTAGAGGAACATCCTATTAGAACTCGTTTCAGAGGTGTAGGCGCACCTAGACCGTAATCTTTGGTGAATTTTCAATTCTTTTCTTCAAACTTTTGATTTCAAATCCTTTGGTTCCTCAATGAAAAGCCAACTCTCAAACTCATTTTCATTCGTTTTTAATTATGTAATATGAGAAATGATGTAGGAAGATTCCAGAGATTATTGATTCAGGTGATCCTACAGTCTACACTTCTAAAACCACCTCTATTAAAGTTTATTTCAGAAAAGTAAACGCAAATCAACGATAATCTTTGGCAAATTTTCAATTGTTATTTTTTCAAATCAAAACAAAACTTGCCTCCAACTTAAACTTTCTGCTTTTACAGCATTTCTTTAAGTAAATAAAAAGCTTAAATTCAATTTCATTCATTTCCATCATGCAATATGAGAAATAAGGTTGGAAAATTCCCAAGATTATCCGTCTAGATGCGTCTACACTTCTGAAACCGCCTCTAGAAAACAGATTAGGTTGCAGATTTTTAATCAGAGGACACAAACTATGCGCTCCTGAATGATTTGCAGATTTGTGTGATCATTTTAAATTAGTTGTATAATTTTGCAATAATGAACCCATTGCCATGCCATTTTTTTAGCAAACTTCATGCAACCTGTAAAATTATTCATAGGTTGGTAGCGTCAGTTGCCAAGGACATTCTCATCCAATACACGTGGCGCTACCTATCAGGAATTAGCGGAAACACAGTAGAACTGTACAGCGACTGCGCCGACGAGCCCGCTCGTCTACGCTGCCATTGCCCGGGGCGTGCTTGACGAAACGTTTCGTCAAGGCATGGCAATGGGTTAACGGTCACAAATTTTCCAAGCCAAATATCACAACAAATTCAACTGAAAATTTCAGAAGCTCAGTCTTTTTTATGTATCCAGTTGTTCACATGGAATCTTATGGAGTTTTGCAAACAGTCCATGCCACCATGAGCAATTAGCGTTCACATGCGCAGAGGCTTGCAGCCCTCCAGCTTAAATTTTACTGAATTTTTTTTGGGTGAAATTATACCGGAAAACAACAAATGGTGCCTGAAAACTTTAGTACTTGAGTACATGGTACTTTTGTTTCCAACCAGTTTTAATTAAATTAATTGAAATTTTTGGTTTGAGTTAAAAAACAAACAAAAAACAATAGGCAAAGAATCTGTCCAAGCTTGTTTCACTTTTGGATTGGATTCCTAACACGGTATTGCCCAATATCATCTATAGTGCATATCAGAGCCCAGGCAATTTGGAGGTTTGGTCATAGTGGTTAGGATTTTTCAAGGGCACTTGAGGGGGTTGCCTCGTTTTTCGAGATTTTGACCCTTTTTCCGACTGAAAATCTTTTGCTGAACAATAACAATTTTTTTTTAATTTTAATTGTTCGGAATAAAAAGAAGAACAAGATAAATTTAGTAAAAAAAAATTGAATTGTGGTTGGGAAAAGGGTCCAAATCTAAAAAAAACTGGGTAACCCCTAAGGTACTTACATTTAACAGGTATGCTTGACTCCCTTCCCGCATCATCCTTAATGGCGCACAGTTCAAATCACTATAGCCAAGATGGCCGATAAAAGAAGAAAACTTATACTCTTTCCAGAAAACATCGGGCTTCCCTCTCCAGGAAAGCAGAAAACAGCCCGATGTTTTCTGGAAAGAGTATAAGTTTTCTTTTTTTATCGGACATCTTGGCTTTAGTGATTTGAACTGCGCGCCATTGAGGATGACGCGGGAAGCGAGTCGAGAATACCTGTTAAATATAAGTACCTTGGGTAACCCCCAAAAGCGTCCAGATGTAATCTCGTCCACTATGACCTAACCTCTAAATCGCCCCGTTTCTGATAAGTACTATAGCTGATATTGCATTGCTCCTCTATGGTTACAGCTCGTTAATTGGATGCAAAGTGAGAGAAAGAAAAGAGCGAGAGAAAAAAAGAGAGCAGCCCAAGAGAAATCACCGCCAAATTAAGATGAGAAAGAAAAATGTGAAACTCAGAAAGTATTAACTTACCTGGACAGCTGATGTTTGCTGACTGCCACGACTAGTTTCTGGGGAATGTTTAACAACACAATTTTTAGGAGGAGCACCAAGTGAAGATTCTTCTCTTGCCAAGACTTTATTTCCAAGTTCAGAACAAGAGGCTTTCGGTTTCTTTGAGGCCATAGGTAAGTCATCTTCAGAGAAAGTTCGTTTATGTTGAGAAGATTTTGTCGCAAGACCAGAATCAACTGCAACTTTAATGTTCTCACTTGCACTTTCAAAAATCAATTTACGAGTCCGCTCACTGACAAGCGCATTCATTTGAGATTTTGTGATGTCTTTCTCTTTTTTATGCACTACTTGCGCTGTTTTGGAACCAGATTTTTGATTCAACTCAGGGTCAGTCCCGTTTGAGAGCTGCTCTGACAGCTCACGCGGACATACAGTCTTGTTTTTGATGGAATTTGCCGATGAAGATCCATTTTCAGCCTGTTTTCCTCCATGCAAATTTTTAAAGGATTTGTCTTGTCTGAAAACATTTACTTTTGCAGGCAGTGATTTTGTTACTGAATTTGGCTTCATTACAGATTGATCACTAACACTTATTGCATTACAAGTAATGTTATGATTTCCAGGTGTGCCCATCAATTTTTGTCCATTAATGGGGTCCACATTGGGGGAGACTGGGTTGCAGGTATTATTTGGTATTTTCTGATGCAATGGTGTGCTTTTTGAATAATTGTTGGGTTCATTTTTGAATGGTCCATGGATTTGATATTACTTAAAGTTGGACTTTTTTCACAATTAGTAATGTTTGGACAAAGGTCACCATTGGATAAATCTGAAGATTTTCTGAGTGTGACACTAGCATTTTTAATATTGCTTGAGGCAGAATTATTCATCGAGATTTTACTTTCTGGATCACTCTTGGATTTTACCAAACTCTCGAGCGGTTTGACACAAGAGGGAACTGATTCATCAGTTTTAGCCGCAGCTCGTTTTATTGGTGATGTGAGATCTTTTGACGGAGAATTTAAATGACCAACAGGTCTGGTGACACTTGTGTAGCCATTTAATGAGGAAGTTTTGGGAGCAAAATTGTTGAGGGATCCAGGAGTATTCTTGGACAAGGTGTCATATACTTTCTTTGATCCCCTGGCATAAGTTTTTGCAAACATTTGTTGAACATTGACTGGAAGAATTAAATGTGTTTTTACAGGATTGACGGTGAGCAATTTTTCAGTTTCTGATGTCTCAAGATCTGGGTTAGAGGGTAACCTGGCGGGAGAAGTTTTTTGGTTTTCACCTTTCTTCACAGTTTTCACAAAATCTTTGTAAGATTCTTTAGAGGCTACAGTTTCATTGTCAAAGTCGTACACTTTGTCAGATTTAGACTTTTGTTTAGCTACAGTTACATTGTCAAAGTTGTACACTTTGTCAGATTCAGACTTTGGTTTAGCTACAGTTCCATTGTCAAAGTTGTGCACTCTGTCAGTTTCAGACTTTTGTTTAGCTACAGTTTCACTGCCAAAGTTATACACTTTGTCAGATTTAGACTTTTGTTTAGCTACAGTGACATTGTCAAAGTTGTACACTTTGTCAGATTCAGACTTTGGTTTAGCTACAGTTCCATTTTCAAAGTTGTACACTCTGTCAGTTTCAGACTTTTGTTCAGCTACAGTTTCACTGTCAAAGTCATACATTTTATCAGATTTAGACTTTTGTTTAGCTACAGTTACATTGTCAAAGTTGTACACTTTGTCAGATTCAGACTTTGGTTTAGCTACAGTTCCATTGTCAAAGTTATACACTTTGTCAGATTTAGACTTTTGTTTAGCTACAGTTGCATTGTCAAAGTTGTACACTTTGTCAGATTCAGACTTTTGTTTAGCTACAGTTTCACTGTCAAAGTTATACACTATGTCAGATTTAGACTTTTGTTTAGCTACAGTTGCATTGTCAAAGTTGTACACTTTGTCAGATTCAGACTTTGGTTTAGCTACAGTTCCACTGTCAAAGTTGTGCACTCTGCCAGTTTCAGACTTTTGTTTAGCTACACTTTCACTGTCAAAGTCATACACTTTGTCAGATTTAGACTTTTGTTTCGTATCAGGTGAGCTAGGAGACTTCTGTGGGGATGAAGCAGGTAGGTCAATAGAACTTGAATTTCCTTTCCGATTTTTGCCTACTCTTGAGATATTTTGCTTTGATGCTTTCATCAATTGGCGGTTGGGAGACTTCGTTTCCGGAAATTGTAATACCTCATTTTTCATTGACTCTAATGAATTTGTGTGTTTTGCAATCCATGCATTTTTTTCCATAGGTATCTTAGGAATACTGATTACGACTTCCGGTAAATTCGACCACGATACTTGATTTGTATGACTTGTTTTAGTCGGAGGAGAACTGACGATGGCAACCTGCTCGTTAGAATTACTACCAGAGGATGGTAAGGATGATTTTTGCACTGATGAGACGTTGATTGATGGAGAAGGTTTGGGTGACTTCTTTAAACTACCTTTGATCACATCAACGATACAGATTTTCAAGTTTTGATTCAAAAGTTTGCAAGAATCGGACAAAGGGGAAGACATTTCATTTAGCTTTTTCTCCGGAAGAAACAATTTAGTTTTGGAAGATGGAGATACAGAATCATAAGCTGCCTTACTCTGACTAGAATTTAACACAACAGCATTATGAGGGACGGAGCTTTCACCAGATTTAGTACCAACAACTGGTGATCTTGAAGGAACAGTTTCACTGATGCCTGCTTCTGCGGAATTGTTCCTGGATCTTAATTTGACCTTTGAACTGGGGGAAATTTTATCAGTAGTTTTGTCTTTGTTCTTTGTCCTAGTTTCGATCAGATTAATTCCTTCTTTATTTTTAGGATGACTGATAATGTTGCACTCATTATCTTTCATCCTAACAGGATAATTCAGTGTTTTACCCTTGGAAAGAGACAGAAGATATGGTTGATTACTTGCCACTCGAGATGCCTGGGAATTAGAAGCAAGAGTTGTGACAGTATGTTTGGATTCCTTTTTTGATTCTTCTACGATAGCTTTCTGCTGTTGGATTATTTCTTGGCTTTCACTACTTTCAGGGTTTGACCTTTGACCTAGTACTTGTGCTATTTTAGGTGCTAGAGCTATTTCCGATCTGTCAGATTCCTTTTTTGATTCTTTCGTGATAAGTTTGGGCTGTTGGATCGTTTCTTGGTTGCCACAACTTTCAGGGTTTAACCTTTGACTTCGTACTAGAGGTGATTTAGGATTTTCAGATTTGTCAGATTCTCTTTTTGATTCTTTTAGGTCAAATTTTGGCTGTTTGATCGTTTCTTGGCTGCCGCTAATTTTAGGGTTTGACTTTTGACTTTGGACTTGCTCTATTTCAGGATTTCCAGATTCCTTTTTTGATTCTTTTTCAACGGTTTTTGGCAGTTTGATCATTTCTTGGCGGCCACAACTTTTTAAGTTTGATTTTTGCTTTCCGACGTGTGCTATTTCATGCTTTTCAGTTTTGCCGGATTCCTTTTTTGATTCTTTAGCAACAGTTTTAGGCTCTTTGATTGTTTCTTGGCTGTCGTTACTTTCAAGCTTTGATTCTGTACTTCGGGCTTGAGCTTTTTTGGAATTTTCAGATTTGTCTGATTCCTTTTTTGATTCTTTCACAACAGTTTTTGGCTGTTTGATTGTTTCTTGAATAACACTATTTTCAGGGTTTGATTTTTGTCTTCGAACTTGCGATGTTTTAAAATTTTCGGACTTTTCATTCTTTTTACCATCTCCTTTGACTTTTGGCACTGTAATTTCTACCAGTTCACAAGGTTTTGTGGTGTCTGAGATGATTCTTTTGCTGTTTTGAAGTTTAAAGTTACAATTTTTCTTAGGGTCTAGGTGACCTTCTTCAGACCTTTCCACTAACTTTTCATCACTTGAAGCAAATGATTTGTTGGGTGCAAGGTCCTTCGATGTGCCATCTATAGTTACACTTGAATCCAGTATTTTGAAATCTAACACTGGTTCAAAAGAGAACAACTTCTTCCCGTTAAAGTCCTTTGCACTTTTATCCAATTCTAGGGTAAAATTAATTTCATCAGACGTTGGAATTGATGGCATTGGAAGACACGAGCTAAAATTAGCAGCCATTTCATTAAATAAGTCATCATACGATTTTAGGGTACAAATTTCAACACTTTTCGGTGTATTTTGGTTTAACACGGCTCCTGGGATTTCTGGCAAGGTTAATGACTTTTTCCGAATTCCCACTTTTTTTGAGATCTCAAGGAATTTTTTGTCAACACCATTCAATCCGGTGACAACTTTGCTAGGGGCTGGTTGACAGTTTTTTGTTTCATCTGGTTCGTTTTTTAATAACTTTTTGGTCAAAGTCTTATTTCGGAGACAAACTTTAGATTTCAAAACTTTCTTTTTGATTAACTTGCTAGTTGGTTTGATCAGTCTTTGAGATACTTTTTTATCTGAATCAGTCTTCAATACTTTGGGCACGTTTTCAAGAGATTCCAATCTTTCAAACGTTTTTGAGAAGGGCTTCTTACCAAAAGTTGTATGATCTTCCAATCCATCGGTAATACTTTCTGCAGACTCGGTTTCCTCGATCATCTTGTCCGTTCTCAATTTATCAGGCAAATCTATACAGATTTGAGGTTTACCATTTATTATAGACATGGGTGTTTTTCCTTTCATAGAATCAGTCTTCAACTTAACATCAGCTTCAAGGGTTGATCCACCTTGACTCCTCAGCGTGAATGTCTTTGATTGTTTTGATGAGTCTTCAGCACTTTTTGATTTGATAGGTAGTATTATTTGTTTGGCACAACTTTTATCAATTGTACAGGCAGTCTTAAAAGTTTTTGATTCAGCGTTTGAATCATCAACAGGAACGGTTTCAGATTTCCATGCAACAGTATTGATATCCGATTGAACAACGGAAGTGTTGGCTACCAAAGATTGTTTTCTGGTGGTTGGTTTTAAGCTTATCTCAGGATTTAAAACGAGATCCATAGATTTCCTTCGTTCAAGTTTCGAGGCTATTTTATTTATTTTATTTTTAGAAATGGATCCCTCTAAAACACATTTTTTACCACTGAATGTTTTAGGTTTTTCCAAATTTTTGCTTGAATTTTCACCTTTGGTTATACTTGGACACTTTTTCAAACTTTTAACAATGGAGTCGGAAAATCTTCTAGTCTCAATTTTCCTGGTTTCTTTCGCTGATGTCATTTTAAACTTTGTTTTCCTCACATCATCTGCGGCTAATTTTTTCTTTTGCGACTCCTCTGACAAGTTCTTGCCTTTATGAATGTTGGATTTGTTTGACTTTTCGGGCATAGCAGAGGTCTTCGGTTTCAGAGTTGATGAGACATCTGTTTTTCTATCTAGACTGTGTTCTTTTTCCGAGTCTTTGATACAATATTCAGATTTTGGTGGATCGGACTTGTTCACTTTGTCTGGCGATGCCACGTTTTTTGATTTTAGAACTGGAGGCAAACGACTTTTTTCACAATCATTTGAGAGTATCTTAGAAGTTGACTCCTTCGTGGACTTCTCAATGTTTTTTACTTCAGTATCAGTGCCTGCAGATAATAAGCCGCTGTTCTCGGTTTCACTAATGCGAGATTTGGAGCGGCGACCACCCTTAACTGTTTCGGCGACAGATTTCAGGAACGTTTCATGCCACGTAAGTAAAGGCATCATTTTTTTCTCATTCTTTTTATTCGGTTCAAGTTTAGATGCATCACAAACAGTTGTGTTTAGACTCGCTGCATGCATCTTTGAACGAATTTTCTTGGGAATGTTATTCGTCTTCTTGGTTTGAGATCTTGTTTTTCGTTTCATTATCATCTTTCTGACTAATTCTTTATTTTTTGCTCCGAGAGGTTTCTGCTGTTTGATAACTTTCACCAACTTATTGGATTTTTTATTGATCACAGATTTCCGATTGAGAGTTTTGGAACGAGATGCAGCACTCAGGCGAGAAACATTACCGCGGTTTTTCTTGTCCTGGTTTGGAGATGCTTGAGTTTTCTTAGAATGATTCTTCAATG
The DNA here is from genome assembly GCA_011764245.1 of Trialeurodes vaporariorum. NCBI lineage: Eukaryota > Metazoa > Arthropoda > Insecta > Hemiptera > Aleyrodidae > Trialeurodes > Trialeurodes vaporariorum. The sequence goes on along the minus strand of VMOF01000111.1, from coordinate 10,541,179 downwards.
CTGGTGATAAATGTTTAGCCTGCTCTTTGATTTCTCTTTCAATTTGTTCTGAAACACACAAAGTATTTATTAATTAGAGGTTGGTGAAAAAAAATAAAGTTACTTTGAAAGGCTCTAAATGGTTTAATTAGAGGTGTTCGAGTACCCAAAAAATACTCAATTTTTGAGTTTTCAGATACTTCACAGCTTGACTTGAACGAAAGAAAAAATTGAAATAAAAAAGTCTGCGTCTTTGAAAATCATGATTCCACGTTAAAAATCGAACTTTGTGAAATTCGTTCTATCCACCCTGAATTTGTGCATCCCTTACTGCTCATTTCGCAAAGGAATCAACAGTCTAGGAAACTTTACAACCCAAAATCCACAACTCTGGTCCAAAGTTAAGGGTAGAGGACATAGCTGGAAGAATTTCAAAATTGAGGGTGCAGGACATAGCTCGAAGAATTTCAAAGAATTTGAGAAATTCAAAGCAAAGAAAAAAATAGATGGAAGCAAAGCTTTAACAATCTCAACATCAACTACTTAATTTCCTCCAACCAAAGCAGCATCAAACTTTGACTAAAAGTAAGATAAAAGCCCTTGATCGAAAGATTGAACTTTTTCCTTCCCTCTTCCTCCCTTGCTTTTTGAATAATGAATGATAGTATAATGAGCAGTATTGATATTTTCAGCTCTTTTTAGCCTTTCAGTTTTAGTGAACTTTCTTTGCTGTTTTGCAATATTGCGATTACTTGAACTCCAGCTCCAAACTCGAAAACATAGGCAAAACTTGACTCAACTCGACCAAAACTTTCAATACTCGAACACCTCTAAATTAGAGGTTGGTGAAAAAAAATAAAAAGTGACTTTGAAAGGCTCTAAATGGTTTAAATACTATTCTTTAAGTCAAAATATTCTGACGGGAATGGTTATTCCATTTTGACTACCATAGAATTGCTTTTCATTTATTTTGAGAGTACACAAAGTGCTTTTTATACAATCATGTATTTCATACTCGTTACCTTTGAAGATCATTAATCTTTGGTCCCCAAAATTTTTTTTACTTTCTGAGCAGTCGCAGGTTTGTGTTAAGGTTGCACCAAATATTATGGTAACCAGCCTCACCGGATACCTGGTATCTGACAATTATCCGGTCAAAATAACCGGCTGAGCCGAATAAGCCTGATATTTTGAGAATAGAGATAAAAACCTAATTTTTTCATTAGAAAACAGAAAAAAATTGCCTTCACCTTCCATGCCTCGAAGATTTGATATTTTAAGTATGATCTACAATATAAGAGATCGATATATAGAGCCTCCCCCCACCCCCTTTAAGAGATCAATTATGATCCGATATGCTCAGTGGCAGACATTAAAATAATTATATGGTAGGCACTCCAATTTAACTTGAAAACTCGCGAATTTCAGAAAAAAAAATAGCAAAATAATTTTTACGAAGTTTTTAGCAGAACTATCCCACCTGGTGTCAGAAAATCATTAAAATCAAAAAAATTATTGCTGAACTGTAGCACTTTGCTGAATCTCAAAAATTTGGCTGGATATTCAATAGCGTTACTATCCAGCGTTTCTGCTATTGAGTCAAAATCCGGTATCCAGGTATCCCAGCTAAATTGACAGCCGGTACAACCCTAGTTTGTGTACACACTTTCAACTACTTGACAGCAGAATGCATTTTGTGAACAGAACCATGTATATAGTCTTGTATGGATTATTTTAATTTCTTTAAAAATTACAGAAAAATACTGATAAATAAAATACCGTTCTTTTTAGCAGATGGAAGCTCTGGAAAACTTTCGACAGATATTGCGTCATCATCAACTTTCTTCTTGCTTTGGTTAGGACAACAAAAATCTTTCCCAAGCATTTCCATAAACAGTGCTGCAGCTTCTTTTGTTCTCCTGGAAGGACGTGAATACCTGAGACAAGGCAAAAAAAAAATGTCAGAAATTAGGAGTTTCTTTTCGGGTGAGCCTTTTAATTGTTCGAACAGATGGTACACAATACCTCGTTTTTTTTCTATCTTTGAGAAGAAGTTTATTTCAATTTTAGCAACATCACTTCTAACTTCTTTGCTCAATATAAATAATTTTGTTTTATTGCAAGAAATTTGCTTTAAGACACAAACATTTTAAACTCTATTTATGGACCAAAATAGTAGACAATAATCCTGAAAAGATCCTCCTCCACCAAGTCCATAAAATCTCCCACCTTCCTAGTTCAGTGCTCAATGATGACTTCTGATCCCCTCCAAATCTGCCAAGTTTTTACGCGGAATGTCTGCTAATTTTCCCCCATAACTCGCGATCCCAAAATGAAATTTTACCAGTCTCTTTCTTATGGTATGTACATTTGTCCGAAGTTTTTACAGATTTTTAAAATTGGCATTTTTTGAGAAAAAAAAAAGTTGAAATTTTTTAAAAAAAAAGTTTACAATTTTTTTTGGTTGAGCCTTTTCGAGTTATACATCAATCAAAAGCCCTTACTAAAAGCTTTCAAATGAGACCAGATTGATTGATCTACCATAAGGGGTTCTCGAGTTACACCCGATCAAAGTAGGAGGGCTCCGCGGTCAATTTCCAAATTTTCCCTACTTCAGAGCCCCCCCCAAAAAAATTGGGGGGTCCAAAAAATCTGAAAAAATCATTTCTGAGCACCACTCAACAGGGAGAATGAATGTACCAAATTTCATGAAAATCTGAGAGGTCAAGATTTTTTACTGGTCTGATCTGGTATGGAATGACCCTTAACCCTTTTGCAACCAGGTTACTAAAGAGATACTAAACTATACTAAACCATACTAAACCATAGATATACTCATAAATAAATAAAAACAAATGAGGAGTATTAGAGTGTGAAAAAACGTGGAAGTCTTACGTTTGTTGAAGGGTAGCTTTCGAGCGCTTGACTTCCCCACTGGTAGAGGTACTTTCTTTGAGGCGGGATTTCTTTACAGGTGGAGCATCTTCTGAAGGCAGATTCCTTTTTTTGATGGACTTACTTGAGAGGGTTTTTATCTTGTCTAAAAATAGAAAATTGATAAGCGTAAAGGGCAATCCTAATCGACACTTTGAATAGATATAAAAACAGCACAAGATACGTCCAAAAACTTCTAACCTAACCCAACACCCCTATTTTAGAATAGCAGGAACCAAACTTCACTTTGCGAAAAACCACTTTGAGATGCATTTAAAATAAAACTGAGGCAGAAACTTCTATTCAGAGATTTTGAAAACTCTTCCACGATAGATATTCCTTTGTGTTGTGAAAGAAAAATACATTTCAAGAGAATAGCAATCACAGCCCCACCCAGCGTTCCTACTTGATCTATGGTCTATGATTTGTATTAAGACCATATTTTTTAGGGGTGTGCGAATCCAGTTTTTTCATTCCGAATCCGAATCTTAAAATCAAATTTTCCCGAATCCGAACCGAATCTGCGCGGTAAAAGTTCGAAAAAAAGTGTTTCAAAGTGCGGCGCTTTTATTTTCCTTACGATGTAATGAAAAATGAGAAGAAAATATTTGTTTCCTGATTTATCTTTACTATTCTATTTCGCTGGTCGCGCGCACTTTTGGTGTTGATCGATTACCGCCCGTTATCCCCGTTTAGGTTCATCGATATTCGGAAGATGCGCCGGCGCCGCATTCGTACCGAATCGTGATGATAGTAGTTTCCGTCGTTTTAGCAGGCACTAATGTATAGAGGGGAAGAGGAAGAAAAAACATATGGAAGGAAAAGAAAAGTTAGAAAAACGAAAAAATTATAAATGTATATGAAAAAAAAAAAAAAAAAAAAAAGATTCAAAAATTTCGAACCCCGAATCTGAATCCCGTCGGATTCGGATTCGAAATACGCACACCCCTAATATTTTTCTCTCTTTTTTTTACGAAGATATAGTCCTGCCAGTCACAATCTAAAATATCGGACAGAAAGACATACAGACCTCAAAAAGAAGAACAATAGCTACATGTAATAAAGACAAAGAGCTTGATTCAAAATGGGGGTTTTTCTCCCCCCCACCGATTTTGCTAAAACTTTGTATTTTGATAGTACTTAATATAAGTAGTCTTTTTTTTCAAATAAAGTTTTTCCAAAAATAATTAGGGGGGGAGTTACAGTGTTGCAAAGTTGCACCTTTCAAAAATTCATAACTTTCGCGTAAATCATCCGATTGAAACGCGGTTTTCACCAAAAGATGCGGATTGTAAAGCACTTTTATGCCATCCAAACGGAATTCAATTTCAATAATTTTTGACTTAGTTATTGTCATTTTTGTGATTTTTAGGCCACCCAAATTCTACTTAAAGCGAAATAAAAAAAAATGGTATTTTTTGATTTTGACCGGGTTGAAATATGTTATTTCTCTTTAAATTCTGCGTAAAATGAGCTCAAGCAGAATGCAGGGCGATTTTTTGTTCCGGAGTTATGCATTTTTTAGTAAGCGAAAAACGAGTTTTTTAGGGTACCCATGAGCGTTCGATAGAGAGGCTCAAGTCGAATAAATGGAAACGGTATTTTTTGATTTTTATCAAATTGAAATATGTTATTCCTACTTAAATTCTGCGTAAAATGAGCCCAAGTAGAATGTGGGGCGATTTTTTGTTGCGGAGATATGCGCGTTTTAGTAAGCGAAAGTCGAGCGTTCTATGGAGAGGCTCAAAGACGTGGGTAGCCCGGGTAGCCTCAACCACTCGACTTTCGCTTACTAAAACGCGCATAGCTCCGCAACAAAAAATCGCCCCACATTCTACTTGGGCTCATTTTACGCAGAATTTAAGTAGGAATAACATATTTCAATTTGATAAAAATCAAAAAATACCGTTTCCATTTATTCGACTTGAGCCTCTCTATCGAACGCTCATGGGTACCCTAAAAAACTCGTTTTTCGCTTACTAAAAAATGCATAACTCCGGAACAAAAAATCGCCCTGCATTCTGCTTGAGCTCATTTTACGCAGAATTTAAAGAGAAATAACATACTTCAACCCGGTCAAAATCAAAAAATACCATTTTTTTTTATTTCGCTTTAAGTAGAATTTGGGTGGCCTAAAAATCACAAAAATGACAATAACTAAGTCAAAAATTATTGAAATTGAATTCCGTTTGGATGGCATAAAAGTGCTTTACAATCCGCATCTTTTGGTGAAAACCGCGTTTCAATCGGATGATTTACGCGAAAGTTATGAATTTTTGAAAGGTGCAACTTTGCAACACTGTAACTCCCCCCCTAATTATTTTTGGAAAAACTTTATTTGAAAAAAAAGACTACTTATATTAAGTACTATCAAAATACAAAGTTTTAGCAAAATCGGTGGGGGGGAGAAAAACCCCCATTTTGAATCAAGCTCTTTTGGTTCCCAGATGATGAGTCCACAGCCTTTATGTCCATAACTTTTTCGCACAAATTTTTATTTGTCCAGTTATATTTTCGTCCAATGTCATTTCGTCCAAACGTTCTAATGTCCCAATGAACTACAATGTCCGCAAATAAAAAGTCCATGTCCAAAAAAAATGTCAAAAGGCTCATATTTAATGAACAGAAGTATTCCGCAGAACAACTTTTGTATTCTTGTCTTCCACAGAAAGCTTAAAAAAAATCTTCCAGTGAAATCCATCAGATGATTTAAAAAAAGTATCTACCTGTTGATTAACCTACTTGTTGATCGAACTTGTTAACAAAAGGTTGCCATAGGGTTATGAGTCAATTTAAAAAAAAACAATACATTTCCATACCGATTGCTTGCAAAATTCATTTTTTCCCCTTAGACTTTCCAAATTTAAGGACTTCATTTTATGAACTTATAATCTCTGGCCATTTTAATATTGGTCTTTTCCTCTTTGGACCTAATCTTTTGGACTTTAATGTTTTGGACATTGATTTTTGGACTTAAAAATTGTGGACATAAAAATTTGGACGTATCATCTGCGTATCCAAATTTTGATAAAGTAGTTTCTTTAGAAGCGGGCAACTTATGTAAATCATTTAAGTAAGAGATGACATCCAAAAGAACTCCCCACCAATCAGTGGATGGTTCGATTATGATTCAACCAATGAATTAGATTTAAATAAGTTGGTTTGGTGCTGCTTTATTAGAGCCATAAATTAATTTTGATTATGATTCAACCAATGAATTAGATTTAAATAAGTTGGTTTGGTGCTGCTTTATTAGAGCCATAAATTAATTTTGATTTGATCAATGTAGACAGAAGTTTCAAAACGAGCAAAGAAAAAGAAAAAAAAACCAACCATTTATGTTCCTGGTTGACGGTGTGCGCTTATTTGGAAAGAGAGCTTTATTGGATTTCCTTTTCTGACTGAGGCTCTCCGTCTTGGCATTAAAATCGCCACTGCTACGTAAACCTTGACGAAGACTCAACCTTTTCTTCTGTAAGGGAGAGCTGAAAAATTTGAGAAATTATGATTGAAGATTTCATACTATAAACATTGGATAATGGCTTGAAGCTAACTGGGCAAGAGGAAGCAGCATTGACTGCGTTACACAATGATAACTTAAATCAACGAGGATCTAGAGGCAGCCACGAGCTATAGCGATAGAGAGGATTTGTGAGACATTATGTTGAGGCAGCACAGTCGCACGGAGGCAGCCATGATCAAAATCTCTTATGGGCGTTTTTCACACAGGTTCAGTTTGTTTGCCTCACTTTTTTTAAATTTTAAAAAAAAAAATTGTGACATACACATTTGAAATTGGTTACAGAAGAAAGTGCAAGTGTTTTATAGTGGCTATCTGAACACAGAAATCGATATACGTGACTGTTTCTTCCGGAAGGATTAGCACGATAAAGAAACTGACACATAACAGAAATACGCAAAATTTTCTCACCTAGACAGTTTTATTAGAATTCCGTGTCCAGATAGCGTCTCTTAAAACACTTGCACTCTCATTTAAAACCACTTCCCACTGGATTAGTTACAATTTTCAATTTAAGGTTAAAAAATATGAGGCAAAAAAACCAGAATCAGATCCCCCATGCTGCCTCGCTTTCAGATAGGACTTATAACATGTATCCGCCTCTCTATCACGTTAGCTCCTTGAGAGGCAGCCAGTTCTTAGAGAAAAAATGATAAGATTCTTGATAAATTCAAACCAGTTTTCTGGAGAGGTCAGCATTTCAGTGCTGATTTTTCTGATCGACTGGGTCTGTTACAAACTTTTGCCACAGTGTAATGTAGGGTCGTCTCCAATGCAAAATCACTTAGTATAAAATAACATTGAGAGTGCACCAGGAAGTTTTAAAATCCACCGACAAACTCAATAAATGCGTTTGAAAAAATTTGATGATGACGGTCGAATGAGCAGGTCACAACGGATAATGGATGAGACCCATCTAATTGCAGTTTCTTCCACAAGGAATCACTTTTCTCAGTCAAAAAAAAAATGCAATTCTGTACGACTCCCCCGATGTGACCCGCTCATTCGAAATCTTTGAATTTTGTTAAACGCAATGGGGCTCTTGCAAACTTTTGCTGTGAGCAAATGAACTGTCCATACTGATGTAAAAACCAGCAAAAATCACGAAAATCACACTGAGAAAGTTTAAAATTCAGTAATGAACCTACATAATTACATAAATGGCAAGATCGTAATGGCAGTTCGACGCAGGTATCATGGGAGATTCCTATCAAATAAGCCACTTTCTCTTTTGAAAGACAGAGGTATGTCTCAATTTAGATAGGAATCTCCCATGATACCTGCGTCAAACCGCCATTAAGCTCGATTCTGAGAGTGAATTTTGTGATTTTTTAGTGTACTCATCGTCATTTTTACAGGTTTATATGCAAGAATCAACTCTTCAATCCCGTGTAGCAAAATGTCGCAAGAGCCCCATTATTGTGTTTGAGAGTAGATTTTGACACTTTCAATGTGATTTTCACACAATTTTACAAAGAAATCATCCCTCCTTAATGCTACAGCCAAAGTTTGCAAAAGACCCATTTTCCGTGACAGATTGTCACGATCAGGAATACACGTTATGGTTAACAACAGGCCTTTCTTCCTGCAAAGTTAAGAAAAAAAGCTGTGCAGATTTAGGTGTGAAAAGTTCTTTCACTACTCCCACTGATGGAAAAAAAAAAGGTTCCAAACCTTTCAAGTCAACGACTGAATTCAAGGTAGTATCTTACCTTTTATCCTTTAACAAGGAAAGAGGCAAACATGTTTGTTATAACGGTGTTTCACAGGTGTACCGAGTTTAAAAAGGATAGCAGTACATGATGAAAGTACCTGAGTACTCCTACGAAAGGATACAATGATGCTGTTGCACACTTTTGCTGTAAGCTATTTGATTGTCGATTCTGGTGTACAGACCTCCAAAAATAACGATGGCAGCACTAAAAACTTCTGAAATCCACTCCTAAACTCAATAAACGCTTTAATTTGCGCCAGTGTAATGGTGGCTGAGGGCAATAATAGTGGGAGATTCCCATCTAACAATACTGTAACTCCATCAAGAAATGACCAATAAGAGCCGACTTCCATGTGACACCGGTGTCACTAGGTGTCACAGTAAAATTCATCGCAAGTGGCTCATTACTCTGATGACTAATTACTCTGTGAATCATCCTTCCCAGCATAGAGAGAGTGACAAAATTAAGATCTAGGAATCTCCCATTATTACTGCCCTCAGCCACCATTATGCCATTAGATAAAGGTTAGAGGCCATTATTTAGGAAAAATGTTCTGGACTCACCTAGGATTAGTCCCTTTTTTATTCATAATGCGTTGCTTCTTAATCATTTCTTCCTTCCCACGGTTCAAATCAGGGGACCGAGCGGTCTGTTTCTTTTGAGTGGGTGAATTTTTCTGAGTTTTCACTACATTCTTCAAACCTTTCTTGGAAGTTTCTTTCATCTTCTTTTCCTTCCGCATCATCCACTTCTTGAGTCGAACATTAGCATTTGCAGCTTTCAGACGTTTAGCTTTCACTAGAAAGAGATTGAGTTGATGAAAGCGCAAAAAATTAAAAAAAAGAGAGAATACTAATTGAAACGATAAGAGTAGCAGAGACAGAAAACTAAAAATAAGGATCAATTAAGGAACATTGCCTATCAGGGGTGCAAAATGGTCCAGAGCGCTGGAAGTTTCATGCGATCCGAAATTTTTCTTCATAGGATTTTCGAAAAATTTCCTTTCAAAAATTTGAAAACTGCTTACCTTTATTTTATTTATTTATTTATATATAATAAACGGGACAAGCCCTTGGACAAGATAATTACACATAGGCAACAATAGGCCGTACACTAGGCATAACACGTATTAAATATTTGGATAGAGATTGAATGAAAAGAAAAAAATGAGATAATAAGATAAATGAAATTGAAATTAAAATTAAAAATTGAAATTGAAATTGAAAAATTCGGCAATCGGCTAATACGTGATCTCTATTGTCTCTGATTTCATTAATTACTCAGCTGATTGATAAATCTTATTTTGGCCTTCCAATAGGATAAAAAACTGTATTTAACCTCCTTTCCAAATCAAATTCACCTATTTCCTTGAGACGTCATCTTAATTAACTTCTTATGAAAAGAATATTTTTTTTGAGAAACAATTTTGAGTTCAACTAGACCACAGAAAAATAATAAACAAAAAGTTACCTTTCTGAGCTAACTTGCGAGACTCTATAGATTTGCCTTTGATTTTTCCAATTGGTTTTTTGTTTTTTAATTTGACTTTATCTCGGTCAGTATTACTTTTTCGTGCGACATGACTACTTGACATCTGAAACAAATGAGAATGATCATTTTACTTTGGAACAGCCAATTCATGATGAAGTGATAGGCTAGTAAAGTACAATATTTATGAGTGATCAAAATTTTTTTTCGATTTGAAGAACTTTTTTTCCAGCTATTTTTCCTCTCCATTGTCTCAGGCTCATTTTAATTCCAATTTTATAAAATTACCATGATTAGCCTCAAAGTTTTAACCAGTTTAGCATCCATAATGTGAATAGCAACGACACTTACTTTAATGGGATATTCAATATTCATCAGTGGCATAGCGTGCAATTTGGCAACATTGTATTGTGATTACTTAAACCCATGAAAAAGGTAGAATGCGAAGGTGTTTTCGAACAACCAATAGTTCAATCTTGTTCATGGTTTAAATGGACAAACTGCAACAATGCCAAATTGCACGCTACGCCCCTGATATTCATCCCTAACCCTTCTCTCTCTTTTTACAAGAATTAGGTTTCTGTAATTTTTTCTTCACTTTTGTTAGATACGTTTTTCTCAAAGATGAGTAAATATAAATAAATATGGTTTATTTTGTTCGGAAGCTGACACTCTTCTCCACACTTTAGCATTTTCATTTTAACATGATTTACTTTGTCATTAAAGATCAATTTTCAGTCGATTTTAAAACATTACGGAAACTACAAATTTCAAAACTGGCCGCGTTAGAGTATGCAGAAGAGGTCTAGTTTTCAAAAAGAAAACAAACCATAAAGTAGTAGTAGTAGTCGTAGTAAAGTCTAGCTGCCCAAACCTTGTGTTTGTTACGCTTGTATTTCAAAGCAAACGACTGCGACTGGACTGAGAATACAAAAAGGGAATAGGAAGGAAGGGAGATACCTACCAAGGTACCTCACTATGAGGAAAGAGGACAAGAGGGATACCGCACCAAGCATAACATCCTGAGAAATGGAGATATCTCAAGAGCACACAAGGACTGGTATGCTCTCGGATATTATTATTTTTTTTTTTTTTTTTTTTTTTTTTTTTTTTTATCAATTTACGTGTCTTTCTCATATTCATTAATGTCTTTGTTATCTCTCTCGTTTCAGTTTTTTTTTTGTAACATAAAAAAACTCTGGCAATTCTACTAAATAGAACCACAAAAATCGTAGAAGTATTCTTTTTTTTCCCCTCTTCCCTCTTCTCACAACTCTCTTTTTAACTGTTTAACTCTTTTCTCCGTTCTTCTTCCTCAACTCTCTTTTATAAGTGTTTAACTCTTCTCTCTATGATTTACAGGAAATAATTCACTAGGGATTCAATGGGATTAGGCCGCCCTGGCATTGTCGATGGCCAGACATGGGGGAAGAAATCAGGCCCCCTCATTAAAAATCTCTCGCACATTATTTGAAGTGCGCAAAGTTTCAATTTTGTTTTACAAACCCTGACACATACAAAAAAAAAAAAAAAAAAAAAAAAAAAACTCCGCTCAAACATCTTTAACAGTTCCTGAGAAAAGCGTACCTAAACATTAGGGAAATTAAAATTGCAGAGATAGACACTTTCCAGTTCTCTTCAGTATGAAACTAGTAAATATTCTCTTTTCAAAATTACTGACAATAAGCACAGCATCCTTACCGAATTTTTTGATTGGCAGTTTTGACTGGAATTCTTATTTTCCGTTTTGGCAGGAGGGTCGTCATCATAGAAGCACGCAGTGTTGAAAAAATCTAAACTAGGAGGTAAAAGACTTGTCCCTGAAATAAAGAGAAAAGAAAGTTTTGGCGATTGTAAAGTCTAAAATTAACTCATATTTGGGAATCTGCATTATCAATTGAGTGCATTACATTTTCTTTAACTTACCTTGCCTAAAAAAAAACAATCAGTGAAGTTCCTCTTTGAGGCAAAGACCACGTTAACTAGTAGCATTTAGAGCTCATCTCAAATGTAGGCACATCTAAACCATAATTGTCGGCAAAATTTCTATTTTTATTTTAAATCAAAACAAAACTTGCCTCCGACTTAAAAATTTTGAATTTAAAACATTTCATAATGAAAAGCCAACACTTAAATTAATTCTCATTGGGTTTCACTTCGTAACAAGAGAAATAACGTTGACAAATTCCACAGATTATCGGTCTAGATGCGCCTACGTTTCTGAAACCACCTCTAGTATATTGAAGATAGAAGCCTTTGCCACAGAATTGGTCTTTGAAACACTTTTGAAAACAAAAAAATTATAAAGATAATCATCCCTCTTTTGAGATTGTAAGGCAAAAATGGATATCACAATAATCAGCTTTGTGGAAAACGGTGGCCAGAAGCAATGTACAAAGAAACAAAGACCAATACAAAAATTTGTCCTTTGTGAAGACACGTCCTCCGTAAAAAACCATCCAAAGCATTTTATGTCCCAACCCAAGTAATATTATGTCCAAGTCACAAAATTGCCAGTTTCATTTTGTGCCCAAATAATTTACTTAATGTTCAATATAACTTTTGGTCCAAACGACTCCATTTCCTATAAAAGTTTTAGTCCAAAGTATGAAATGTCTACAGTAATATTTAGCTCAAAGTTGCTTTAAGTTGAGAGAAGGACCAAGTCCTACCAAGAAGAGTTTTAGGGCCCATTAAAAAGAAAAGAGACTCTAAAAATTACCCCAAAAAAAGGGCTCAAGAATGTTCGACTTTCTTATAAGTACGTTGGAAGAAAATTGTGTCCGTCTTTACACAAAGTTTGACGAAAATGTTAGAGAGTGTATTTTACAACAATGTAAAAAACACAAGTGTTTATGAGTATTTTGTCACATTGGACAAAAAGTGTACTTACTGGACCTTTTTTACACTTAGAAAATTTTGCAGCTGGACTAACTTTTCTACGGCATTGGGCCTTTCGACATATTTGTTAAGACATTTTTTCCAAGAACCAGGAGGACTTGGGAAACGATTTGTTGAGAAGAACTGACACAGCATTTGATTTCTGTCAGTTTTAGTATAAGTACTTTAATTAATAAAATTCTTACTTCGAAAACAAAGGAACGTTAAAAAGTCCTCAGTGTTGGGCCTTTTGATCGGTAACACTTGAGGCGGTTCAACATCATCCTTGATCGGCGATGAGATTGAACTAGCATCACTGGCAGTAGAAATGTCGTTGGACTTGACTGCATCCTTATTTGAGATCGATGGAGCAGTCATTCCTTGAGCAAACTTTCGTTGAGCATGAAACTTTATCCTGAAAATCAAAAAAAGAGACGCTAAATTAGAATGCCATCAGATGGGTGGTTGACAATTAATTGGTGATGCCATAGATTTTAAAGTTAAACAATAAGAGCTTTCCTTGACTGTGTAACTTTACAGTCATTTAATTGACTTAATCTTAGATGAAAATATCCAGAAGAAAGTACTGAGGTGTCCTCATTCGAACGTTCGGTATGAGTACCAACTCGTTATTCCATTCAAATTACTGAATAAAGGCATGAGTGGCCAGAAGCCCTATTGAATAAAATTTAATCCACAAGCGTTTTACAAATATTTCCATAAAAGGAAAGGATTAATGAAATATGTCAACAGTGATAACCACCAAATTGGCAGCTGACAACAATATATTTGACGCATTTTATTTCCCAACCACCAACGAGAATTTCTTTGCTTGGGCACAGATTGGGTCAAACTGTCCGTCAGTCTATTGAAGTGTTTCAATCAGTTCTACAATTTAGATTGAAGAGGTGGGCAAATCGCCACTTCTAAACTCAGATGTGAACAAAGAAGCCTATAGATGCGTTATATTCCCATCTACTGCACTGATCCAGCAAGAATTTAGCTGGGACTGCACTGATCCATCGGTCCAGCGAAGCGTTTCTGTCAATTCGTATGATTTTGCTTGAGGAGGTTAGGCTTCGCCCATTTGTAAACACAGATGTAAACGAAAAAAGCCTATCCAGCGGACACCCAGCGGTCTCAGGAGACCGCCAGGACCACTGGCATCTGCTGGCAGCGAATAAAATCAAGCAGAGAGAAAAGAAACGGTTTGCTGGATCGGTGGGCAGCAGATGGGAAAAAAAACGGGTCTCATCTAACCTGTCCAATCAGTCTCCAGAGGCCGATGGATGGAATCCATCCAAGTACCAACAGAATTTAGAGACAGATGTCAGATGGAACATCATAGACAATCTCCAATCAGTCGATGGGCATCGAATGGGAAAAGAAAGGGTCCATTGCTTGGAGAGAAGAACTAGAACCTTCATCTAAGAGCTGATTGTATTGCAGTCACTGACAAATAGTTGACTATTTAAGGATACATTAAGAGCAACAATGGTGCACACTTTTGCGGCTTTGCTCAAAAAACTTTTGTTGCTTCATCCAAGATAGATAAAAACGTGACGGAAGAAAGCTTGACCAGTAAGACAGTCAGAATGGGTTGGGAGCGCCAACTCGGAAACAAAATTGTAGTACTACAGACAGAGAGGAGATGGATGGTTGCATGTTAATAAGGTGGTGTTGCCTGACCTAGAGCAGAGGCATTTTGAGTGTCAGATTCTGACAAGTAGTGGCGCCTGCTTCCAAAATGTATTAGAGCAGACAAATTTTGAGTATCCGCTTCTGACAAGTAGCAGTGTGTGCCGTACCGCATCAAAGTGCTTCGGTGAGCAGTTGATTAACAACGGGTCTAAGCTCTGCACTATACAACTGCTCACCAATAAAGTTTGATGCATTTCCAGAGCAGCAGGCCGATCCTTGAAATTCATGACTTTTGGGTAGACTGGATAAGAATGGATAACGGTGATGGGTGGAGACGAGTCACATGGTTGCCCAGTCTAATCAAAATACGGAATGGATTAGATAAGTTATCGGGTACTCCAAGACTGCCCGATAAATTATCTAATCCATTCCGCATTTTAATTAGACTGGGCAATCACGTGACTCGTCTCCACCAATCACCGTTTTCCATTCTTATCCGGTCTACCCAAAAGTCGTGAATTTCAAGGATCGGCCCGCAGGCACCACTAATAATCAGAACCCAATAAACAAAATGCTTCTACTCTAATGTTCAGCGATATTGGTTGATTTTGAGATTCAGATGTCAATACCATGAATATAACAAAAGGAAAGAAAATGCCAAATAAAAATTAAAAGAAACTGAGAGATGGCCAATGATCCTTGTTCAACAGAGATGAGGGCAAATAAGAAAAAAAGAAACTAAAAATGCATGACATAAACTTAGGTCCCTGAGACAAAATGGGAGTCCCATTATAGTACCTTCTCATGGCTTCCTCAGAGGTTTCTGTTAGGGTGCAACTGGATGCACTGGCTGCTAATGCCATCTCGATATCCTAAGAGGGCAACCTTAAATTAAAACATAAAATTAAGTATATTTTCTCAACCCCGGCGAGGTTGTTTTCAGCGGCGCTGATTTCTTTGTGACCACCAACATTGTTGCTAGCCACCACAGGACCGACACTAATCAACAAACGAAAAACCGATTGAATTCACTTATAAAAACTTCATTTATCTAATAAAATATTGCGAAGTAAAAAATACACAAAATACTCTGAATGAAAGGAATTAGGAAAGACAATATAGGTGCAATGGAACTAAAATGAAAATATATTTGCACATTATTCGGCAGGTCTCGGCTTTGCTTTGGTCTTGTGTTCTTTTTCTCGGATTCCTTTCATCTTTTTTCATTCCTTCTTTTGTTTACGGGTGACAGTCAATCTTACCAACACTATCAATAACAGCCAACCAATCAGGGATGCGTTCAATACAGTTAACCAACATAGTAGACGCTAAACAGGGAGAATTCAAATTTTCGGCTTATTCCTCTCTGGGGGGTGATTACGGAGGATAGTTATCGTTATCGAGTGCAGAAATTACTAGCGCTGTAGTATGTATAGGCTATCATCTTATTTCTTCTCCTACAACAGTGTTCTAAACGATAACGATACTTCACGATAACTATAACGATCCTCCGTAATCACCCCCCTGACTCCGGTAACTCCGGTGAGCCAACAATAAATTATGTCCATTTCATTTAACATCATTATACTGCATTATACATGATGACTGTCTGATGCAAGCTTTAATTTTGTAGTTTCCATGGTAGATAGAGCATCTCAGTCAACTGCTCTCAAACCTCCTATAAAAAATGTGATACATTAGCTCATTGGGGCAGTAAGGAAAATGTCGTGAAATGATATTACTGACTTCTAGCGGCGCACCGAAGGAGGGGGGCATGATCTAAGTAAACAGGTCGGTCCGATAGTGATTCACCGGAAACGCCAACCCCTATGTTTGCACTACGGCAGCTTTGCCCAAGAGGCGATTTTTTTAACATTGAAGCTTATGGAGAAATGCCGACTAGTTCTCGTTAAATCCGAATTTCTCTCTTATGGTTGATCAAAACGTCCAATATGTGACTGAATCTTGTTCACTAGGATATAAGGAAGATTTTCATGCCTATTAACATTATGTTACTGCACTTGGGACGAAATACGTAGCTTTGCCCAAATGAGAATTTTTTTATAATGGGGACTTATGGAGAAATACCGACTAACTGTCGTTTAATACGAATTTCTCGCTTATGATTGATCAAAACGTCCATTATGTGACTGAATCTTGTTCACTAGGATTTAAGGAAGATTTTCATGCCACTTAACATTATATTATTATTTTTATAACGTAATACATCAGCTTTGGGCAAAATGAGAATGGGGGCGCAAAGCCGACTAGCTGTCGTTTAATACAAATTGTTCTCTTACGATTGATCAAAACGTCCCATAAGTGACTGAAACTTGTTCACTAGGATCTAAGGAATATTTTCATGCCACTCAACATTATATTTTAACTTTTATAACGTAATATATAAGCTTTGGGCAAATGGGCAAATGAGAATTTGACAACGGCTCGACGCGGTGATATCGTCACTCATTATTTTACACAAAGCACACATTATATTGAACAATAAAACAGAGCCAAAAGGCATGCAATTCTTTCGAGAACCATTCTAGAACCCTAATAAACAAGTTTCAGTCATTTATTGAACATTTTGATCGACTATATGAGGAAAATTACATTTCGAAGACAGTCTGTCAGCGTTTTTGTTTACTCCGCCATATTGGTAGTCGAAATATACGCGATGGCACACTCAACCCCGTTTCCGGTCGGGACGGACCGACCTGTTTACTTAGATCATGGAGGGGGGGGACTATCGAGTTAAAGGCCCCCCCCCCCACCCTACCCCAAACTGATAGTCAATTTCCGGGCTGGCCTATGTTCTTATAAACGCCGAACTCTAAATTGTGATGCTTATAAAAATGACCAAGAAGCTTCGACTTTTTAACCCACCCAAAAAAAATCCTGGATATGCCACTGCAAGGGTTTTGAAGACATCACCTTTTAGCCCAAGTTAGCCTGAGTTCCAATGAGTGAAAGAGCCACCGTTGCTAAAGATATGGAAATCCTTGAGGGCGATCGACTCCATTTGCCAAGCTGAATCGATAGAGGGGACACAGGGGCGGTTTTTGAGACATCACCTTTTTGCTCACATGGTGAGTCATGAGATGCAATGAGTGAAAGAGCCGCAGTGGCGAAAGATATGGAAACCCTTGAGGGTGATCGACTCTATTTGCGCCGCTGAATCGAAAGAGGAGTCACAAGGGGGGTTTTGGAGACATCACCTCTTTGCCCGTATCACAGAATAATACAATCAGAAGGGAAACTCTAATTCATTTTGAAACATTCTTTACTTCGGGCCGCCATGTTCGAAAGTGAGTATCTTCGGCAATCTTCGGCAGATCTTCGGCAACTGGCCGAGTTGTGATTGGTTGTATAGCCTGAAAAAGCATGTCCGCCATCTTGAGAAGTGAGTAGGCACAGTTGCCAGTTTGTGCTGGTAAATTCCAAATCTTGTTTCCATTGGCTCTTATGGGAGTTTCCCTTCTGATTGTATTATTCTGTGCCCGTATGATGAGTCATATGTTGCAATGAGTCAGGGGCGGCTCGTGCAATCTGGCAACCGTGCACTTTTGCCATTTAAACGTATGCAAAAAGATCGATACTAGGTGAGGCGCTGCGCCTCACCAAGTAATCGATTATTTTACACAGTTTTAAATGGAGGAAATCCATTGTTGCCATCTTGCACGAGCCGCCGCACTATGGGCCAGATTGAATTCTTATGGGGTCATAAATCATAACTTGGCTATTACTCGATATTTTCCATTGAAAATTGGTGGACAGGGGTTTTTTGGGTCGTTCTTTCCGTTTTTGAAGTCAAAAATCATGAAAAGTAAATCCCAAGTTAATTTTTTCAGTCAAACTTAAATGACAGTATGTGTACTTTACACTGGATTGATGAAGGCGCCTTGTCTACGGCTTATTATTGCTCTGTCAAGTAAAAAACGGCGTAAAATTTAGGGAATACTTGCAAATTCTCATTTGCAGTAAAAATTGTTCTTTAACCTCCAAAATCTGTCAAGCACCATAGTCATTAGAAATTATCAAAAACCATTTTTTTTTTTTTTATTATTTTATTTTATTTTATAGAGAGATTACCGTGAAAACATAATATCGAACATTTTGTTTAAAATGGACCAACATTTTTGATAAAACAATTTTTCGACTCATGATTTTCCCCTTGCTCTTCTCCCTCTTCTCCTTCTTTTCCCCATTGCTCTATCTTTTACGAGAAGTACTCAAAGTGCATGTAATATTTATTCGTCTGAAAAATGGGGCGCGAAGGGGAAATATAACAGTTTGATAATAAATAAAAAATGTCCAAAGTCAGAAAAAATATGTGTCTGTGGTCAGCATCGAACCCAAAACCTTCACCAGGAAGTGCATTCTCGCTACCGACTGATCCAACTGTGAACGGTGAAGAGGGGGTGGAATTTACGTCTACTCACTCGCTGATGCGTTGGTGCGGTGCGGTCGACGAGCGATCGTGCTGACTGTGCCAGCAGTGCTAGGAAGATGGTGAGAAATTAGCGTTTCAAAACACGGAGATCCCACTCTTAAAAAAATGATTCTGAACGCGCTACGTGCTTGTACGTATTGAAACTTGGAGAGAGTAAACCTAAAGATATATAGAATCGAATTATCAAATAATTTTTTTGTCCTAAGTTGACCTTTTTTTTCCGGGTCCAAAGAAATTTTGATAAGTGGTGAAATTTCGCTCGGTTTTTTCACTTCACTTAAATAGCTATAAATCGGTTTAAAATTCAAGTTAGATCAAAAATAAGTAGTGATAAATATTCTCCTTGTTTCAGAAAAGCCATATCAGGTTTCTAATCACGAGTTTTTTACGTTCGAAACAAGCTAAAACATTGAAAAGTGTTGAGCTCGCGTACCAAGATTTGCTTACTGGCGCGGGCTCTGTCATGGACCGTCATTGTTTTCATCAATTATCCAACTTTTAATAACAATAATGATATCAAAATATACATTTTTGAGGTCCCCAGATCCTCCTGAGTCAAATGACATCAATGTTTTTCATTTTTAAGATGGTCGAAAAAATGACTTTTGGCCCCCTGCAAAATCGATCTGGCCCATAGTGCGCCGCTGCAATGAGTGAAGGAGCCACAGGGGGTCCCTTTCAGGCTAAAGCTCCCCCTCCTCCCTCCCCAAGCCGAGAGTTCATTTCCGGGCTGGTCCAAAAGTAAACGCCGCACTCTGAACTTGGTGATGCGAAAAAAAATGATCAAGTGTTTTTGACTTTTTACCCCCCCCCCCCCCCCCCCCCCGGGGTATCGTTATCGTTTGCATTAAATCAAATGGACTTACTTCTGCGCAACTCGATCGCGCAGGTGATCCCAAGGGTGATCCCCTCCTCACCTCTTCCTTCTTCAAACGATTGACATTACGACAGCCCCCGACTCATCGCTTCCTTTCGTCCGTTTCAATCGTTACGGGGGGCTCAAAACGATTCGATCAGTTGAGCCACCCATATATAAGATTATATGTAAACGATAACAATAAAGATACCAAACCGATCCAATCCACCGTGATCAACCCCCCCCCCCCCCCCCCCCCCCCCACCAGATGATGATACTTAAATGAAAATAAAAATAAATTACTCCAAGTAACGAAAAACTTGCCTTTGATTTTGGTCGTTATGAGTAGGGTCAGCCAATGGGAGTTGGCTGTAAGTTTACTACTTACAATGTTACATTGAAATTCACATATGAAATGAGCATATAACCAAATGCTCCGCAAAGTTTCGGTTTATCACTTCCACAGTGTTCATATGTTGAAAAAAAAGTTTTCTAGTAAACTTTTGACCTCCAAATAAGTAATGTTTTATTTTTAATTGATCAAGAGATCATAGAGCAATCTCTTTAATCAGCTTAAAATATGCGATTAAATTCTTTGTTGAGGGTGAATTTTACAGGGGAGATATTTGCTGTCTGAGACATAATGGCGCTTGTGATACATTTTTCACATGATAGAGGTACCACAATGAAATCAATGGCACTTGAGATACCTATACCAACTTCCAAGCAAGTAGGGATGTGGATTACCCAAGAATGCTTGATGCCTGGAACAAGAAATTCCCCGGAATTTTCTTTCAAACCATTTGAACCCTGTATGAAAATTTCACTCGCACGAGTTTCTCGGTAAATTTCTAGGAGCAAAAACGCAAAACAGCAAAAACACTTGATCCCACATCCCCACTAGTATGACGGTTTCTTTGTCTCCAGCAAAAAGGAGGAGGACAGTTGAATCGGCTCACGCATGAACATCCGTAGTACCTACTTACATTTTTTTTGTACCTACTTCACTTTGTGAGCGCACATCACTCCTCAGAAGAAACTGCATCAGCGAAAGCACCAATCAGACTTGTTCTGCGGCTTTTTGCTTCTATTTCCTTTGTCATGACTGCTTACGTTGTTTTTTTTTTTTTTTTTTTTTTGTTTTTTTTTTTTAAATTTGCTATTCTTTTTATTTTTTTACACTTGCCTTCTAAAAAAAAAAACAGTAGTTTGGATATCGGACGTTTTCGCATGGGGCGATTCAATTATTGAAAATGAGACTGCAAATAGAAAGAGGCAGAGATCAATAGACTATATACAGTGTGAATTTATTAGACAAATTTTCTACAATATTTACAGATGTATAAAAAAGGAGCGATGTAGTATATTTAGTCTTGCTTGGCTCTCTCAGCGAACAAATCGGAGCCTGTCTTCTCAGCCAACGTTTTGGCCTCCTCTGCAGAAAGCAACTCAGCATCACTGGGTTCCAGTGAATTATCATTTTCATCGAGTTTATTTTCTTTAAAATCTTTGACTATTTTCTTCCTATAAATGGCATTAAATAGATCTTGAGAAGTGAACTCAGATTGCACGACATCAGTTGCTCGATAGGACACATAAGGTTGAAACTAAAAAAAACAAAACAAAAAAGGCCAGAAAAATAAGTTACGCGAATGGTTTTGACAGCAAAATTTGACAAGAGCTCATTTTCAAAACGAAAATTTAGAGAAATGAACTAACTTGGCTCCAGGCAAAACTCAAAGACTTTAAACTAGTAGAAGTAGTAGTATAGTCCAGCCGCCAAAAATATATTGTTCTTTTTGCTGGTGTTTTATAGAGAACAACTGGATGAGAATTTTGGCCGGAATCACCATTGACTACGAGTCGTATTTAAAGGAGCTAAATGATAATTTTGATACAGTTCACATTCCACAGGCTTACTTAATTAGGCTCGTAAGCAAAACCTACAACCTAACCTGCAATAAATCGTCTACAGTAAAAGTTTGGAGGTCGTTTCCGGTCGTTTCGTAAACAAGCTCGGGCATCCCCGGAAACGACCTACAAGATTTAACCTCAAACCTTGGAATCTGCCTTCCAAATTTTGCTATTTCCCGGGATTCCTTCAACCCTGTGTGGCACAAGGTGGACCAATCCGCTGCCACTCTAAGTTATAGCTCGTTGTCCGCCACTTGCTAGTCCGCCGATGGCCGATCCGCCAGATCCGCCAGATCCGCGGATCGATCAGAGGCGGACTGTCAGCGGGTGGACTAGCCAGTGGCGGATCAGCCAGCAGCGGACTGGTCAGTGGCGGATACCCCTTGAGAGCGATTGTTTGCCATGGGCATCAGCAGGGGGGTGCAACGGGGCAGTTTCCCTCCTGGCTAATATAAATTACTAATTTTACGCCACTTTTCCCTGAAACGAGCAGAAACCAGTAACATTGTATGAAAATCCAGAGTTGGTCCCCCCCCCCCCCCTTAATTTGGTTTTGAAGTCCAATCCTTATTGGCAAATTTTCTGTCAGATCCTAGATCCTTAGCGTTGGATTTTTTACTAGAGAGAAGATTAGCGAGAATGCTTGTTTACACCAAATCTGTGAGCACATCTTTCAAGATACATATTGAGAAGAAAAATATGAGCATTTTCCATGCAGTTGAAGCAAACAGCTTCAAACCTGAAAAATACTTACTTTACAATCAGTCAAATCAGGCACGATTATCTCTGGGAGCAATTCAGGAATTTCTGTTCTCTTTCCCTTAATATCATATTTTGTTTTTCTGACACCGAACCCTAAAAAAAAAAAAAAAAAAAAAAAAAAAAAAAAAAAATTCAGGTTATTTAAAATATTAGGATCACAACAATCTGAAAATGTTTGAATACTTTATGATTGTATTCGATTTATTTGCCCAAAATAGTCCTTCCGGTGAGTTAGGATAGAGTTTGTTTCAGAAGTAAAGGTAGAGCATACTGATAATCTTTGGCAAATTTTCAATTTTTATTCCTTCAAATTAAAACAAAACTTACCTGCAACTTTGACATTATGATTTAGCTGCGTCCTCTAATCAGAAGGCTAGGCTCAAATTAATTTTTGTTCATTTTCAAAATGTGGTATTGAAAAAATTCTGAAGATTACTGGATGAGTGCCGCTTTCACTTCTGAAACGAATTCTGAATGGATGAATGATGAGGTTTACTTTCAAAGTTGAATAGCCCACAGATGTGTGTTGATAGTGAACACCACTCCAGTGGCGGCTCGTGCTATTTGGCAACGATGCTCTTCCTCCATTTGAATACATGCGTAACAATCGATTGTTGATGAAGCGCTGCTTCACTATTGGATCGATTGTTTTACATAGAATCAAATGGAGGAAAAACATGGTTGCCAAATTGCACGAGCCTCCACTGCACCACTCACCATTTGCTCTAACTATGTTCCAAAGGACGGGGCACATTCCTTATGGAAAATGGCCCCTTGCCAAAAGTCGATTTTTTTACATGGATCGACGCCGCTCGTAGAGCTGATCAAAAGTTCTCACGGCACCAAAAAAAGTTACCATGCCATTTTCGCGCAATTTAAGCTCAAAGTCGAAAAATAACAATAGGAATCGGCATCAGCACTGTGTGCATTTCTCGGAAAAGGACGGGTGATCGGCGCTTCTGTCTCTCGTAAAACAATACCATTGTTCACAGTCGGACCGACCGCACGCACGTATAGTGCCCGTTCCTCTCCCTTATACCCTTTCACACATTTTCCTATGATGAACTATGATGAGGTTCTTGGGTGGAGGGGAATGCGGTCAGTGAGTATAAGAAAATGTGTGAAAGGATATAAGGGAGAGGAACGGACACTACACGTGCGTGCGGTCGGTCCGACTGTGATGAACAATAGTGTTGTTTTACGAGAGATGGAAGCGCCGATCACCCGTCCTTTTCCGAGAAACACACTACGTACTGATGCCGATTCCTATTGTTATTTTTCAACTTTGAGCTTAAATTGCGCGAAAACGGCACGGTAACTTTTTTTGGTGCCGTGAGAACTTTTGATCAGCTCGACAAGCGGCATCGATCCGTGTAAAAAAATCAACTTTTGGCAAGGGGCCATTTCCCATAAGGAATGTGCCCCGGCCTTTGATCGCGTGAGACACATTTAAAAACGATGGCTGTCGGATTCAATCAAACAACTTGAGTCAACTTTCATGCACCAGAATTTAGTCCCACTGAAGACACTGGAAGGTAGCACTAAAAAGTTACAAGATCCTCTCATAAACTCATAAAATATTTTTGAATGCACGATAGTAATGGCGACGGTAGGCACTAATAATGGGAAATTTCCATCTAATAATACTGTCACTCCATTACGCAACGGCTTAAAAGAGACAACTTTCTTTTGCACCTGTGTTATGGTACCGATAATTGGCTGTTAATCAATATTCTGGTGGCTCGTTACTCTGAGAATCTTCTTTCACAGCGTAGAAAAAGTGGCAAAGTTAAGATAAGAATCTCCCGTTATTTAGTGCCCAACATTGCCATGAAGATTGCACATTTGAAAGTATTTTCGGAGTCAAAGGGTAGATTTCACAAGTTTTCAGAGCTACTAGAGCTCGGTTCAGAAGTGTAGGCGCACCTAAACCATAATCTTTGGCAAATTTTCAACTTTAATTCCTTCAAATGAAACCAAACTTGCGGCTCTGACTTTGTTCCTTTGCGTTTAAAGTGTTCCTAGTTGAAAAGTGAACACTCCAATTCATTTTCATAGAGATATGTCAGAAATAATGTTGACAAATTCCAAAGATTATCGGTCCAGGTGCGCCTGCACTTCCGAAACTACCTCTGCGTGTGGTTATTTTTGCAGATTTTTACAACAGGATTGACCCTTAAATCACCTGAAGCAAAAGTTTGCAACAGCTCCATAGGACACTGTCCATGTGTTCCAACAGGATCCATGCACAGACTCTGATCCCGACTTGATTTGAGTTGTCTCACCAAAATGTGCAGGAAGATTACAGGTTACCATTTACTACAGACGGATCCAGCAATCTGGCAACTGTGGATTCTTCCCATTTGAATGTATGAAAAATAATCGATGAGTATACGGACCACGGTTCTCTTAAGAATCGATCGTTGCTCTGACGTTCAGATGGTATGACTGCACAATTGCCAAATTGCTGGATCTGCTCATGACATTTACCTGCTTACACAGTGTTACCAGATGAAAATGGCGGAAAGCCGCGACGACCAGCCCAAAAAGCCGCAATAGCCGCAAGGGACAGTCCAAAAAAGCCGCAACACAAAGCCGCAACAAAATTTCAGAAAAGCCGCAAAAAAGCCGCGAAAATTAGAAAAAGCCGCGAAAAAAGCCGCCTTTATTTGGTTAAGGAACGAATAAAAATTATTGAAATGATGAGGAGAGAAGCTGTTCGCACGCCAATGTCAACAAACGAACTGTGTTCAAGGGGATTTTTATCATTACCAGGTTGGCTACATTTATATAGTGCGTACTACCTGTCAATTTAAAAGCTGGACTGAAGAATGTGGGCTCGTGTAAAGCATAAAGGTGAGAGCTCACATGCTTTACCTGATTTTAATTTGACTGATACTTAGTACATTTACATCAGCAAAATTGGCTTTATGACAACACTTTTTTTAATTCAGTGGCCCAACAAAATAATATTAATGATGATCATTTCTGTTTCTTTCATCTTTCATTTCTCGGCTTTCCGCCTTCACAATTCATGGATTAATTAGTCCGTTGAATGTGAAAACAACACAAGTAGTAAATACATTACGAAAAGAAAAAAGCCGCAAAAAAGCCGCAAAAATTAAAAAAGCCGCGAAAAGCCGCAACTCGGCCGCAGAAGCTCAAAAAGCCGCAACTCGGCCGCAGAAGCTCAAAAAGCCGCATAAATCCGGCAAAAGCCGCAGATCTGGTAACACTGTGCTTACAAAATAAAACAAACATCTTCCATAGCAATGCTATCCATTATCTTTCTTGCACCAGTTAAGCTTTCGGGTGTAAAAAAAAAAAAAAAAAAAAAAATCCTTGAATCTAAAAAGATCAAGAATTTGTACGCAAAGTAGGGGTAGATAGCTCTCATATAAATTGAGTAGGTATCAGATTCTGACAAGTAGTGGTGCCTGCTTCCGAAAAGCATGGAAACACACCAATGAGCGGTTACTTGGCATAGAGTTTGCTGACTCGTTGCTAACTGACCGCTCACCAATGCATTTTAATGAATTTCGGAAGCTGGTATCGCTACTAGTCAGAACCCGACACTCAGAATACGTGAGCTCTACTACATTCCTCCGATCGAGAATGATGCAAAATAGTTCACCTTAAAACATCCAAATGTATTAGTTTACGATAAATGAATAAGACTCGGCAAACTTACTTATTGGAAATATGTCAGGATGTGGGTTTTCTTCTTGCATTTTACGAAATGCTTCAGAGCCTCGATTGGGTAAAATAAATTTCCTGAAATTTAACCTGCTATACGAAGTAGGAGAACTCGATATTGTTCTGATAGAGTTGACTTGCGGAAGGAAACGTGCTTTAAGTAATTTATCCATGGTCTTCAGAAGACTCCAAAGGAACTAGAGTAAGGAACTATCGGGGAGGAAACTAACAAACGATTCTATTTATTATGTCTTCCTAAATTGAAAACTTAATGTCATTCAATTCACTGTTTTAAACAACTTTCACAACTACGAAACGCGACCTGGCGATATAAGTAGCCAGCTACTTAATAACTTTAACTTTTAAAATTTTTTTTCTTTCTTTTTTGGCTTTAATAGGGGGCTAGAAAGATGTATCTACTGAAATCCTGGAATTTCTAAATCACTAGATATCTAAATCTCTGCTAAAAATGCGTGATTATTTTTAAGGTTAAGCTGCCTCCATTGATTGTTATTATTGTTTTTTGTTTTTTTTTGGTCGATAGAGAAAAAAAGATTATTCGTTACAAAACGTTTGAAGTCAATGCTTGCTTTTGATTGGCTGCTAGAACTGGACATAAAAAAAGATTACAGTATACTTTATCCACTGTGCTATTTGTTAGGTTAGGTTTATTATTCTCTTTGCTTCTCGTGGCCATGTGAATTTTGTTGTCAAGAATGTTATTTTTCTAAATTAAGTGCCGTTCTCAACCAAATTATGGCTTGCTACCTATCCGAAAAGGGAGGAGGCAGCCTCATATCCCACAAACCCTGTTTTTCATCCGATGCACTGTAAGTTTCCCTCCTTTTACACTCATTGTTTCTACCGCAGAGTTTGAGTCCTACCTAAGTGAGGAGCCCTGTTCTATTCATAGACATTCCAGCCTACATATTAGTTGATCCAAAATGAATTAGCCATTGAAATGTCTTCTATAACAAATTCAGTCTTTTATCCGACTGATGAAACTTTGTTTACTTCTGCGGATTTCCAAGCTCTTATTTTATGGGCTACAGGGAGGGAGCATACTTTGTTACAATCATCTTATAGTTCATCTAACGGTCTGACGATTCAAAGTTGCTCAAATGATTCAACCAATGGATATCTCTAAGGTTGCGCCTGTGCTAGAGGATGACGAAATGAATTTTTCGCTTCGAACATTTTATTTATTTATTCTATAAAAGTTGAATAAATAACATCATAGAATGTTAAGTTTGTAGTGCAGACATAGCTTGAGTTCCTATTGGTTTCTGTTTTGTAGTGGTGCCTCACATTCTACACGCATCGGAAAGCATCGGTGAGTGGCTGGTTAGCAGCAAGTCTAAACCCTTTTCCAACCAACTTTCTGCTTTGTAATGGGACTCTTGCAAGCTTTTGGTACAGGGGACTGAAGAGTTGACTCTTGCATAAAAACCTGTAAAAATGACTATGAGTACCTACATTTAAAAATCACGAAATTCTCTCTCTGAATACGGCTAAATGGTGGAGAGACGCAGGTATCATGGGAGATTCTTATCTACATTGAGACTTATCTCTGTGTTTTCATTGAGAAAGTGACAAATTAGACAGGAATCTCTCGTGATACCTGCGTTGAACTCCTATTAATAGCGTAGTTACGATCTTGCCGTTATAGCAGTTACGTGAGTCTATATCGAAATCTTAGTCATTCCAAGTGCCATTTTTGTGATTTTTGCTGGTTTTACATGAGATCTGAGTATTCATTTGCTCCTAGCAAAAGTTTGCAAGCGCCCCATTGTATAGTGTTTCTCTCTCTCCTCCCCCTTGAAAACGTGCGTTAGAAAAGGAAAGAAGAGGGGGCCAAAGTCACGTGATGACTCCCCCTCTGCTGTCCTTTTCTAACGTATAAGTTCAAATGGAGGGAGAGAGAGAAAGACACCGCCCGTGGTTTAAGCACAACGTTTTCCTCTCAAAATCTAATTTAGTAATGTTTGTTTGGAACGTTTTTCAGGTCCCTCTACTATGGATGGGGCTCTGCAATCAGGGAATACAATGTTGAATCCGGCGATGTTGTTCAAGAGTTTGAAATGACCGATATTATTCCAGAAGCTCCAAGTACAATCATTGGTCTCTCTCTTTATCCTGGCTCCAAAGATGAAATCGTCTCTGTATCTGAGAATGGAGATCTAATTGTTTGGCAGTTGAGCTCTGCTCAGTCTACAAGATATACGGTAAAATTCTCATTTTGTCATTTTTCAATCACATTAGTTTGGTCAGCATCTATTCTAATGAATGAAACCACATAAGTAACTAACCTTTTTTATATTTTTTAAAACTAGGCTCAAGTCTCACTGTGCCTTCCATGCAATTCTCATGGGAACGGATTCAGCGAAAAACAGGTTCCGCTCCCTTCGATTCGAGTCTCTAGGATCACCGCATGATTTCACAATGTTCATTTCTATTTGATCAAATTTAATGTTATTTACACAGTAATCTTGAATCGCACTTAAGACAGATATGGGATGTCTCCTTCTGTTATTTTCATTGCCTTCATCCTGATTATTTCTCTT
This sequence comes from Trialeurodes vaporariorum, assembly GCA_011764245.1. Classification (NCBI taxonomy): domain Eukaryota; kingdom Metazoa; phylum Arthropoda; class Insecta; order Hemiptera; family Aleyrodidae; genus Trialeurodes; species Trialeurodes vaporariorum. The sequence continues at coordinate 10,512,777 of VMOF01000111.1, read as the reverse complement.
CTTTTATTCCCTCTCCTGCCCCTTTCTGCTCTCTGTCCACTATTGCGCTTTTACCCCTCTCTTTCTTTTTTTTTTTTTTTTTTTTTTTTTTTAATTTTAAGTAGCCGGTGAGGCTAATCCCATACCAGCTCACTACTACTCCTAAACTAACTAAAGGAAAGGAAAAGGATTCTTCATTCCTTTCTTTCTTTTCTTTCTCTCTTCTCCCCTTTCCTCTTTCATATTCTTTTCTCTTTTAAATCCTGTTCAGTGTTACTTGTGCTTGGGCCAACCTCCCCTCACAACGCTCCACTGCCATCCATTCAATAGTGAAAATGAAGATTGTCTTACCAACTAAGCAAAGGAGCGTCAGTAATAAGCTCAGTGTTTTAAACTTTTATCCGCAGTATGCTCTAGTCAATCTTGTCTTCTCTACTCATTGAAAATCATACTTTAGGCTGATTTTTTTATTGGAAATGTGATGGAACATGGTGGAAGGCTACATATTTTACTGCGGTTCAAGCGTTCCAATGAAGCGAAACAGAACCAGGGGTGTAGAATGTTCTTCTCCTCCGCAATTTACACACGAACCAGAATTACTTCCGCAATCCGAAACCCCCCAGCTTCCACATTGACGACCTTTTTGCAAAAGCACTTTCTCAATAAATTGATGACCTTGTTGCTATAATGCCTCTAATATCCATCTTAAATAGAAAGGAGCACAAAAATTTGGGTTTTTTCCCAAGATGGTATAAAAAAAAAAAAAAATTATTTTGGTGGAGCCTCTACAATTAACACGTGGTCCCAGGATCGTTTGATCGTGAACATTCTGCAGCCCTGAATAGAACAAGCCTGCCCCTGTAAATAGTCCGTCCATCGAACCGGGTTACTTTAGACCAACTGAGTATAACCATGATTCATGAGTAAACTGTTTCATCCTGTTCCATCATTTTTCACAAATAAAAAAACTAGCCTTATCTCATATCTTTCAGGATCATTTTACTCAATGATTATCTTAATTTTTGATCTTTGTTTATGAAGTACGTTCCGTAGAAAGTTGACTAACACTTGCTTCTCCCTCTTGTCTTTCCAGAAACTGCTGATGAAAAGAAAGGGTGAATCTGTAAAACATTTTTTAATTGTACCTAGCTGCTCGGAATATTCTAGAGCAGATGTTTTCACCACCATCTCTGACAGTAAAGGGAAGAAAGCATATGTTGCTCAGTATTGTGAAGAAACAGGCAAAGTTCTTTGGACTACATACATGCCGTAAGGATTTTTTTTTTTTTTTTGGGACATTCAAAAAAGTTGATGCACCCTTAACTTTTTGTTTCATTACATTCAAGTAAAGCATATTTTACCATCTGGTTCAAGTGTAAACTGGAGATTTTGTTGTAAATAGGAGGTTCAAGAACAGCTCCGATACATCAGTGAGGATATTTCGGATTCCAATTCTCTGTCTTGTCTCCTGAACCTCAAAATTTGCTTTCACGTCACAAAACGGGTACACTAAAAGTTCCCTGAGGTGAAACTGGTGACCAATGTATTCTGATCGGTTAGACATTTTTGGTCTCACTTGATGGCTGTTCTCCAAAAAATTCTGAATTTCATATTTTGCTCCCAAACTTGATGATAAAATATGCTTTTAGTCAGCTCTAAATAAATTTTGGTCGGTTTTTAACTATCAAAAAATTACAACTGTGTGAACTGTTCTGTTGTAAAGTTATTATCCAATTTAGAGCTTTTAATTTTTTTTTTACATAGTTTTATTCAGACAAAGTTAATGCTGAGTAATTTCCAATTTAGAGCTTTTAATTTTTTTTTTACATAGTTTTATTCAGACAAAGTTTTTTGCTGAGTAATAAAACATTCTTTTTAATCTTTGATCAAATAAATTTACTATTTTGTTCAAAAATCGCCAGTCATTTTTGTGTTTAATTTATGTATGATGATGCTGTTGTTTTAAATATTCTGGATGTTACAATTTTTACTCAAACATTAAAAGTGAAATTTATGAGCGAGTGTTTGCAGAAAAGCTACATTACTCATGTAAACAAATAATCTGGCGTAATCTCTTTTAAATAAAAACTCATGTAAGGTAAGGGTCGAAATTTTTCAACTTGAGTTCCTGGCTATCTTTATAAGGTCAGTAAATAGTCACTTTGAGGTAGAGCTGGCATACTGGCTGTTATTTCTCTTAGGCCCCTCAAGTATTCTGTAAGCTGCTGTTTTCATGCATTTCCAATCTGATTTTTTTCAGGGCAAATGCCTCAAACCGAAGCATGTCAGTGGGAGGCAGCAGACAAAATCAGTTTTTGGCCGCTGTGCAAGAAGGAAAACTGTTCATCGTAGACTGCAAATCCAAGAAACAAATGATGTATGTTCCAATTTTGATAGCATTAGTTTTGTGCCTCCTTTAACTGGGCAGAAATTGTCTGGATACTGTCCCAAAATGATCATTCTTAGTTTGTATCCAGTTATCCCTCAGTGTTCCTGAGGGTTAGAGACATAAATATTTTGCTTTTCCCTGTCTCACTTTCTCTCGCGTAACTGCTATTTTATAGAGACGTCTCCAATGTTGAGTATTTGCAGTCAGCAGTGCATTCAGTCAATAAAGTTGCCTACTTCAAGAAATGAATGCATGTTTAGCTGCGAGGCTTTTCTTTCTCACTTTCTCCCGCATAACTGCCATTTTATATAGAGTTTGTATCTGGTTATCGCTCAGTGTTACTGAGAGGTAGAGACATAAATATTTTGCGTTTCTCTGTCTCAATTTCTCCCGTGTAACTGCCATTTTATATTGATGCCTTCAATTTTGAGTATGTGTAGTTGGCATCGCATCCGTTCAATGAAGTTGCATGTCAAGGAATGAGTGCGTTTTTAGCTGGTTTAATTTTGGTCAAAAAAGCTTGAAGAGGCAAAACTTTCAGGTCTCTTGAACCTCATTATTCCAGTTTTAGTTTTCTGGTTGTCATGGCATCACTATTTTTATGACAACAAAATCAACAAGATACAAAAATAAAATCCAGTTTTCAAAGACCCTTGCTACTGACCAGCTGATTGTTTACATTTATGTTAAATCAATAGTTAAGTCTATTTTTGAGTGACGCTATTGGTCGATCATTGAAAGACTTGTCCGTTGCTCTGGTAACCATGGTTAAGTTTCCCGCAAGCTATAGTTTTATGAAGGCTACTCATTGGTAGCTGTTAAAAATGGACAGTTCAACTATAGTTACCAATAGCGACAGTAAAGTCTTATAATTCTAAACCAATAGCGTCACTCATAGACAGTCTTAACTATCAGTTTAGCGTAAAAGTACCTAAACTATCAGCCTGCTGGAACTCATCATGGGTCAGAGACATTTGATGTTTTCGAATGATCATAAAATCAGTTTCCTTGCTTATATCTTTTAAATTTTCCCTTTTGTTAATTTTCAGTCATCTAATAGGAAGTGAACGGCTCTTCACCTGTGTTGTTTGTCATCCATCCGAGCTATGTGTCGCAACTGGAGATAATACCGGGAGAATAGTTCTGTGGTACAATATTTCCAAACGGTATCCGGCACAAAACGTCTTCCATTGGCACACCCTACCAGTCATTGATATTGTTTTTTCTCCTAGTGGTAAGTTTGTGTACCCACTAATGGGGCTATCGCACACTTTTGCTATTAGCGATTTAACAGTCGATTATGGCGTAAAAATCTCAAAAAATAACGATGGCGGCACTACAAACTTCCAAAATCCACTCCTAAACTCAATAAACGCAGTTATTTGCGCGAGCGTAATGGTGGCCGAAGGCACTAACAATGGGAGATTCCTATCTTAATTTCGTCACTCTTTCTATGCTGACAAGGATGATTCACAGAGTAATTAGTCATCAGAGTGATGATCCACATCCGATGAATGGTACCGCAACACCAAGTGACACCGGTGTCAAATGAAAGTAGTCTCTTATTGGTCACTTCTTGATGGAGTTTCAGAATTGTTAGATGGGAATCTCCCATTGTTTGTGCCTTCGGCCACCATTACGCTCCCGCAAATAACAGCGTTTATTGAGTTTAGGAGTGGATTTTGGAAGTTTTTAGTGCCGCCATCGTTATTTTTTGAGGTTTTCATGCCATAATCGACTATTAAATCGCTTATAGCAAAAGTGTGCAATAGCCCCATTTGCTGACTCAACGGACTTTTTCATTGAAGATATGCTGTGGCTCTAAATCACAAGACTGATTCCGTATGATTCTTTCTCAAGAGGAATATTAAACAGAATTTTATGATTATACTTGTACTAACTTTTTATCATTATTATACCATTGATGAACTAATGATGAAACAAATCAGATTCAGCTCGTGGATCAAAGTTTCACCATCATTAAAGGGGTGTCTCCACCTGCGAATTTAAAAGCGCGAACTGACCGCTTGAGCCAATAGACTTTTTCGTTGTCGATACATCGGACTCGACCTATCGATTTCAAGGCAGCTCATTGGCTCAATCAGTTTATTCACGCTTTTAAATTCGCAGGTGGAGACACCCCTTAAGACCAAGTATTTATTCATTGATACCATCTCTTATTGCCTCACTCCTGTTGCTTTGTTGCACTTTAACCGTTTGAGTATGTACTCGTTTATTTTAATACATTTCACACAGTTTCATTTCATTACACTGGCAATAAGAGAAAGCTAGCTGAACTGTGAACACTAACCAATGAACATGTCCCGAAGTGCATTTTTTTTAAAAATGGGATACTTAAAAATTTTTATCCTATCTGATTTACCTACCTACCCTCATTGGCCTCAACCACTACAGACTTTAATTGTGTCATGCCTTATTCTTGCCTCTTATTTTATCTCCTGTGTTTTTATTTCAGGAAGTCATTTCTACAGTGGAGGAGGTGAACATGTTTTAGTAAAATGGACAACTCATGATTCTAATGTGAAACATTTTTTGCCTCGGTTAGCAGCTCCGATTTCTCTCGTTTCGGTTTCGTCTGAAAACACTCACTTGAGTGTCTCTACGGATGATAATGGCAAGTAACAGTAATTTCAATGGAACTGTTTTTGTTTCATGATTTCTCAGTCCTTGAATTGTTTCTTTAATTCGGATCTAGTGCATTCTTCCCACTTGTATACACATGAAAAATAATCAATTGGTAAAAGGGCCATGGCCCCTTCAAGAATTGATTGTTTCTCATACATTTAAGTTGGAAAAATGCATGGTTGCCAAGTTTCTGGATCCGCCTATGTTTTATCTTCGATTGAGTCCAAACAAAGATTCTAACTCAACAACAAACAAAGTGACGCTCCACTTTTTTTTTTTATTTAGGAATCAATGACATAAATATCAGAAGAAATAAGAGGAGAGGTTTCCAATAGCTTTGACTATAAAATTTTCACGTTTTTGGGGAAAAAATAACATTAACTACATGGATTACGAACGCACAAAAGCGGGAAAATGTACCGTGTAGGATACGCTGCGTCGCGTCGCAAGGTATGCCACACCAGAGCGAACGCGAACGCTGGTTCGCGTTCGCTTAGGTGTGGCACGGGCTTTAGTCTTTTGGAAAATGTTTGAGCCCGTTTTTATGTTCTCTTATAATGTGACACTAAGTCAGTCTGTAATTTCTTTGTGTTCTGTTTTTTTCTAAACAGGTATTCAGATCTTAGATTCAAAACTGCATCCGCTATCAATCATTCAAGGACTATCATGGAACGAACCTGTAATGCCTGGACTATCAATTTTTCCTGCTGGCCTGAATTATGATCCTCGTACTCAGTCTCTAGTAATCAATGGCAGAGCGGGCCACATTCAGTTTTACTCACCTCAGCATTTTAAGTTACTATTTCATGTGAGTCTGTAATGGTCTTTTATTCCCATGCTGTTTCCTTCATTGCTCATCCAGGGGTGCACAAAGTTCCAAAACTTTGAAAGTTTCACGCGATCCAGGACTCATTTTCTCATAAGGTTTTAAAGAATTTTCTCACTGGATTTTCAAAAATGTTGTCACAAAGATTTGAAAGTGATGACTGGACTTTACTACTACTACTACAACTACTTATTTATTTGTTTATTTATTTATTTCCTGGCAGGTCGCCGTTACTCTCCTCTTTCCTATCCTTTGTTTTGAGAACACTTTGATTGTCTTTCCTACCCCTTCTTTTTTTATGCAGTCCAGTTGTTCGCTGTGAAATATCAGCATAACGAGCTACGTGTTTGGGCGGCTAGACTTTACTACTACTACTACTTATTTATTTATTTATTTATTTAAAGTAGCAAACGGGCAACTGCCCATTACAAGAAAAATACAGAAACAGAAAAGACCAAAATCCAAGATTATCAAAATACAAAAATATGACCCCTAGCAAAAAACTTAAAATTAGAAAGGGAATCAGAAGATCTAATACATTGGGGCAGGGCATTCCATGATATCATAAGCCTAACTATAAGTGAGAAAAAACAAAGATTATTATAAGTAAGATGTATTAAGATTATTATTTTAATATTTCAACACCGTTTGTTTGCAAAATGACTGATATTTTCAAAATGTTTAGGCTATTTTCCCTGGAAAATCTTATTGCCATTATTAAAAAAAAATTGGTTGAAGTTTCTCTCTTTCACGTGATTTGCAGATCGTTAATTCGGACACATTTTGCACCCCTGCGCTCAGCCATTTTTTTCTGTCTGTTATTTTAATGTGTGGATGTAGAGGACAAAGCAAGTTTAAAATGGAAGAAAAATAACAAAGCATGTATATTAAAGTGAAAGGTTATTAACAGAATCCTAAAATCTCTCTCGAGTGTTCACAATTTAGGCCATTATCAGAGATAGGGCCAAATAAACAAAAGACCTGAGTACAACTCATGATCGTAAAACTTTTCTTATTGTTTTTTATCATTTTGCTGTGCCATATGGTCCTAAGCAATATGGCAATGTTCTAATTTTTTCTGTTTTTTGTTTGTTTCATTTTTTCTTTAATCAGATGGATATAACGATGGTTAATGTTGTAAGTCAGTTGAGAAAAGAAGTTGTGATCAATCCAGAAGTGACATCTCTAGCATTCAGTTCTGATGGTTTGTGGCTGAGCACTGTACAAAAATTATTTCATTCTGATGACTGCACCGATTGCACACTTAAATTTTGGAATTTTGACCTCGCAAAACAGCAGTGAGTAAAATATCAGTCGTATTTTCAATGACTCTCTTCATCTGTCATTTCACGCTTCTGTCTCAAGCTTCGCTTTCCATTTCAAACCTTCTACTGGAGGCTATGGGCTGAATTTCAGCACGTTCATCGACTTTTCCTCGACTTAAAAGTGCCATTCAGAGTCCGTGGAAGATGGAAAGAGGTAGAGTCCCTATGTACCATGAGAGTTGCGGTAAGTCTTTCGGAATGAAGGAGAAGAAGCGGATCAATGGAGCCCCCTAGAGGCCAATTACAAATGGTGGATGGCCATTTGCCTCTGCGCTGTTGCCGCTATTTCGCAATCTCTTATAGGTTAGGTTCCGATTCTCGACAATAACGTTCATTAAGGAAAGAGATAATGTTCTCCAGAATAACAATCAAGCAAAGGAAAAATTAACAATAATGACCGTGGGCACTGTTACTGCAAATGTGTAATAAAAACGAGTACGCGAAAAGTAAACAAACCTAAAGTCCCTGTATTTGATGTACAGGGACTCTAAAAAAACCCTCCGCCATTTGCATTTGCCTGTTGGGGCTTTCTTGACAGCTTAAATCTGAGAGCCAATCAGAAATGGATTCAACATTGGCGTAACTCTCATAGTATATAGGGACTCTAGAAAGAGGATGAAGACCAACCATGGGCGGATACAGGGAATTATCTTTCTTTCTCTCCTTCCATTTGAACATATGTGTTAGAAAAGGACAGCAGAAGGGGCCATCTCGTTACGTCCAAAGTCCAAAAAAAGAAATTTCGAAAATGGGCTGGAGAACCGTTGGGAACTGAAAATAACATCAAAACTTAGCATGAGCGTTTTACCCTAAAATTAATTAGTATTTCTGGGTGCGGCGGGCTAAAATTAATTCACATGTCGACGGGTTTAGGTAATCTCAAGGTTGGTTTGGGCTAGCATTGTGATTTTCTCCAAATCTCAACATTTTCCACCTCAATTTTACTTTCCTCTATAACTATCCATTTTATTCTTGTCAATTTAATCTTTTCTCGTACAGTTTTTGAAATATGGTAGGGGAGGTTTGAGAGGTTCAAGAAAGGGGTACAATTCTAGAGTTTGATAGTTGGAGTGGTCTTATTTACGCTGCTGTTTCAGAATTAAAATCGCCTTTGCATTCGATTTGTTGAAATTCAGGCATTCTTTCAGCTGTCTTGTTTGACTCAAAAAAGTGGTTTGGTGCCTTTGTTCACACTGTACTTTCTTTCAACAGGTTTTTGCTAAATACCTCAATAGAGCTAGAAAATTTTGGATTCGTGAATAAAATAAAGTTTCAGCCATCAAGTTCAAAGACGTCTCCGAGCTATCTTGCTGCTACAGTGGGAAACGATTGCAAGTTTAGAATTTGGACTCTTATTGATGATAGCTCAATCTATAGTAAGTATTTTTGCCAATTTTACTATAAATTGCTATCTACTGGATAAAGTTTTTCTTTTTTTTTAATATTTTATAAAAATATTTATCTTTCACTCTTTGGGAAAATTTGAATATACATTCCAAGTTAAAATAAATATACTGAGTGTTTCATAATAGTGATACATACCTATTTCTTGACTATTCCCTGCCACAAGGTACGAGAGAAAATTAAAAGCTTGGTAAACCAAGAGGTTCACGGTGGGTTTTAAGGACACTCAAATGCAAAAGTCATAGACCCCATTTCTGACGATGAGAGGTCAATCTGATGTTTTTGAGGAACATATTCAGGTCATTCCATGTCAAATCATCCAGCGGAATTTCATTTTGTCACCTACCTAGCAGATTTGCAAGAAATGTTTTTTGCTTGTTAGGATCATAAAGTCAACAACTTCCTGAAATTGTCAGCTCCCTAGACTCAATAGTTTGGGAGAAATTTTTTTTTGAACTTTTGAAATTTTTCAACAAAACCGAATTATTTCCAGAGTTGTGACTGCGGACCAAATCGATTCTTAAAACGATTCACTCCTGTGTGAAATATTAATGAAATAAAATGAAAATTTCATGACTGCTCAGTGAAAGTGTGTAAAATCAGAAAAAAAAAAGTTTCAATAATGTAGCACCACTCAGGAAAAAGTCATTTTTAATTATGTGTTAAAGTTCCGTCTAATTTTGAAGCGCTGAAATGGTTTTCGTAATGTACAATTTTGGGCATGTAAAAAAAGGAAAACCTACAAGCTGAGTGGAGATGCAGCGGTTCTACCTGTATTTGGGGCGCTTTATTGGCGACCCTTCACACAACAATGCATGCCCCGCCGGATGGGGAAAAAGCTGTATGTCCATCGTGTATGAGACCTTCCTTCGATCTTTTGTTATTTGGAGCAAAAATATTTGACTTGGCACCCTTTTACAACGATCAAAAATCAAGTGAAGATACATATAATAATCGATCTATGCACAAAAACGTGCCAAAATTGAAACCGGTTGGGAGGGCCATGCATTTAACTTTGAACGCATTTTACTCGATTTCATGTGTGGTGGAGATACGGCGTTCTTCCTTAGCACGGCAGAATAGGTGTAATGGTTTTGTTAGAAGAAAAAAATGTATTCCTGCATTATTTATTTTTGCTCATGTATGTACCTTGTTATTGTTTTTCAGAGGAAAAACTTGCATGGCATTGTGAAAGTATAGGTTTTTTCCATGATCGGCCATCGCAAGATCTAAGCTTTTCCAGTGATGGGTCCTTACTTGCTGTAGCTTTTGGGCCAAGTTTAACTCTATGGGATGTAGAAACAAATTCTATGAAATCTAGTTTAACATATTCAAAGGATAATTTGATGTAAGTAACTTTTTGACTTATTCATGTTGCGGTGAAATCTGTTTTAACAAGTGATCATACCTCAGATTAGCTTCCCCCCTCCCCCCCCCTCCCCCCGTAAACTTGGTAAACATTCTCTAAATTCGACCCTATCTTAGCAATTTTAATCCAGGCTTCTAAACTATCCTTCCACTTCATATTTCTTCCCCTCAAAATGAAGTCAACCACTCCTTTATTTATATTTTGCAGTGTAATAATTATATCTGATGCAATACATCTTCCCCTCAAAATGAAAATAACCTCTCCTTTATTTATATTTTGAAGCGTAATTATATCTGATGCATTCCCATTTGATAAATTTTGTTTCTTTTCCAAACTCCAGGAATGCAGTTTTGATAGTTGCTTTGGATTTACATAATTCGGTTTTCCGTCTTGTTTATAGTTAAATTTTTTTTTTTTGCTTACAGTAATGTAGAATTTGCCCATGGCGATTGTAGTCACTTAATCATCGGAACAACAAACTCAGTGTTGATAGTTTGGGATCTTCTGTCTCTGTCTGTTTTATGGATGGTTCCTGTCAAGGTGTCACTCCTTGTCACCGATCCTTATTCAAATCACGCAGCTGTTTTTACGAAACAAAATCAAGGTGAGCTTTTTAAACTTTTATCCGTTTAGTTTTACTTTCTCTGTGCTTAGGGTTTTAACAGCCATTCTTTATATTACAGATGTCACTCAGAGGCGTAGCATGCAATTTGACAACGTAGCACTGTGTCCATTTAAACCCATGAAAAATATCGAAGTATTGGGTGTTCGGTGAACACCTTCGTATTTGACCTTTTGCTTGGGTTTAAATGGACACAGTACAACGTTATCAAATTGCACGCTACACCACTGATGTCACCATTTCACTGTTAACCATGCAATTTAACCATTTTAACATATTCGCATTGTACTTAATTCTACAAAAGTTGCTGGGCAACAGCACTGATGCGCTCATTATACGCGAGCAGCACTCCTAGCAGCAAAACTGCGGAAGTTGAGTGAACCAAGTGACGCTATTTATCGGAAAACACTGCAAGCTCTTGAGCATTGTCGCGTAACTGATTCAGTGAAAAAAACTGCAGTTTAAGCCGCTTATGGTTAAAAGGGCCAATAAAAAAAAAAAAAAAAGGTGCGTTCTTTGAACATGAGTCTCCATACTCAATCATTTTGCTATTTAACTGATTCAGTGAAAAAAAAAACTGCAATTGAAGCCGCCTCTGGTAAAAGGGCCAGTAAAAAAAAAAGTGCGCTCTTTGAACATGAGTCTTCATACTCAATCATTTTGCTATTTAACTGATTCAGTGAAAAAAAAACTGCAATTGAAGCCACCTCTGGTAAAAGGGCCAGTGAAAAAAAAAAAATGCGCTCTTTGAACATGAGTCTCCATACTCAATCATTTTGCTATTTAACTGATTCAGTGAAAAAAACTGCAATTGAAGCCGCTTCTGGTAAAAGGGCCAATAAAAAAAAAAATGCACTCTTTGAACAATTGAACATGAGTCTCCATACTCAATCATTTTGCTGATTTTTCAGAAAGAGCACACCCGTTTTTTTCTTGGCCCTTTCTCTGGTAACGGCTTTAATTTGTCAAGTGTTTTTGGCCTGCAAGTTTATTCTTTATGGTTGTGTTTCTCGGCTAATATGTGTCTTTTTCCTCTTGCAGTTTTTATTTTTGAATCAACGTCTCCCACACCAGTATATTTTAAAGATGACATTTGTGATACGAAATACAAAGTTTTGTCTGCAATACATTTACCACATTCAGCTCAACGGGCTGTAGATAAATCAACGCCATCATGGCTCCAGCACTCACAAGTGTATTTTATAACCTCAGAAAAGGTAATTCAGTATTTTCTGCTCTTCTTGATTTTCTCCTAATTCTCATCGCTAAACTTATTCTGTGCTCCAAAACGTTTCTTTCGTTTATTTCAGATTGACTTTCTGCAGGTTGTCAAGTGTTGTTGACCTTATTTTTTTTGTGTCACGCTGAGATTACTCTTTTGTAATGTTGTAGCCTGAATTTCACCTGAACGAAAATTAAGTTTTTGGTACCTTTGCACTTTGCATTTAATGGAGGGTATACTGATCAGATTTTGGCAATAAAGAAATAGTTACTCCAAACATTGACTTGTTAGAACATTAGAATTTTGAAGTCTTAAAAAATATATTAAGATCAATAGCAATTTGACGTTTTAAAAAACCTGTCGAGAGTATTAGCATTTTGAAGGTTAAAAAAAAAAAATAAAAAAAAAATGCCGTTTTGAAAATTGAAGCTTTAGTTTTGAGAAGGCACATCATTAGTGGATTCTGAGGCTCAGAAAAATGTATTTTTTGGTTATCTGAAGCCGATTTTGTGACTAAATTTTTTTTATTTCTTGTTCGAACACTTTTTTGTCGAGAATTTGTCTAACTTCCAAGTTTTTTTTCTTCCATAAAGCATTCAATTCAAGTATAAAAAATATGGAAGATGAAAAACACTGGAAATTTTCTATTTTTGTTACACAAAAGGTTCAAAAATATCCCAAGGAAGTTTTGAGAGAAATAGGCTTGAAAGGCTAAAAACTTGACTCTGAAAATATCCCTAAGTCATTGCTCAAATGCATTACAAGGTATACGAAATGAATTCCAACCCTTTCCTCTCCGATGTTGAATAGATGTGACAAAAAAAAAATTGTTTTCAGCTTATATGTCAAATATATTTGACAGGTCAATGATGCGAACGTCTGATATCGTCGCCCTTACTCCTAGACCATCGCATGGTGCTACCTAGCAGAGAGGTGAAGGACTACGTACTGAAGCACAACTAGGGACTAGGTGTGACTGTAAGACTGGGTCAAATGTTTACGGAGTGAAAAGGGTTAAAGATTCTTGAGAGATTAAACATCAGAAATTAGGAAGTAGAAATTTTGACCTAAATCTTTTACTCCTAAAAATTTTCCTAAAAATGGGTCTGTTGCATACTTTTGTTATAAGCAATATGGAGGGTTGATTCTGGTGTAAAATCGTGTGAAAATCACGATGTGATCACGTGTGAGAGCATCAAATAGTCTCAAATTCCACTCATAAACCCACAAAAGGTGTTTTAAGAACAGTCTAAGATGGCGGTCGAAAGGGCAAATCAACCCTACATGCATGCACCACAAGCACCAAAAGATGGCCGACGATGACAGTTTATAGTCAGGGGCGGCGCATGGGTCTATAAAGTGGGGGGGGGGGGGGCTTGAACTAGACTTTTTTTTTTTTGCTTGTAGGTTATAAACCAAGAAAAAGTGGGAGGGATTATGCCCCCCTCCCCCTCAGCCCTTATGACGCGCCGCCACTGTTTATAGTGTTGGTTAGAATGTAATCAAACATCTTACTTCCTCATAGTGCTTGCATTTTTTATCATTCTGCGTGTTTTTATCCGGTAAATTTTACTTTCTTGCTATTGTTTGTGATTACTATGGTGAATAAATTATGTTCTGTGTCAATTTGCCGGAATTTTGAAAAGGAAACGCCGGGCAAGTACCTACTTTGTCGAATGCCGTTGTCGGCCATATTTCCTGGTCGTACTGCATGCATGCAGGGTTCATTCGCCATCTTAGGCTTTCTTTTAAACGCCTTTTGTCAGTTTAAGAGTGGATTTTGAGACAATTTGATGCTCTCAATGTGATTTTCACACAATTTTACACAAGAATCAACCCTCCGTAACGGTATAGCAAAAGTATGCAACAGACCTATTCCTAAAAGGGTGAGGTTGGTTTTGTAAGGATTAGTGTTTTACATTTGCTTTTGCTTTCTCAAATACATCTACTTTTTCCATAATTTTTTGATTTTTTATAATTCTCTCTTTTCATGTCATAAGAAATTGTTTGCGATTGAGCGGTCGAAGAATGAGGTTGTTGCCAATGGAGTTCAGTTCATTCCGGAAACATTGAGTGCACCGCTTACACCCTTCCAAGCCTTGGTTGCTTCCTTAAGTAAATCTGATGCTCAGAAAACTAAGCCTCTGCATCATGTACAGTTTGGTCAGCCACAAGAAGCCACCGTAAGAAAGGTATGTTTAACCTCTCCCAATTTCTTGAGTCTTTTATGCTGCATGCTTTCTTCAGTGCTTATCTGGGTATTTTTAGTATCTCCGTATTTGGGGTTGCCATAAACGGGATAGTCCAGGAAAACAGGGAAAACACAGGAAATTTGTTTCCCCCGCATAGATCCAATTTCTTATGGATTTGTAGGGACTGTAAATATTGAAGTGAAATGATGTGCGGTTAGCTACCAACTGCGAAATCTACTTTGATGTCACATAGTCAATGCAAAATGATTAAGTGCCGACAGCTTACATTTGTTTTTTAACCGTGCTTCCATGTTAAATTTTTTTGCAAGGAAATTACAGGGAAAACACTGGGAATTTAGAAACCTCCAAAGAGTGGCAACCCTGAGTATCTTTGAGTATTTTCTCGTAATCAATACTCGTAATGGAATCTTTACCCATTTTTTTTTTTTTTAATTTTTTCTTTGAGATTCTTCCTTTTTAGGGTGTCTTATTTGGGACAGTATCCTCAAGTTATTTAACATCCAACGGCCGCTATATTTTTTTTTAATACTGTCTCTACTCATTGATATTGATATGCATTTTTTTATGATCTTAGAATTGCTGGCGAGTCACCATTATATTTTCCAAGCATTTATTTCTGTGCTCTACAACTATCACAATATCTCTTAAATTAGAAAGCTTTCCATTTAATTTCAATGAGCTGATCAATATGTTCCTCTTCAACTTCTCAGCAACTCTATCGATGTACTAGGACTTTCGAAAGAAAGTACCCTGCTTGAAATTCTTACTGTTAAATCTGTCCCTTATTTTCAATGAACTTTTGATTTTTTATGACATTATGACGTACTTTAAAAGGGGTGTTCTGATTAGTCCTCAAATACTTGAAAACTGCAAAATTGTTTAAAGATTGCCAAGATTTCAAAGAGTAAAAATTTCAACCGAGGTACTTTCTTTTGAAGGCTATAAAACATTATTCTTCCTAAAACTCTGAGTTTTGACTTATTTTGACACAGTATTTCACTTTTCTAATCTCGTGAAATATCCCTTAGTCAGTTTAAATGCAGTAAAGTTCCAAACAGAGTTGGCAAATTGTCTTTTTTGATCATGTGCGTAGGTAATCAATTGATTCTTAAAATTAATGGAGATGAATTTTAGCAGTATTCAGGGGTATCAATTTCAGTTGAACTGATGTTATTTGATGAACAATAATTTTTTTATCGCAAAATGTTGGTTTCATTGAAATTGGCACGCAGGGGCGCCATTTCAGATTTTCCTTGGGGGGGGCAAGGCCCTCCAAAAATTTTTTGGATGACCTTTTTTTTTTTTTTTTTGGCCGTGCATCTTGAAAAAATCTCTCTATCTCTCTGACTTGAATGGGGGGGGGCTCCATAAATTTGGATGACCTCTTCTTTTTTTTTTTTTTTGCCGCGCATCTTCAAAAAATCTCTCTGACTTGATTTTTTGGGCACATTGAAAATCCTTGGGGGGGGGGGCAATTGCCCCCCCTGCCCTCCCCCAAATGGCGCCCCTGTTGGCACGTCTGATTACTGCTAAAATTTGTCTTGATTACTTTTGAAAAGTAATGTGAAGACCATGCCGACGTGCCAATGGCACGTCTGATTACTGCTAAAATTTGTCTTGATTACTTTTGAAAAGTAATGTGAAGACAAGTAATTGATTACAATTTGCCCAACTCTGATACCAAACATATCTAAATTAGAGAACTAACCAAGGCAGGTTCCATGGTAACAGGGCTGTCTCCTGACGCCTTAAAATGGCAAGGAAACTACATCATTAAAACATTAAAAGCCGCGGAACAAATTAATTTTATCATAAAAGTATGCCTTCTGGCAAGTTTAACAATAATGGACCTTAAATTTTAATGAACTCGTCGGCCGTCTGACGTAAAGGCGTTTGTTGAATCTAATGTTTCAAAATCTCCAAACTTATTTTCATTTTTTCAACCGCGATCAGTCATTTAAGTATGTACTTCAATTATGTACTTACTTGTACTTTATTTTTCTGTGTCTCTAACTCATGAAGAATAAAGGAAAAATATTCACGATTATTTGTACATACATTGTCCTTCGAAAAATTTAAAATGTAAAAGATGATCATGAGACGTTGGATTCGACTTACACCTAAACGTCAGATGGATGACGAATTATTGAAATTTCACAACTTCTAAAGGTACAAATGTTCTTTCTGCCGTGGCAAAATGACTTTGTTCATTCCGACGTACAGACTCTTATAAAGCTTTGTAATTTCCATAATTTATAAACTTTATGGTCTGTTGTTGTCAAACTTGCTAAACAAAGTATTACTCAAAATTTTCATTTGTTTGGTAGCTTTAGATGTTCTAATGAAGCAATTTCCAGGGAGGCAAAATGTTCTGAAAACGCCAGAAGTTTTACGCCATCCGGGATTTTTTCCTCACAAATTTTCAAAAAATTTCCTTTAAAAAAGGTGAAAATTTATGGCTCTTTTGTGTTGCGTATTTTAACACTGCCAGTACTCAAAATGACCAATATTTTTCAAAATTTTAAGGCCTTTCTCCTCCAAAAGATCGGGCATTTTTAGCAACGCTGGCAATTTCAGTGACATTTTTCAGCATCAGCAAAAAGTCTTGTCGCTGCAGAATCATTCATGCAAAGGAATAATAACTGCATTGGAAACATTTCTTTAAAAAGAACTCAATCTCCGTTGGAGTTTAGCTTTCTGATGAAGACCTCATGCAAAGGCGCATCAAGGAATTTTTCCATCTCTCTCTCCACTTCCATGAATGCATTTTTTAGAGAAGGACAGAGATAGACCTAAAGTCACGCGATAGCTTCTTCTTCTATCTTACTCCAATACTTGCATTCAAATGGGCTGAGGTAGAAAAAGAGAGAGACAGAAGGACCATTCCCCGGCTCCACCTTTGACCTTAGGCAAGCTTATTTTGTTCTCGGAAAAAAGAAAGCCAGATCTACATTATCATTTTATTCGACTGCAAGTAAATATTATTTCAACCATCATAAGTAAGAAATATTCACAATTCATATCACCATAATACCTAAATAAAAATAAAACTTGAATGTAAAAATTATTGTAATGATAGGCATTTTACAAATGATGATGAAACAACAATGTTTCTCTATATTTACAAACACGTCACTTCCCTTTTTTTCTCTTCAATTATAGTTTTAATTTTTTATACAACTTTAAAAATCTGCTGGAAAGTTTATTCCTCATTTGAAGGTTTTGTTAACTTTTTAAAAAAGTTTGTCTGCAGAGTTTAAACTCAGCAATCTAACGATTTTACTGCTTTTCTATTATTTGCGTTGAACACAGAGACGAATAGAGACCCAGCACAAAACTTGCGACAGGTGTCCCTTTTTCCAGCTTAATTTTGGTTGGTGCTCATCGAAGCAACAGTCAACAGTTGCCTACTGTTGACTGATGAGCAAAATGGGAAGGCTGATTGGTCCACGGATATACAGAGCGGGTGGTTTGAATTTGCCAAGTGAAACCAAAACAAAACCTGTTTCTGTCTCCGGGACTGCGGACCAATCGCAGCCTTTTATTGTGCTCACTACTCAACAGCAGGCGACTGTTTGTTGTTCAAAGCCGGTGACTCCCGAACGAAATTGGGGCATCCAACTTGCCTCACATAGGTTGTGCTGGGTTTCTATGTTTCTTGTTAAACACCACTATCATTGTAGCTTTTTTGGGAATTTTCCAAAATTTATTCTTTGGATTTTTCGAAAAACAGATGAGAAATCTTGGAATTTTTTTTTTTAAAAACCTCTTGACGCTTTTTCAAAGTAAAGTAAGTTCCACCCTAATTGTTCCAAATTTCTTCATCTTTTGCGTGAAAAATTCAATGGTCTAATTTCAAGAAATTCCCAAAACAGCAACTCTGATCTCTATTGACTCACAATTGAAGTATCTGACTGAATTACAACTACTATGAACAATTGTTAGGTACTTTAAACAGTCATCATAAATAGTTCTAACATTTAAAACTAAAAGTATAAAAATATAACTAATTTAAATTATTATTCAAAGAGCAACAGATCTCAGTAAATTCTTAAGTACTCAGATTTTTTTTTTTAAATTTTCGAATTTCATTAGTTTGTTCCATGACTGGGAAAAGTAACAAATGAGTTTGTTGGCGTTTCTCTAAGTTTTTATTCTAGGAGTGATTCCTCCAAAAGTTTTTTTTAAATACGACAATCACTTTCATGTATTTTATTTTCTTCTGAATATCATTCAATAATGAAGCAGACTTCGATGAATGCTAAAACATGTTGAGCTCACTGTAGGTTGTCCCTGTATACTTTTTCATCTAACAACAAGCCATGATTTTTCTTACTATTTCTTAACTTTTTGGGGGGTTTTTTATGCAAGAAAAGTAATACAAATTTCATACTATGTTTCTATTGAGACCTTTTTACAGGCTGTCCCAAGAAAGATTAGACTTGACAACTTTACAGCATGAATGAAATGATCTGCTCACTGGTGCAACCAGGATCTCTTCTATCTCTCTCATTTCCCATTTGAATGTATAAGTAGGAAAGGACAGAAAGAGGGGGTTTTATCCCCTTGTCCATCCTTGTCTAACATACGTTTCTTAATGGAGAAAAGAGAGAGATGAAGAAACTCTCGGTGCGCTACTGCGTCTGCTGCTTACTGCTACTGACCAATTAGGTCTTGTGATTGGGGGTTTGAAACTGATGTTTTTGTGGAAGCCGTAGACCTGTCAAGTCCCATCATTTTTGGGACAAGCTGTACTTTTTTTTTTTTTATTTTTCATCGGATTTGAATCCTCATCATTTTTTCTAAATATCTCCTGCTAGTGAGTCTATTAACAAGATGATTAATTTTCAAAGTCCTTTGGTTTCAGTTTTTTACAATCAATCTCCTATCCCCACGTGTATTTTACAACCTTTGTTTTCTTCATCTTTTTCCAAGACAGTCGATCGATTATTTTTACCATAGTAACTAAAATAATAATACCAATCATAGGTTATTCAGTAAGTACATGAGGTTCCGTGTAGCTTTGCATCTGTTCTTCAGTCTAGCTTTTCAGTCATTTATAAGACTGATCAGTTCTGCACATTTGCCGGGGAAAAAAACACATTCCTAAGGTAATAATTCCCAAACATTGAAGGAACAGGAAAAAGCTGTTGCCGCAGACAATTTGAAACTCATATTCATACTCCGAACCCATCTTTTTGTTTTCTTCTTTTCCCTCTTCCAACTTCTAACCTCCTCGTCCATCCCCCCTTTTTTTTAATCTTTCTTTTCCTGTATGAAGTTGAGAACCTTTTCGCAGAAGGACCTATCCCCTTCAGAGGCCGAGCTATCCTTGGACAAAAACAATCCTTATTTTGCTGTTATTCTGGATGAATTAGCTTTCACCCAGTGGATGTGCTTTAGTCAGTATTTTGTTTTATTGAAAAGTCGCCAACTTCGACATCGTTTGATCAAGTCTAGTTTTCTGTATCGTAAGCAGTGCCACTGTGGAACTTGGCGCATGTTTTCCACCTCCTGTAACAAAAAAAAAGGAAAAAAATTAATTGGTCTGTCTGTTGAGCCTGTATAAAACAAGTTCCATCAAATTCCTTAGAGCCGTTCTTTAGGAATTGGAAATTTTACCACTTTCACCCCATCTTTCTCTCCTAGAACTACCACATTTTAAGTTTTCTGTTAGAAATGAATGAGGATTCAACCCTTCTTCTGTCAGAGTTATCACCAAATTTCGAAGAAATCCAGAATTCTCATAGCTATTTTGGAGAAATTTTAATGTTTGGTCTATTTTAGGGATTAAAAACCTCTCTTCGGACTCTCCACTCTTCTGCAAAGTTGATTGCCAATAACAGGGTGTCTAGAGCATCAGAAAGAATCTGGGCTGCCTGGAATTGTCAGGGAATCGGACCCTGTCAGGGGAAATATATAACCATCAGGAAATTTTGATTGAAAGCCAGCCTTATCAGGGAATTTGAATGGAAAGCCAGTCTCATCAGGGAATTTGAATTGAAAGGCAGTCTTATCAGGGAATTTGAATTGAATGCCAGTCTGATCAGGGAATTTGAAATGACAGCCAGCCTTATCAGAGAATTTGAATCGTAAACCAGGGAACAGAACCAGTGTCTTTAATTTTCATAAAATTGTTTAACTTGGTGAAGTTTGAGTCTTCAAATATGTTCAAGTTTCTACAGCAAGATGATATCATGACACCATAAAAAAAATCGAGGAATATCATTGAAAATCAGGGGAACCGTTGTGTGATTGATTGACCGATTGACTAACTAACTAACTACTTAAGTTGAGAATGTTTGCTTAACTGTATTTTTAATGTTCGCACTCGTTCACACAGAATCTTATGGAGTTATGCGCAGGGGCATGTCAAGGTTTTCGGAGAGGGGGGGGGGGCAAAGTTGCAATTTTGCCGCCCCCAAAAACTATGAATTTGATTACTTTTTTTTTGGCTTGTGCACTTTTATTTTGCCGCCTTCGGTGATACACTTTGAAATTTGATAACCTTTTTTTTTGCTTGTTCACCCTGATTTTGCCGCCCCCGGTAGAGTGCCGCCCTGGGGGGAGGGTACCCACATGCCACCCTCCAAGCACGCCTATGGTTTATGTAAACCACTGCGGGCGATTAATCGTGATTATCGTCCGCTCGTACGCGGAGGCTTTTAACCCCTTGAGACTGATTTTATCGTTTATTGTGGCTTTTTTGTTGTCAAATTGTGCTCAAAATCAATTTTTTTCTCTCTTGTCCACAACCTTCCGCAGTCATCCACAGTCTTACAGAAGACTCTGACAATGAGTAAAATTCTGTTAATCGCGGGCGGATGAAAAAAGACGGCTTTTGTAAAATCGGATTGTGAGGACCTCGATACGCGACTCGTTCGCTATCACTCTGCTGCTGCCCGCTTCTCAGACCAAGAACTGATAGCTTGCTGAGAGTGATTGTGACTCAGAGCTGCCGATTTGCGTAGATTTAATGACATTTTGAAATTCACCGAAGAATTCCACCGGTTGAGAAAAGATTACAGAGTTTAGTTCAGGGTATGACTGTAATGCACAAAAATACTAGCGTCTTTTATCTTTTCTCAACCGGTATATTTTAATTAATTATAACGGCATTTCCACCGATTGAGAAAAGATTACAGATCAGAGTATTTTCGTGCATTACAGTCATACACTGAATTGAACTATGTAATCTTTTCTCAACCGGTGGAATCATCGGTAAGTTCAAAAATGTCATTAAATCCACGCAAATCGGCAGCTCTGTAAATGTGACCGCCCATCCACCCCTCCTCCTCTCTCGAGGCTTCTTAACTCGCAGAATTCTTTGATTCTATTACCGTATTTTTACTTTTTTTTAATCTTCGCAGTCGTTTACATGGAATCTTATGGAGCATATTGAACGGTGAGAGCCTGAAAGCCACTGTGAGTGACTATATCGTTCACATGCGCTGTTGCTTGTAGCCCTTTGGCTCGATTTGTACCGATTTTTTTGTTTTTTTTTTTTTTCTTCTTTTTTTCCGTCAAATTTGCTCAAAAACAATTTTCGATTTGTGCTTGAAGAAACCTGTAATTTTTTTCTTCTTTTTTTTCCCGTCACATTGTGTTCAAAAACAATTTTCTCGACAAGAAACAATGGGTCTATTGCATACTTTTGCTACAACAATATAGAAACCTAGATTCTTATGTAAAATTCGGCGAAAATAATGATGCGCACATTAAAAACGATCAAAATCCAATCACTAACCCAGGAAATCACTTCAATTTCAAACAGCCCGCGCTACCCTAGACACTATTTGCACCGGTATACTACTGCATAGACGGAACCACCGTGCATAAGTGAACAACATCGTAACTACAAAATGATGGAATTCTCTTCTAAATACTTACATGAACTATTGGCTGCATTTGCTGTCTGGTCTTTTCGGTTTATCAAAGATTACAAAATAATGTAAGAAATGTACGCATCTAATCGAAACATTCCAATGTTTGTAAGTTCTGTTCTTGTTTACATGAACGAGATGGTTCCATCTATGTAGTTAAAAGTCGTTGATATAGTGTCTAGTGTAGCGCGGGTTTTTTGAAATGGAAGGTATTTTCTGAGTTAAAGAGTGGATTTTGAAAGTTTTTAATGTGCACATCGTTATTTTCGCCGAATTTTACGTTAGAAACAAAGAGTTATATTGATGTAGCAAAAGTACGCAACAGACCCATTCTCAATTTGTGCTCGAAGAAACCGGTTTTTTTTTTTTTTTTTTATTTTTTTTTTTTCCCCCTGGTGTGCGTTCACCATCTTCCACAGTCGTCCACAAGACTCCATGTAAAAATTTTGTCAACTGCGACCGGATGAAAAAAGACGGCTTTAATCTCTCAGCCGTATTACGCAAGAGATGAGCGCAGACATAGTTAATTGGGATGGATGCAAAAGGGATGGGACCTACGATTTGCGAGTGCGGGCGGACATGCGGGACTGGCAAAGGCCAAAGGGTTAAGGGGGAGGGAGGGAGGGAACCAGGAAAGGAGGGAGGGAGGGAAGGAGCTCTTTGCACGTATCCATATCAACTGAAGGATGAGTCGTGTTTCCGTTGAGTGTCCTGGTGTCCCCTTCCATCATCCCGGAGGAGTCAAGTGTGTGCAATTTCTTAACTCAGCAATCTGGTCTCTTAAAAATAAACTGGTTTCATCTGGCCTTTCGTTCGAATTCGATGCATTTCGTATGTCAGAAATGTTTTCCTCTCGTTTCAAGGGGCTAATGACCTGTCGCGTCGCTACCCTCCGTACTATACACTGCATCGCCCTGTCTGCCTGCCTGAATGAAATCCCTGACAATAATACAGGTACCTACTTTTGGACAGTCGAAGTCGCCACAGTCAGTCAAGTCAGTGGGCTGAAATGTTGAAAATTGGCGGCAAAAAATACGCAAGTTTAAGGTGGATCCTCAGCGTTTAGCTCCGTATTCTGTCACCACAAGAAGATATGTTCTTTAAATGGGTTAAAAAAAAAAAAAAAAAAAAAAAAAAAAAAAAAAAAAAAAACATGGTAAATGCAAATAAATGGAAAAAAAGGCTTCGTCGGAGCCTCAGAAGCCCTTTTTAGGTGCTGTTTTTAATTCATTTGCATTTACCATGATTTTTTTTTCCCATTTAAAGAACGTATCTTCTTGTGGAGGCAGAATATGGAACTAGACTTCGACAATTATCGTGAATTGAGATTGATTGAGATTGATTGAGATTGATCGACAACCACCCAATTATTTAAGAAATCGACCGACCGTCAATTAATCGACCGATCGTCAATTAATTGACCGACCGTCAATTAATTGACTGATGGTCAATTAATTGACTTGTGGTCAATTAATTGACTGATGGTCAATTAATTGACTGATGGTCAATTAATTGACCGACCGTCAATTAATTGACTGATGGTCAATTAATTGACCGACCGTCAATTAATTGACTGACGGTCAATTAATTGACTGACGGTCAATTAATTGACTGATGGTCAATTAATTGACCGACCGTAAATTTAAATTGACTGATGGTCAATTAATTGACCGACCGTCAATTAATTGACCGACCGTCAATTAATTGACTGATGGTCAATTAATTGACTTGTGGTCAATTAATTGACTGATGGTCAATTAATTGACCGACCGTCAATTAATTGACTGATGGTCAATTAATTGACCGACCGTCAATTAATTGACCGACCGTCAATTAATTGACTGATGGTCAATTAATTGACTGATGGTCAATTAATTGACTTGTGGTCAATTAATTGACTGAGGGTCAATTAATTGACCGACCGTAAATTAATTGACTGATGGTCAATTAATTGACTGATGGTCAATTAATTGACCGACCGTAAATTAATTGACCGACCGTCAATTATTGACTGATGGTCAATTAATTGACCGACCGTCAATTAATTGACCGACCGTCAATTAATTGACTGATGGTCAATTAATTGACCGATGGTCAATTAATTGACCGATGGTCAATTAATTGACCGATGGTCAATTAATTGACCGACCGTCAATTAATTGACTGATGGTCAATTAATTGACCGACCGTCAATTAATTGACTGATGGTCAATTAATTGACCGACCGTCAATTAATTGACCGACCGTCAATTAATTGACTGATGGTAAATTTAAATTGACTGATGGTCAATTAATTGACTTGTGGTCAATTAATTGACTGATGGTAAATTTAAATTGACCGACCGTCAATTAATTGACTGATGGTCAATTAATTGACTGATGGTCAATTAATTGACTGATGGTCAATTAATTGACCGACCGTCAATTAATTGACCGACCGTCAATTAATTGACCGACCGTCAATTAATTGAGATATAGTCAATTAATTGAGATATCGTCAATTAATTGAGATATCGTCAAATAATCGAGTATTTTTCCCTACACCTGCACAATTTCTGATCAGCGTGATCATGCTTAAAAATAGTGTTTTTGTTGAACGAGTTCATATTTGCGTCGTGGTTGTCACGGTTTCTTCTCGACGCTCGATGCCTCAGTTGACGAACGGGCCGTGCCGTGCGTTACTTCACCTCACCCGCCACAGCGTGCTTCGTCGTTTTTCGACACTTCTCTCTGTCTTTTTCCCTCTTTCTTTCTCTTATCTCACCCTCACTCACTCACCATCACCGCAGCTGGCCTTTTCCCCACTCAAGTATTCACCCCATTAGACTGCCCAGTGCCCATGCTTGTGTCGCATCCGTGTTCACTGAGTTCACTGCATTTTGTCGTAGGGTTATTCTCACAATCACACTCATACACGAGCCTCGCCCCTTTGATTATGAAAGTCGTTTTGACTCTCTTCTATCTTCCTACTATGAATTACCCTTGTTTCTCGGTTCTTCCGTCGAGGTTTTTTTTTTTTTTTCTTTCTGGACCATCGCATCGGCCGTTTAAAAAAGGCAAGTCTAAGAGCTACGACAAAGCTAAATTAAACGCAAATATTTTCATTTGCAAATATCTCGAGACCTATGTATACTCAACCGATTTCAATAAATTTTTTTTTAATATTTTCGAAACTCGTTCGTTTGAACAACAGAAATCGTCAGAATTACCACATAAGTAAAACTATTATGTAGTAGGTAATTTTGATGTAATTTGTCATCACAATGCACTATGTTTGGGAAAGAGTCCCCCCCCCCCCCCTTTTAAATTTTTAAAGGTTGCAGAAAAACAAAAAAAAAAAAAACCCGGAACAGGGTGAATTTGTCATCACAATACACTATGTTTAGAAAGAGTCCCCCCCCCCCCCCCCCTTTTATATTTTTGAACGGTTGCAGATAAAGAAAAAAAAACAAAACAAAAAAAAAAAAAAAAAAAAACCCGGGTACAGGGGTTTGTCATCACAATACACTATGTTTAAAAGAGTCCAGTCCCCACCTTTTATATTTTTAAACGGTTGCAGTTAAAAAAAAAAAAAAAAAAAACAAAAAAAAAACAAACGGAACAGGGGTAATTTTGTCATCACAATACTCTATGTTTAGAAGAGTCCTCCTCCTCCCCCCCCCCCCCCCACCGTTATTTTTTTGAACGGTTGCAGATAAAAAAAAAAAAAAAAAAAAAAAAAAAAAAACGGACCGGGGGTTCGTGGCGGATCTAGAAATATATAAAGAAGGCTAAACCCCAAAAAGGGGGGGGGGGTTAACGTCGAATTTGTCAATGAAAGCCCGCATCACTTTTCCAAAAATCCCCTCAAAGACTGCGAAAAATTTTGTTTATTACAGTCCCTTTATTACTGCCTTGGTCCACCTATGGCCCGATATTCATACCGTTTGTCTGAACAGAGTAGGGCAAAAATTATTCGGAAATTATTCGGTGAGTCAGGCAACGCCGAGTCAATCGAATTAATCTACGAATAATTCTACAATTGACCTATACCTTCCGTGTGTTTTCTTTTCCTCAGCTCAGGTAGCAGATCTAGTTTTCAGTGTTCCCGGGAGTCATTTCTTTAAACTCTCATTATTTGGTTGCCCAACTCTTCCGTATGAGAGCTAGTTTTAGGCGTTCCCAAATTTTTACTGGCGTATTTTGTAGGGGGGGGGGGGGGGATTAGCCCAACTTATGATTTTCAAGTAACTTATATCTTATTCCGATCGTTACAAAAAGGTGCTCAAAACTGAGCATTTCAGCGCAAACTCCGGTTTAAATATTTTTTTTATTATTTTTTTATTTTACTGTCGAGATGCGATAAAGGGTCAACGTTCTATCTTGGTTCATTCTAAAAAATCAAAACACTTTTTTAAAAATTCAAAAGGGAGAAAAAAAAAAAACAAACACAAAAACCCCCTTAGGAGTTGAAAATTCTGTAAAAACTGCAAAGTAAGTTACTTGCAGACAAAGAAGTTTTGAAATAGTAAACGTTTGGTTTTAGCGCCTTTTTTTAAAAATGTTTGCCTCTCAGGCGAAGGAAACCTCAAAAACTGCGATGGACGACTTCCTTTAAATAATAGATGAGAGGGAAATGTTGTTTAAAATTTTTTGGGCGAACCCGTATTTATTTCGGAAAAGTATTTGCTTATTATAGTATTTTAAATTCGTCGCTTTGAAAATGCTGACTTTTTAAAAATAGGAGTGATATTTTGATAAAAATGGGTTTAAATCGAACATTGACCGTTTATTACATCGGAAACGGAAAACAATAACGATCTCCGACGACTTGCGCAAGAAGGCATAGAATTTCTCGCCCTTCCGAATGCTGTATCTCAAGGAAGGATGCCCCCCCTCCGAATTTAAAAAAAAAAAAAATACGTTTTTAGATGAGCTTTTCGCAAACTTTTTTGGAATGTCGCATTTACTATTTTTATTTTTTTTTTTTCCTTTCCCTTTTTTCGTCCTGTTCATCCTAAACATGTTACCCATAAAAATCGCTATTCCACTCTTACAATTTAGGTAAATTAAAGAAACCCCACCTTAAAAACTGACAACAGTGTTACATAAAGCCCCCCCCCCCAATCACCTTTAGGGACTCCTCTACATCAGAATACTTAAATGCGGCCTTCGACTTATCACTCTTGTCAAAAAGAGCGTAATCAATGGGGCAACGTTGCTTTTGGTCTTTTTAAAACCATTCAAAACATAAAATTCGATTTACCATCGTATACTCGCCTACAATTTTCTTAAACTTGTAAAATAGAAACGTTACCGGATTACACGCAAAGCCTCGTGGGGGGGGGGGGGCGCCTAAGATGAAATTGGACTTATGAAACAAAATCAATACAGTAATGAAGGAGAAAAATTGCATGGAAGGACAGACATTAAAACATATTTAAAAAAAAGTTCAATTTGTTGCTCCTAATATTCAAGTTCGTGCGATTGGTTGGTTCGGAACTAATTTAGCGAAACGTGCGATGTAGCAACGTTGCATTTTGTCAATTAAAATTTGTGATATGGAGATAAAATCCTAGGGTGTTGCGTAGGCTTGCATAGATATCTAAAACACAATATTTTTTTATGGTTTTAAATATGGCCAAGAAAAAAAGGAAAAGAAAAAATGCCATCTTTTTCCCAATACCCCCCCCCCCATCCATGATTTTTTTGACACCCTGGCGAATTGTCGTTTTTACAAGCTCCCTTCCTATCATCGCACGCTTCACCACTCTTCAAAAGCAAGTGGTTTTGGGGGGGGGGGGTGTTGCATAGCATGTAAGTACTAACCAAACACTTGCACTCACCGCAAGTTATACACGGGCCTAATTTGGTTCCAACCAGCGAAAATTTTATTGAAATCGGTTCAGTACAGCTCGAGATATTCGTAAATGAAATATTGCTGTTTTCTGGGAATTGTATGCTCGATTTCCTTTTCGCCCTGTGTCTTTCTTACTACCTTTACCTCTTCTGGAGGTGTCACTTCAGATCTTGCCTGGGGAGTGGGTAAGGAAAAAAGAACTGATTTTTTCTGTTGCTTCTCATGCGTTTGGACCCAAAAAAAATTTTGACCATCGAGATCTTTGATGAGTTATGATGACCCTCATTCCCTTTTTCGCTTGCAATCCAAGCAAAGGGGGGAAAATCACAAATTGAACACATTTATTCAACTTCTTACAAATAATTAAGAACTTTCTGGACCTAGACTCGCTAAATTTGACCCTCTTTTTTCTATTCTTTTTTCTCTTTTCAGGTTTTTTTAATTTTCCGTCTTAGCCGCTGATATATCGGCTGATAAACCTAAAAAAATCAGAGCAATTTTTCGCACGATTATGCTTGTGCTTGTTACGTCCTCTAAATTACTAAAAATGAGTAGAGCATGGCTTCAGTGTAATAATAAATCGCCTAAAGCAATCAGCAGTCGGAAATGGGGCTATTGCACACTTTTGCTACAAGCGATTTAATAGTCGATTTTAGCGTAAAAACCAAAAAAAATAACGATGGCGGCACTAAAAACTTCCAAATCCACTCCAAAACTCAAAAAACGCAGTTATTTGCGCGAGCGTAATGGGGGCCCAAAGGCACTAACAAGGGGAAATTCCCTCTAACAATTCTGAAACTCCATCAAAAAGTGACCAATAAGAGACTACTTTCATTTGACCCCGGGTTTCACTAGGTGTTGCGGCACCATTCATCGGATGTGGATCATCACTCTGATGACTAATTACTCGGTGAATCATCCTTGTCAACATAGAAAGAGTGACGAAACTAACAAGGGGACGGTACGACATGTCCGCGGCCAATCCAAAAAAATTTTACGGGAAAATGTGGCCTAGGTGATACCATTTGACGGCCCATAGTCCGTTTTTGCGAATGGGCCCTTTTAAAAGGCCCAAATTAGCGCACGCGTATATACTTGTAATTTCGGCCCTTCGCTTCATCTAACGCCGGTGGCCCAAGCGACTACGGCGCCAGGTGGGAAAACTGACACGTTCCGAGTTCGAATCCCGGTCGCGCCCCCCTTCTTTTTGCACTCGGATATTTCACAGTTACTGCGTCTGCATGCTTCTCCCTGAAATTTATGTACATATCACGGAAAATTATATGTTTTTACTTTAAAATTTTACAAAATGCATGCAAATGTTAACAAAATGCACAGATAGGTGTACGTAGAAAGAATGAGGAATAGATAACATCAAGTATATGGAGATGATTCAAAAAAAAAAAAAAAAAAAAAAAAGGCTGGAGACTTACCCATATTATTTGTGAAGAGGTGGACGAAAAAAGCGCACAAGCGGGGGTGCCGATGAAGAGGAAATCAATTATAAGAAACAAAGAGAAGTAATGGATAACTTTTAAAAAAAAATTCAAAATCGAAAAAAAACGGGGGGAAAAAAATCTAATGGACACTTGAAGCTAAAAATTAGTATTAGTAAACACTTATTTACGTAAAAAAAAAAAAAGAAAAGGCAAAACGGAATAGAAAAAAAATTAAAAACGAACAACAAGATGAAAAACAAAAGGCAATTTCGGGGGTGATATAAATCATAAAAACAAACGAAACACAAGAATTTGCCACATCGCGCACACCGGATGAAACCTTTTCCTCCACAATCGACACAAGTACTCGGCAGGACCTCTTGTGCGAAGCAAACTTGGTTGACCGTGTTAAAATGTTGATGGACCTCATCGATGATCCTGATGCTATCCAGGCGTATTTTATCATAGGCTGAAATGCAGGAGATGATAGTTGGTGGTGGATGATGGAGTGGCCCTTTAAATTGCATCTTCCCTGGATGAAATGTGCCTTCCTGCCTCCAGTAGAACCGTGCTGTTGTGTAGGTTTTTATAAAAATTTTAACCTGCCTGAAAAAAAAAACATCGAGCGGCGGGGCGATCGGCGTACAGTGGGGTGGTATGATTTCTCCCGAGCTGTTACTTTCTCCGTCTTCGTTTGTAAATCTTTGGGGAACAAGGAGGGATTTTTCTGTCCGCCCCAAGGTCGAGTATGAGAAAAAAATTTTTTATTTTCAACGTATGGCGCAATTATGGTCTCGGTGAAGGTTAGAACGTGAGATTTTGTAAGTTTTCCGGATTTTGACGCAGTCACTTCAATATTTTTAAAATCTTCCATTAAATTATTTACGGCCACTTGAACTCGCGGACCGAACTTTCCCAGCGGCTCTTGCACGCACAAAACACTTTTGGAAGAAGTTTTCCTGACGCGGTCACGCAATACTGGGCTGTATACGAATGCGTAAATTTTGAAAAAACGCCTAAATAGGCCCCGGTGGTCTTTTCTCCACGGAAGGAAAGCGTCCTTTAACTGCAACTCGGTACTCGCATCCCGTCTGATCACTACTTAACACAAGTCTAAATCGAACTGCTTGCTTAAATTTTTTATAGTATTTTGAAAATTTGTCGCGATACGATCAATTTCATCAACATCCAGAGCTTTTTTCGATTTTTATACCGGTCACTTTGCGCTGTCGTATTTTATATTTGCCTTTAAACTTTGAGACCCATGAATCGGATGCTTTAAACTTAAAAATTTTTACTGTTTTTAAATTTTTGAGCCGCGATACAAGCCCACTCTTTAAGATTCCGCGATGTCACCGGTCGTCGATTTTTCCGCGCTTCTTTTAAATTTTTGGAAAATCCACTCATTCACACTTTTCGAAAACTCAATACGAGTCTCGCCACACTTCACTTCTTTTTTCCACCTCCGTAATTGCCGGCTACTTTTTAATACTGCACAACCGCGTCTTTTCAATGTTGGAAGAGACCAAGTGGGGTGCGCTCGCGCAAACCCGAACAATTTTTTTCTTTACCGAAAAGGGGAAAAACTTCATAAGATCGGTTTTCGTCTGCAACCTCATAGTCACTATTGGATGTTCCTGGCTCCGGCTCACAATCAGAAAAATCACTACCGTTATCAGTACGTCTATCGCACTCGTTTTTCACCGTTTCCCCGTCACTGCTTAAGTATAAGTCCTCAGAAAACTCGTAATTTGTAAGGACTTTGACGATACTATCGGCAAACTTTTTGCCCAAAAGCTCACCTTTTTCTGTCAAAAAATTTTGGGTTTTTGCCAACTAACACATTATTTTGACGCAAAAGTTGCTCACAATAACTAAAGCCACTTAAAATATCTTGACTCTCGTACAAATCAAGGTACGATGTAACTGTAACTAAACTGTTGTTATCGTTTTCGCGACTGCACGAAGCCATAACTTTCAACTTTAACTTTGCGTTCCGAAACGTCCCGAATGGCTCGGTGATGCAACACTGACTAATTAGAATAGGAAAATTTTGAAAAACCGTATACTTACCTTAACTTTCCTCATATCAAAAATTTTGGTCCGTCCCGCAATGCTATTTGAGATGGCCAAGCAACTATGTTGTCTGTGTGTAACCGGTAACCGGTAACCCAGGGCAAAATTGGTCGAAACAGTGGCCAAAAATCAACAAACGCAAATCAATTAAACCATGGTTTTTTTAATCTGATCTGGCGATGCCTCTTTCGATTATTTTTACCACACCAATTTTCCATAGCGATGCAATTTGAGTGCATAAAAATTTGGGCCCCGATAGGCTATACGCACGATATGTTTGAGATTTTTCAATTTGATGATTCATTGCCACTGAATCAAGCAGCTCTGCTCACTGTGCGCCAGACTTTGACGCGAAAGTCTCGTTATTTTAATCTTTTTGGATGTGAATAGGGAGACAGAGAAGATGCTCTTGTCTGTGGATCGGGAAATCACGGGCATGTTGATTGAGTGACTCCTCCCGAGTTACACTCGCGCAAAACAAAAGATCTCATCGGAAAACCCAAAGAATTCAAGTTCAAAGTGATAAACATGAGTAGTTACTGAAGTAAATAAAGCCCCTGTTATCACAAAACCAAAACCTGCCGAACGGTTGCTACGAGTATCACCAGAGCGGCCGAAACGTGCAATTTGGCAACATGGCCCCTTTTTTGTCGAATCATGTTAATAACGACCGAAATTCCAGGACGCAATTGCTCTCCATTTGAATCGATTGTTTTACATGCTGTCAAATCGTACACTTCGATTTTGAGCCTCGAGTGTTCATTTGATGTGTTTTTTTCCTTTCGATTTTTGAATTTTCTTTAAAATGTTATTTTCTGTGCATTTTGTTAACATTTGCATGCATTTTGTAAAATTTTACATGTAAAAACTATAATTTACCGTGATATGTACATAAAATTACAGGGAGAAGCATGCAGACGCAGTAACTGTGAAATATCCGAGTGCAAAAAAAAAGCGGCGGACCGGGATTCGAACTCGGAACGTGTCAGTTTCCGACCTGGCGCCGTAGTCGCTTGGGCCACCGGCGTTAGATGAAGCGAAGGGCCGAAATTACAAGTATATACGCGTGCGCTAATTTTGGGGCCCTTTTAAAGGGCCCCTTCGCAAAAAAGGACTATGGGCCGTAAATGGTATCACCTAGGCCACGTTTTCCCGTAAAAATTTTTTGGATTGGCCGCGGACATGTCGTACCGTCCCCTTGTAAGATAGGAAACTCCGATTGTTAGTGCTTTCGGCCACCATTACGCTCGCGCAAATAACTGCATTTATTGAGTTTAGGTGTGGGTTTTGGCAGTTTTTAGTGCCGCCATCGTTATTTTTTGGGGGTTTTTACGCCATAATCGACTGTTAAATTTGCTGATAGCAAAAGTTTGCAATAGCCCCATTGGTTTTGTTGTTTTTAGGTTGATTCGGCCGTATTCTTGTAAAATCTTGAGTGTCCAGGGCCCAATAAATGTACGGTACGGACGGTCCCTTGTTCTTGACCCCAAGTAGCGAATCCTCGCTTCTGATTTGTTAGGGCTGCACTGCACCTAACGTTAAAGAACAGGGGCCGTCTGTACCGTACATTTATTGGGCCCAGTTTACTAAATTACATTTTCCCCACTCACTAATGGAGGTTTGAGGCGTACATGAGGAGACCAGAAAGAAGTCGAGAAAGGGATAAGCGCTAAGCGTGAGGTTGAGTGGAGTTGCGACAGTTTCAGGGTGAAAAAATTGAAAAACCAAGTCACCAAGCAAAAAGTAAAAAAGAGTCGCAATTGAATGGAAGGCCGGCCTGCGTGCGTGGGCAACGCAGATAAGAGATCGAAAACGCGGGCAAGCCTCTGGTTGGCTGTAATCGTGGTGCAAAACTGTTTTAGGCCTTATGGAAATTAACATGGGAAATTCGTTCCGCAAAGAGGAAAAAATTCGGTAAATTTTGATCACCAAAATGCCGTTGCAAGAAACCGAAATTTTCGGTCCTGAGAACCGAATACTTTTTTGGAAGTACCGGAGGTCCGAAGACTTCGGTAATTAAACTTAAATTCCGCCCCTACTGAAGTTCTTTGTACTACCAATGAACTTCGGTAGTACTAATGAACAATTCGGTACTCGAGACCGAAAATGTCGGGTTTTCCCGCAACCAAACACTTCAGTGATCAAAATTTTTCCGAATTATTTTTTTCTGTGTACTTCTTAATTTTGTGATGGAGGTTAGGTTAATAGGTTTACGTTCACCGCCACTTCCACTGCCGTGCTAAATCTCATTTTGAATTGCGCGGTAAGAAAAAAGGCGGCGCAAGCGCTTTCTTGGCGACCCAATAAGAGCCCAAGGTTATAGATTAGGTATCAGGTATGCTCATCTGACTTCGCGCCACAAAATTTAGTGGCGTGCAGTGCAAAATCTCGGCAGCCAAGATGGCCGACAAAAGCAGAAAAATAGGCCGACTCGCCCAGGCAACTTCGGGCGGTACTCTCGAAGTCGCCCAAGTGAGTCGTTGTGTTTTTTGCTTTTTTCGGCCATTTGACTGCAGTGATTTCGAACTGCGCGCCACTGAGTTCGTGGCGTGAAGTCGATGAGCATTGAACATACCTGTATAATCTATAACCTTGGTTCGTAGGGATCTGTTCTCCATCTACCTTGGGAACACTGGATACTGCAGTCACTGCACTGATTGGAGAAATCCGTTTTTAAATAACCAGAAGCAAAAAACCGGCGGAAAGACAAAAATACAATGCGTACGGTAACATCACGCTGAACCGGTACTTTTAACGTAGTAAAATATGCCGAAAACTTAAAGCTGTTCGATCGGCACAAAGGCCGGACTGAAAAATTCATGATAAAAAGAGAAACAAGTGACCGTCCATCGTAATGAATGAATGAATGAATCCAACTTATTGATAAAAATTTGTATAACTATGAGGGTGGAAAACCCATACTAGAATGGAAAAAAAAATATCGTTGGGGCCCCAAGCCTGTGGGGGGGGGGGGGATTGCCGCGACTGCCCTACGGTATAGTTACGGCCCTGAAGTTCCCATTTAATATCGACTTTTTAATTCCCCAAAAAAAAAAACTGGTTAGAGAAGAAGAGTCCTTGGAAATTTCAAGAACTTTCATGTTTTAAGTAAAAATGAAATTTACATCAAGGGAATACCTAATTCCTTAAATGTCTCATTTCAGTTAATATCGTGAGGTTTTGAAAAGTCTGGGCGGGTGAGAGGTTTTGAAAATGGTGTAGGAATTAAAAAAGAGGCAAATTTTTAAAATAAATAAAGTTGATGCTTTGGAGAAAATTTACTTGCCAAATGTGAGATATGGGTTGTTAAAAAAAGGGGGCAGAGAAGAGCTCGGTTATTCCTAAAATAGATTCGATAGAGTTTTTCAACGTATCTTCAAAAAAAGTCAATGTTTGCAAAATATGCACTAAACCTTCAACAGCAAATTATTTCTGGTTAAATTTCCCTTTTTTGGCGTGAGAACACACAAAGAAAAAGTTCAAAAGAGTCATTCTCGAGAGTTTTTTTTTTTTTTTTTTTTTTTTTCAGTAAAAAATTTGGTTCAAATAGTCAATAAAAGCAAACGAGATTTGTTCAATCCTCGTAGTTATTCTAATGTCCTCAGTAGTGACCCGGATTTACCCTTTTGCCGCCTCTGGGAGCTATCTTGAATCGCCGCTCCTCACCGTTTATCAATGTGCTAATGGGGGATTAACCCCTTCCCCAAAAAGTTGAAAATTTTAGTGTTCTTAGATGCAATTCTCGCCTTTGTATATAGGAAAATCAAAACCAAAATGATCTCTTTTCTCCCG
The DNA here is from genome assembly GCA_011764245.1 of Trialeurodes vaporariorum. Taxonomy (NCBI): domain Eukaryota; kingdom Metazoa; phylum Arthropoda; class Insecta; order Hemiptera; family Aleyrodidae; genus Trialeurodes; species Trialeurodes vaporariorum. Next base: position 10,477,753 of record VMOF01000111.1, on the reverse strand, counting down.
CCCCCCCCCCCCCCCCCCCCCCCCCCGAACGAAACCAATCGAGACCCAGATGCACTATGATGCATAAAATCTAAAAACAACGCGTGTAAGAAAATTTTAGGATGAAAATGGACAGGTAATTGACTCCGATAACAAACTTCAAAACGCATGATGTAATACACATAACTCGAAGGACTATTCATAAATTAAAACTTAAAATAAAACAATCAGAATGGAAACTGCCGTAATAAGAGCCAATGGAAACAGTTTTTCGGATTCAAATTTTAAATTTCTCAAAATGGCGGACATGTCTCTGTCTGCAAGGGCATATACCGGGGAAAGGGGTAGAGATGCAGTCCCCAAAAAACGCCAAAATAAGAGGGAAAATGTAATAGATTGCCGAATGTGAAAAATGTGATATTTGCGCGCTAAATGATCCCCCCCCCCCCGTCTGGATTTTTTTCTGGACAAGCCCTGGTGTCTCTGTCTTTCGCATTGCTTTATGGCTTTTAAATTTGGGGGCTGAAGCAGCTTCCTCGCTCGTCGTGTCTCGTTTGGGGGGGGGGGGGGGAATGTTTGTAAGTTTTTTTTATTTGACATTTTATTTCACCGTAGAAATTTTGGGGCTGGGTTTTTTTTTCCCTTTTTCTTTTCTTCTTCTTTCCCTTCTTTTCCTTCCCCTCTTTTTTACTATCACAAATAAATATTGCCGATCCCACAATTTTTCCGATGTGGGGAGATGCCCTTTTTGCACCCCTCCAAATCCGTCCCTGGGTGTCTAAAATTTCTAACAAGATTCTCCTCGTTTTTATCTTTTTTCAGTAGAAAAAATTCACTAATCCAACTTCTTGAAACTTTTTCTCCCATTTTTCCAAAACCCAAAACGAGACCAGTTATGATTGTGACCAAATTGACACCTTTCTTCGCCTTTTAAAATTTCTTGATCGCCATAATGATTAAAAATTTACATGATCTCAGGTCCATACCCATGTAAGAACCCGAAGCGGGCGTGCGCGAGTTTTGATGTTGAGTTTCCCTTCAACAGACTCAAAAATTTAGCTTTAAAGAAGGAGGATAAGGAGATCAAGTAGCTACATGGAGAGGCAAAAAAAAACTGATCACTGGTTAAGAGAGCAAGCAGAGGCAAAAGCGGTAATGGGAAAGAATAAAGCAAAGGGGGGACCTGGACCCACTGTAAAAAAAAAATCATAAACAATAATCAAGGGTACTAAGCTGCAGGGGAGAGGGCAGAGGGTGGCATAGCAGAAAAACCCGGGGTTTGGGAGAAGAGCGGCACAAGGCATGAAATGAAAGATGCGAAACTCCTGCCGAAAATTTTCAAGACCAAAAACCCCAACTCGAGCCAGCAAGCGGGGCAAGCAATGCGCACGGGGAGGCAAGTGGGAAAAGGTAAGAGGAGGGGAAGGAAGGGTGAGTGTTTACAAGACGCGCACCATAGCGCAAATTCGTTTGGGGTCTGTTATCTGTAAGTCCGATGGTGAGAACAGCATGGACGAAATACAGGGTGTGTAACAAAAAGGATCAGTGGCGAATATTTCGGAAACCGCTTCGATTTTCGAAAAACGCGCAAACACGTTTCCACTTATTTGGAGGAGGGCATCTTTTTTTTTTGGGGGGGGGGGGGTTTACTTTCTGCACTCCCAAGGGGGCCGGGCGGGGGGGACCACCCTCCTAAATTGCATATTTCAAATGGGGTCCCACATTTTTATTACGGATTTGGAAAGATTTTAAAATTCTAAGATTTTTAACGCAAACCGCATGTCAATAGCGATTTTCATCTTCGATACATCGAACTTCAAAGTTCGATATCGACCAATATTCAAAAAAACAGAACTTCTCCAAAAAAAGGGCGGATTTTTTAAAAAATAAGTGGCTAAAGTACTTTCCAGAACGAGTACTTTTCAAATAAAAAAACACCTTTTGCATAAAATTTACATTGTTGCCATTTTGGGGGCCCCCAAAAATTCGTCAAAATTATCGAACATTTTTAATTCGCTTTTTTCTTTAGAAACGATTCAAGTTTAAAATTTTTAGCTCCGAAATTATCCAATAGCAGGTAATGTGTGCTGAAATACGCTCAAAAGCTCTTAAAAAACACGTATCATTAATTAAAAAAACACATTTTTGGCTCAATTTCAGAATTTGATCACATCATTTTTTTAGGCTTTTCTGAGTTTTTTGACAATTTAATAGCGTATTTTAGCATACGTGAACCCTCATCGGACGATTTCGGAGCCAATATTTTGAATTTGGATCGTTTTTCAAGAAAACACCGGTCACCGAATTAAAAATGTTCGATAGTTTTGATAAATATTCCGGGGGTCCAAAAAGGCAACAATGTAAATTTTATGCAAAAGGGGTTTTTTTATTTTAAAAGTACTCGTTCTGGGGAGTACTTTACGCACTTAGTTTTTAAAAATCCGACCTTTTTTTGGGGAAGTTCTGATTTTTTGAATATTGGTCGATATCGAACTTTGAAGTTCGATGTATCGAAGATGAAATCGATATTGACATGCGGTTTGCGTTAAAAATCTTAGAATTTTAAATTATTTCCAAAACTGTAATAAAAATGTGGGTTCCCCATTTGAAAAATACAATTTAGGGGGGGGGTGCCCCCCGCCCCCGGGCCCCCTTCGGGGCGCCGAAAGTGAAAAACCCCCCCAAAAAAATGTCCCCCCCCAATTATGCGAAAACGTGTTTGAGCGTTTTTCGAAAATCGAAGCTGTTTCCGAAATATTCGCCCCCGATCCTTTTTTTTTACACACCCTGTATTGGTGTTGCAGTAGAGGGGGGCGGAGACGCGACGGCCGACGCGGCGTGCGACGAGACAGGTCAAGACTTGAGCTGGAGCGACAAACAGGCAAAATGAGGAATGTTGTGCGTTACCGATTTCTCAAATAATTGACTGTATCTCAATTAATTGACGATATCTCAATTAATTGAGCGATGGTCAATTAATTGAGCGATGGTCAATTAATTGAGCGATCGTCAATTAATTGACGGTCGGTCAATTAATTGACGGTCGGTCAATTAAATTTACTATCAGTCAAATTTAAATTTACGGTCGGTCAATTAATTGACCACAAGTCAATTAAATTTACCATCAGTCAATTAATTGACCATCAGTCAATTAATTGACGGTCGGTCAATTAATTGACTATCAGTCAATTAATTGACGGTCGGTCAATTAATTGACCACAAGTCAATTAATTGACCATCAGTCAATTAATTGACCATCAGTCAATTAATTGACGGTCGGTCAATTAATTGACCATCAGTCATTAATTGACCATCAGTCAATTAAATTTACCATCAGTCAATTTAAATTTACCATCAGTCAATTAATTGACCATCAGTCAATTAATTGACGGTCGGTCAATTAATTGACCATCAGTCAATTAATTGACCATCAGTCAATTAATTGACGGTCGGTCAATTAATTGACCATCAGTCAATTAATTGACGGTCGGTCAAATTTAAATTTACGGTCGGTCAATTAATTGACGGTCGGTCAATTAATTGACCATCAGTCAATTAATTGACGGTCGGTCAATTAATTGACGGTCGGTCAATTAATTGACCATCAGTCAATTAATTGACCATCAGTCAAATTTAAATTTACTATCAGTCAAATGACGGTCTGTCATTTGACGGACCGGTCGGTCAATTAATTGACCATCGGTCGATTAATTGACCATCGGTCGATTAATTGATCGGGTTGAGATTGATTGGGATTGATTGAGATTGGATTGATTGAGATCGAACCGACTTCACTCAATTTCTCAGAAATTGTCGAAGACTATATGGAACCATAAAAGCTGAGGATCCACCTTAATGTAATTCATTCTATGGCAACTCCCGAAAATTTTAATCCGATAGATGGCGTTTTACTTTTCGCTGGCTCCGAAAATAGCAATTTTTTTACTTTTTTGCTGTTTTCTCTGAACAGACGAATAATAGACAACAAATCGGAATGTCAGCACCTGCTTAATTTTTTGCTTGATTTTTATTTGAGCCATAAACGGGCCAAATTGGTTCTAAAATAAAAGGGGTAACTATGCAAAGAAAAAAACATGTGTCATTTGGAGTTGTATCAGTGAAGATTACAGGTGAAACAGAAAACCCGTAATCTTTACTGATACAACTCCAAATTTCACATGATTTTTTTTTTTTTGCATAGTTACGCCTTTATTTTAGAACCAATTTGGCCCGTTTATGGCTCAAAAAAACAAGCAAAAAAAATTAAACAGGTGCTGACTTTCCGATTTTTTTTCTAATGTTCGTCTGTTCAGAGAAAACCCGAAAACCGTCAAAAAACGGATATTTTCGGAGCCAGCGACAAGTAACGCCATCCATCTGATTAAAATTTTTGGGAGTTTGCCATGGAATCGCCTTAATAAGAGTGAGTTGTTTTCACGCGTAGTGCGGGTTGCGTCGAATTGTCGACGCAGCCGGACCTATGCAACTACTCATTTCAAATTCGGTACGTCTACCTACCTGTAACTAATATAAATTGCAAAAGAAAGTATCCAGGCCGAATTTTTTTTTCTTCAAAACTAGGTCAATTTTAAAGAGTTTGTGCAGTTTTTTAAATATTTCAGATGTCATAGAATCACCACTTAGAAGCTTGCCTTAAAAAATCTAAAATTCTTTGGAACATTGTAGGCGTTATCAAGAACGGAAACCTAGGAACCGATCCTAGGATGATAGGGATCGAACTCAGTACCAAAAGCTTGCAAACAGGCCCATTTCAGAAGTCCGTGTGAACATTGCGAAAATGTCAGTCCGTCAGCGCTGTAGAATATTTTTCTTCGTTCCATTTCTCTATCAGGAATAGTGACCGCCAAATTGGAAAATCAAACCCCTTGATTAACACAGTTTTCCGAAAAGATTACAGTGCTAACGGACTGCTTTTTCGCATAGATCTATTCTGTGCCTTCCAAGAATCATGCAGAGGACAAAAGGCGAAGTCTACAGATCCGCATTTTTTATGACGTCATCCGTCCTGTCTTGTTTACATCGATTACGGTTTCGAGACGCAATATACGAACTGCTTTTTGCCGTGCTTAAGTTTATACAGGGTGTTGATTAAAAAATGTACCATCTCGAATTTCTCGCGAACGGCTTCGAATTTCATAAAACGCCGAAACACGTCTAAAATATTTTCGAGGGGGGCATCTTTTTTGGGGTCGCCGATTTTGTGGGCCCCCCTGGGGGGCCCCCAGGGGGGCCCCACGACCCTAAATCCCATACTTCAAATGGGGACCCCCAATTTTTATTTAATATTTGGAAAAGAAATAAAATTCTAAGACTTTTGGTGCAAACCGGAAGTCGATATCGTTTTTTGTTTTCGATATATCGAAGGTCAAAGTTCGATATGGACCCATCTTCAAAAATCCGTAACTCCCCTTTGAATGGTCCAAATTGAAAAAACTTTGGGTCTAAATTGCTCTACAGAGCAAGGTCTTTTCAATTAAAACCACGCATTTTCCAAAAAAATTATTTTAAGGGGGTTTTGGGCCCCTAAATTTTTTTGAAAATAAGAAAATTTGAAGAGGCTGTAAAAAAGAAAGGACTTCAATTTTAAAAAACGCTGAAACACGGGTCCCATTATTTCAAAGGATACCCCTTTTCTTGGGGTCGGCGATTTTCAGACCCTACAGGGGGGGCGGGGGTGGGGGTCACATTCCTCAAAATTTGAAAATTTTAAATGATAACGACCCAGATCCCTGCTTTGTGATATATCGTTAAAAAGATCGTTACAAGCCGAACATTTTGGTGCAAACCGCGGTTCGATATCTTTTTTCGTTCTCGATTAATCGAAGGTCAAAGTTTCATATTGACCAAATGTATGATATGAACGATACGAAACTTTGACCTTCGATTAATCAAGAACTAAAAAAGATATCGAACCGCGGTTTGCACCAAAATGTTCGGCTTGTAACGATCTTTTTAACGATATATCACAAAGCAGGGGTCTGGGTCGTCATCATTTAAATTTTTCAAATTTTGAGGAATGCGACCCCCACCCCCGCCCCCCCTGTAGGGTCTGAAAATCGCCGACCCCAAGAAAAGGGGTATCCTTTGAAATAATGGGACCCATGTTTCAGCGTTTTTTGAAAATTGAAGTCCTTTCTTTTTTACAGCCTCTTCAAATTTTCAAATTTTCAAAAAAATTTAGGGGCCCAAAACCCCCCTTAAAATAATTTTTTTGGAAAATGCGTGGTTTTATTTGAAAAGACCTTGCTCTGTAGAGCAATTTAGACCCAAAGTTTTTTCAATTTGGACTATTCAAAGGGGAGTTACGGATTTTTGAAGATGGGTCCATATCGAACTTTGACCTTCGATATATCGAAAACAAAAAACGATATCGACTTCCGGTTTGCACCAAAAGTCTTAGAATTTTATTTCCTTACCAAATATTAAATAAAAATTGGGGGTCCCCATTTGAAGTATGGGATTTAGGGGCGTGGGGCCCCCCCCTGGGGGCCCCCCGGGGGCCACAAAATCGGCGACCCCCAAAAAAGATGTCCCCCTCGAAAATATTTTAGACGTGTTTCGGCGTTTTATGAAATTCGAAGCCGTTCGCGAGAAATTCGAGATGGTACATATTTTAATCAACACCCTGTATATAGACAGTAGCGTAACGAGAAAGTCTCTATCTTTCTCTTTTCTCCATTGAAACGCATGTGTTGGACGAGGATGGACGAAAAGGCGAAACCCCCTCTTTACATCCTTTTACCACAGAATAATACAATCAGAACGAAAACTCCCATAACAGCCAATGGAAACAAGTTTGGAATTTAACGGCACCAATAGGCAACGCTGTGGTCCTATATCCCAACATGGCGGACTAGTGTGATTTGTGTTGAAACTCATTTATTTCTGTAAATTCTGGAATGAAATCTTAAGTTTCCGGCCTCACTTTTATTCTAATGGCATTTCAGAATGAAAATTTCGCGGATCATATCCTATATTTTCTTTTCGCGCGCGAATCCAGATGTAAACATCCTATATCCAAACATGGCGGACGCGAAATGAATTTGCTTCAAAATCCGACAGAGTTTCCGTTCTGATTGTATTATTCTGTGCTTTTACCACTTACAAACGTACTACAACAAATTCAGAAGGGAAATGAGGGAGATATGGAAGATATCCTGGTTCCTAATCTGCCATCAAGTCTTTTCTACTTTAATAGTCGAAGTAGAAAAGATGGCTTAATTTTTTCACCTATGTTCCATGTTTTTAGTAACCACAAAAAAAAGATAACCAGAAGCATGACAATGTGTGAACCTGTGTAAAGGATGGTACAATTTCCGGAATTCTATTGTTTGTACCATAATTTTTAAAAATGTTGAGGAAATTCTAGTTCTATAACCATATTCTGGTATTGCTTATTACTTAACACCAGCATTTTCTGATGAAAGCACTTGACTTTCTGTGATTCACATATCGTTGTGCTTCTGGTAATATTACTAGAATTTAGGAATTATTTGTTTTTTCAGTGTAAAAGTTACTGGAGAGAAAAGTGTATTTTTTCCGCGAATTAATCAATCGTTTAATTCCGGAAGGTTATTAAAGTCATTTTAAGGGTCATTTTTGGTGGCATTGCGTTAGAAACTGTAAATATTTAAAAATGTTGATATTTTTCAAGAGCATCAGGCGCAAAAGGTAGGGCACAAAGCCTCCCTCTTTGAATAATGAAAAAACTTTATGCAGGTATAGCTGATCTAAACCATGAAGTCCGAAAAAAAAAACAAAACAAAACACAAAAAAGCAAAAAAAAAAAAACAACCAAAAAAAAAAACGTAGGAAAATTGACAAAGTTTCTGTCCCCTCTCCCCTCTAAACAGGTTCTTCCTAATTTTTTTTTTTTTGGATGTACGTTTCGCGTGTAAGGTTAACAAATAGGGATGCTAGAGAAACTGAGATTTGGCTCCGAAAATGGCCAAAATTGAAAATCCTCTGAAAATAATTGAAGGGTTTCGCTGAAATACGGTACTTCTGCTGTTGAAGCAGTTGTTGGAGAAACAAAAAACCCATCAATTAGTCGGCGGTTGGATTTTTCCTTTTCGTACAAACCCCCCCCCCCCCCGGGAATATTTATATTCTTCTCTTTAGAATGAGACCGTACATTCGTACATATTTTGTCTTTTCATCAAGAGCTGAGATGGGCCAATCATCCTCTCAGCAGTGATACAAGTCGGAAGACTCAAACCTTCAAAGCTAGGGTTACCTACCGTCCGGATCTCGCCGGACTTATCCGGCTTTATAAACCTTTGTCTGGTGTCCGGCCAAACGTTTTAAAATTCGGAAAATGGCCAGCTTTTTGTAACTTCAAGGCATCCGAGTCATCCGACTACAATACGATAAAAGAGAAGAAAATAGGAAGAAGTGAAAAAAAAAAAAAAAGAATTAGAAATCCGGAAGACGTAGGCTCATAAGATATATGGCTGTGAAGGTACTCAATTAGGTACAATTACATCTCAGAAAACTGACTTTTGTTACGTCAGAGTTTACTCGAAATTCTAGAGAACTTTAACCTAAGTCTAGAAGGATGTGGTTGGTTTTTCGCTAAAGCTGAATTTCTAAACAGTATTGAGACATTTAAAAAGGATAACTATTTTCTCTGAAAAACGTTGAAATTGTGTCTTACAAGTTTCTTAAGGGCGGAAATTGAATCGAAATTTAACCGTTAGGAAAAATGTTGGGTCTTTTGGTGAAAATATCGGATTTTTAAGATGATGAGTCCGGCTTTTGAAAATCGAGAATTAGTAACCTTCTAAAGTCCACCTCAAAAACCGCCTTCAAAGTTTCGGAAGTTTGTTTCGTGGACACTAGAGCATGATTCTTGGTGCCTTGTGAGAGATTCACTTCTTATCACCAATGGTAACTTACCGACCCATCTCGTTTCAGCAAACACAAAACACTTGCACTTTTACCGTGCCATTTTTTTTTCTTCATTTTTTATTCTTTTGCGCATTCAAGAAGAGGGTCACTGCGACCTGCTTCTCTACAGTCAATAATTTTACTAGCGAATTTTTGCGACGAATATATTCGACAAAACCATTGCCAACCTACGCTTGACAACAGTGGATAACACAAAACTGGATCGTGTTTTTCGAACTTTTTCGGTGTTTTCAGTCATCGATGGCATCAATTCGATTTTGAATTCTAGTCCGGAGGTGAATTCGAAATCGAATTGATGCCATCAATGCCCCGAAAACAAATCTAAAAACACAATTGAGTTTCCTCGAATATGTAGTTAGGTTGGTATTGTTTATGATGTTCGATCGCGAAAATTCGCTGTACGACTGAAGTCGTGGAAGTCGTGTACTTGCACACAGAGCGCGAAAAGGAAACCAATACTCCGTCGATAAAAATGAAAGGGGGTTCGTTTCCTTTCGTTATATCGCCTTCAAAAAGATGCGATGCATCACTGCAACGCAGGCAAGTAGGAATAGTTATCGCCAATATCGTTGTCTACAGGAATTAGAAAGGTAAACTTTTTCTTGATTATGGAAACAAGTTTCAGGTCCTTGGATTTATCACTTGTCATTTGTCTTTTGGGAGAGGGGTGGATTTATCAGAGCTGCTATTTTGTGTGTATTGTACTGTCATTTTTCAATTCACCGATGATTCCACCAGTTGACCAAATAATATTACATAGTCTATGACTGTTATGCTAAAATACTCTCATCTGTAATCTTTTCTCAATCAGCGGAGTCTCCACCATAGACTAAAATAAACTTTAGGGAATACCCCACGAATACTTTCTCACATCAAACTTAATCTGGGGGACCCTTAAACCCCTAATATTTTCTATGGGGGAACCTCCCGCAGACCCCCTTAATATTCTAGGGGAGACCCCCAGACCCCCCTATAATATTCTGGGGGCGACCCCGAGACCCCCCTACAATATTCTGGGGGCGACCCCCAGACCCCATTTTAAGAGGTTAATTTTACAGTAGGCACGTTGTAGAGTATTTTTGCAAGTAATCAAAATTCAAACAGCTTATTTGAAATATTCCAATTTTTCCCTGTGTTTACCCATTTTACATATTTTCCCAAGAACCTGTAAAAATGACGCTGAGTACTCAAAAAAGTCACAAAATCCACTCTTAGAATCAGGCTTAATGATGGAGAGACGCAGTTATCATGGGAGATTCCTATCTAAATTAAGACATATCTCTGTGTTTCCGTTGAGAAAGTGACATACTTGACAGGGATCTCCCATGATACACTGAAAAAAAAATTACCTGAAACATGACGATTTGTGAACCGATGTAAGGGATGGTACAATCACCAGAATTCTATTGTTTGTACCATATATAATTCTTGAAAATGTTGAGGAAATTCTAGTTCTATCACTATATTCTGGTATCAACACCAGAATTTTGTGGTCAAAGTACTAGACTCTCTGGCGTTTACATGTCGTTGTGCTTCTAGTAAAATTGCTTCTAGTAATATTTTACCAGAATTTAGGAATTATTTTTTTCAGTGTATCTGCGCTGAACTGCTGCCGTTACGATCTTACCGTAATAGCAGTTATGTGAGTTCATCACTACATTTTAGACTTAGTGAGTTTCTCGTGATTTTTGCTGGTTGTTACATGAGATTGGACAATTCATTTGCTCACAGCAAAAGTTTGCAGGAGCCCCATTACAGTTATTAACTGAACTGAACTGTGTGATCTTTTGGTCAATCTGTGGAATCATCATAGACAAAGCGGCAGCCGTGGAATATCTCTCAAAAATGGATCTGTAAACTTGGAATAAAATAGCTGCGGTTACGAGGGGGGGGGGGGTTTCTTTCATTGACTCTTTAAATTATTAGAAACCTACCTCTTCCGGACTCGCTGCTGGAAAAGAGTCCGTTTGTAAAGCCATGAGTATGAGAATGAGCACTCCAAATAGCACGCATTTAGACGGAAAGGAGGAGAAATATTTCTTCATACTTTTAAACTGCATTTTTTCACTGTGTTGGTAAACAATTGCGCTCTAAAGAAGCAAGTCACAAAAACTAATTAAAAAAATAAATGAATCGAAAATCTGCTACATTCAAACCGTGAGTCACGTTTCACCAGCGGGACTGTTCACTAATTCACACTTTTTCAAAAGCAAATACTCGACACACAAAATAGTCACTTGAATTATACACTGCGTTCAGAAAGATTTAATTAGTGTGCGTTGTAGTGAAATCTGATGACAACTTTGAGTTTAAATGTTATAACACTTTTTGTCGCGTCTGCGTTGTTGCTAATTAAGTTTTTCTTTTGTGTCTGCGAGTGCGTAATCAGGTATTGATTGAGTTGAATAAACCGTTATCAGTATCCTAAATTCGCTTTCGAACGAGGCTTTTTTTTAATACGACTAGACGCGTTATCAGCCTTTTAACGAAATAAAACACCTTCACTCCACGTGTAGAACGTGAGTTTATTTAAAATTTTTTAACTCGGACTATTTTTTTTTTTTTTCCTTTTTTTATATTTTTCAAAATTCACCGTAATAAAGTTTTGCTCTTTATTTATTTATTTATTTTTATTTATTTATTTATTTATTATTTATTTATTTTTTATTTATTTATTTTTTTATTTATTTTTTTTTTTTTGAACGGTTTTTTTGTGTGGTTTTTTTTGTTTTTTTATTATTGACCGACGTCTACGGAAATGCTTTCACGCGTCGGAATTTTTTTTTTTTTTCACCTTTGAAAAAGGAGTTTCCCGATATGGCGGATGAAAAATCGGCTGGGGGGAAAAAAAAAAAAAGCCAAAAAAAAAGAGCGGAAAAAAAAAAGCTATTAAACGCTTTTGTCACGGGAGATTGCGAGCGCGCGCTCGCGATTTGTGGTGAACCGCTCGCTTGGTCGCGTCTTTGAGCGTTTAACTCCCGAGTAAGTGTCGTCGATTTTTGTTCGCGCCTGACGCAAAGATGGATTGAACCGTTTAACCATCGATCTTTTTACACTACTTTCTTTTTATACGACCCCTCCCCCCCTCCTCTCTCCTCTCTCCCCCTTCCCTCTCCCCCTCTTTTCTAATCTCGACGTTCCTCCCCGTCTCATCCCGCTTTTGTTTAAGTCGATGTCACAAAACTCCCCCCAACCCCAATTCTGACCCCGCGCCCCCCCCTAGCTTCGCTGCTTCCATTGATTCCTCTTTTTCCTTGGATTTGCTCAGTTTTGAAATATTCAAGCGCGGGGTGCTCTGTTCCCTGTCTTAAGATTCGAGTTCGTCAAAGCTCGTGGGTAACCGATGTTTTTTTGTTCTCCCCTCTTCCCCCTCTCCCCTTCTCCTCTCTCTCTTCTCCTCCCCCTCCCTCTCCCTCTCTTCTCTCTCTTTTCTCTCTTCTCCTCAAATCCCATTTTTCTCCCCCCCCCTCTTCTCTCTCTCTTCCCCCCCTCAACCTCTCTCTCCTCTCTTCTTCCCTCTTCTCTCTCTTCTCTCTCTTTCTTCTTCTCTCTCTTTTCTCTTTTTCTCTCTCTTCCCCTTTTTAAACTCCCTTTCTCTCCCCCCCCCTCTCTCTTCCCCCTCCCCCCTCTCTCTCTCTCTCTTTTCCCCTCTCTCCCTTTTCTCTCCTCTCTCTCCCCCTTTTTTTCTCTCTCCTCTCTCTCTCTCCCCCTCTCTCCCCTCTCTCTCTCTCTCTCTCTCTCTCTCTCTTCTCCCCCCCCTCTCTCTCTTTTCTCTTCTTCTCTCCTTCTCTCTTCTCTCTCTCGTTTCAACTCCCCATTCTCTCGCTCCCCTCTCTCTCCCTCTCTCCCTCTCTCTCCCTCTCTCTTTCCCTCTTCCCTTTTTTTTCTCCCTTCTCTTTTCCCCTCTCTTTTTCAATTTCTATCCTTTTCCTTTTCTCTCTTTTCCTTCTCCTTTCTCCCTCCTTCTTTTTTTTTCCTTTCTTTTTCTCCTTCTTTTCCTCTCTTCTCTTTTCTCTTCCCTCTCTTTTTTTTTTCTTTTCCTTCCGAAAAAAAATGTAAAGTCGTCTTTCTTCCTCTTTTTCTTCTTTTGCTTTGATGAATGACATGGCCCTTTCTGGCCCTTATTTTTTCGGAATCTTTAAAAACTGTTTATTTCAACAAACACCCTTTAATTCTTTGATTTCATTTTGTCGAGAAAAGATTAACCCCGTTTATTCAGTGTAGAAAGTGACGTAAAGAGAAAATTTCCCTCGTAAATTTTTTTTCAATGAAGGGTGCCTTTAAAATCATAATTACCCGCAATTTTTAAAATCTACCAGTCACCGGGAAAATTAATAGATCAGATCATTTTTTGAAAAGTCAAAATCAATGCTTTGTAATCTTTTTGGTCCCGGTAAATCTGGTGAATTAAAAACATTTCATTGTTTGAAAAGTGGTAGCAATGTTGGAGTCCCTATATTTACCTACCTACTACGAGAGTTGCACCATGCCATCTTCTTCTTCTGCAAAATAAAGAAGAAGAAGAAGCGGTTTAAAGGAGCCCCATTGAGGTAAATGAAGGTAAATTGCAAATGGCAGATGACCGTTTGCCTCTGCGTTGTTGCCGTTATTTCGCTTTTTTTTTTTTCAGGTTAGGTCCCGATTCTTGACAATAACGTTTGTTATTTCAAAAGATAATGTTCTCCAGAATAACATTTAAGCTGAGCAAAAATTTACAATAATTACCGGGGTCACTGTTACTGTAAATGTGTAATAAAAGTAAAAATGCGGTACCGGTTTTGCGGTAAAATAAACGCAAAAAGTAAACAGACCTTCTGCCATTTGCATTTGCCTCTTGGGGCTTTCGTGGCAGCCTAAATCTGAGAGCCAATCAGAAATGGATTCTGACATGGCGCAACACTCATATTACACGGAAAAAAAACTACGGTGAAATTAACCATACGATAGCTGATTTTGGCACCTGCTAGATGTTATGGCAATGTTAACCAAAAGTATGCTATGTTTTGACCAGGTACTAGGTGATGTTACCTGATTGCATGTCGAATTTACTCAAAGTATCGGTAAATGTACCATACTTCTGATCAGGTTTACCATAACATCTAGCAGGTGCCAAAATCAGCTATCGTATGGTTAATTTCACTAATCTTTTTTTTCCGTGTAAATAGGGACTCTAGCTCTGCCTTACACCCAATTATTTTATACTATACTAGCCGTTCCATGCACCCTACGGGCGCCCTCCACGGCCAGCATTCTAGGGTTACGGGCTAGTTGGTACCTAGTTGGTAAAAAATGATAAAATGAAACGGAGTATTGGTGCTGAGAATTAAAGAGATGAAAATGTAAGAATGTGAGCGCAAAGCGCTTGCACTTTCTTGTATTAAATAAATAAATAAAAAAAAAAAGATATTGCCGGGCAATGCGTAAAAAGAACCAATAAGACGCGGAGGATACCAAAATAAAAGCGTTGAAAATCGAAGAGGAATTATAAAAGAGAAGCGAGTGCTTAAAGGTTACATATAACGGTGACAATTCACGGAAAAAATAAATGCACAATGCGCTAAGAATGTTTTCTTAAAAAAAAAAAATAATAATAATAAAATAAAAAAAAAAAATTAAATCAAGAGCATACTGCAAAATATTAGGGACGTTATTCAACGATCCTGAGTGATTTAAGTCGAAATGATAAAAATTTACAGAATAAAATGAAAAGAGAGGAAAGAAGAAGAAAGGCAAACGAATGGTTAATACGAAGAATGGGAGTGCGTTAGTCGAGAGAGATGAGCGTCCGTAAGGAGTGAGAGAGAAGGTTGCGGGTGCGGGCGAGGCGAGCGACAGAAAAATTTTGGAGAAAGAACGAAGTAATCAGTGCGCAAGAGATGAGCGACGAACGAACCTCCCCCCTCCACCGCTCTCGCTGCACTGACTCGTCAACTGATAAGGTGAGACTCTGCCGAGCGTAGAGTGGAGGGAGGGGCAGATCAGAGAATCCAGCTCAGGCGATGGCGCGGAGCATCGCGTCACCTCGCTGTCCGTGCGTCGTGCGAAAATGAGTTTTCACTCTTATTTTAAAATTCATTTTGCGGCGCTCACAGACGACTTTTTCAAAAACTGTTCGGACAGATGTTTTCTAAATACCCTGAGGAATCATCGTGTCAAATTTGAGGGAAATCGCTTCGGCCAATTTTCGGGAAATAGAAAAAACATTTAGGAGGGACGACAGCTTTATATATATAATACAGATACGCAAATGTTCCGAACAATGCGAGCTTCGATGTCAGGGACAGATGGTACCTGATAGCTTGGCTTCATGACACAGGTATAAAGATATAGATATGCATCTATTCTACGTCACGAAGCTAACAGGTGGTATCCTTTCGTTCTTGCAGGCGCATTTTACCGCAACCCGTGCTCATTTTCCCCCCCACACTCTGGTATGCCTTAGTTGCGTATCTATGTATTATAATTTGTTTATTGTACGACTTTAATTTATTTTAATCGTTCTTTATCCGGTATTCAGTGCCGATAATATCCTAACACCATTGCACCACTGCCTTTACTATCATATACTTTTGAACATTTCTCGATGCCATCTGATCATTGGAAGGACTTCAAATCCTTGTCAAAACTGGGGCTATCCAGTCGCGTGCACTTAATCGTATGCTATATACACACTTGCGATCGTGATTGATGTAATTTGCACCCACCGCGGCTTAGATAATAGAAATGCAAAGAGAGGCCGGAAGAGTTATCTGATCATCACATTCCTATTACCAATACCATCTAATTCCATACCTGGTCACAGGGGTTTAAGGTTATGTAGCTAGGTTGTCTACTTTTACATTGGCTCTTATGGGAGGTAGTGGATTTTTGCAGTTTTCGACATTTTTCGGTCATTTGGAGGCCGAATTGATGCAAATGACCCTCTTAGTGAATTACTCCCCTTAATGTCCTTAACATTTTTCAATTTTTTTTTTTTTTTTTTGAAAAATGTTCAGAACATCAAGGGGAGTATTTTACTAAGAGGGTCATTTAACTGAATTCGGCCTCCAAATGACCGAAAAATGTCAAAAACTGCAAAAATCCACCATCTCCCATAAGAGCCAATGTAAAAGTAGACAACCTAGTTACATAACCTCAAACCCCCTGTGACCAGGTATGGAATTAGATGGTATTGCTATTACCATTGACGCGACGGAGCTTTCATTTCAGATGGTTCATCAATCAGAATAAAAATACATTTAAACAAGAATTAAACAAATGTGATCTTGATTACGGTGGCGAATCGTGCTTGGCAACATGGCATTTCGTCCATTTGAACCTATAGAAAAAGGTCGAATCAGATGGTCCTCGGCGATTCCTACCAATTCCTAGATAGTCCGCAGTGGCGTAGCGTGCAATTTGGCAACGTTGCAGTTTGTCCATTTAAACCTATGAAAAAGATCGAACTCTGGGGTGTTCGCATGTTCGGTGAACACCTTCGCGTTCGAGCTTTCACATGGGTATAAATGGGGACAATGCAACGTTGCAACATTCCACCCTACGCCACTGATAGTTCGATATTTTCCATGGGTTTTAATGAAGCAAATGCAACGTTGCCAAATTGCACGCTTCGCCACTGCTTGATCAAGTTTAAAAGATCAACTCATTACTTTCGATTGAGCTGAAAATGAGCACATTATCTATCAGTCGTAAATTGACGAAGTTTTGACAGTTTGCAAAAAAAAAAAAAAAAAACAAAAAAAAAAAACAAAAAACATAAAAAAAAACAAACAAAAAAATCGAACCTCTAGGGTTTTTTAACGAATATTTTCTCGTAACAAAAAACGTGTTTTCGTCAGTGTGGTCAACGAATGAGCGGAATTAGTCTCATATCCATAGTTAATTGACGATGTATACGCTGTCGCTGTCCCAAGAATGATTGGACTTGACAATGGGGCTGTTGCACATTTTGGTCTCCACCTGGAATCTGGATAGTTGAGTATTAAAATTCTATTTTCAGGTAGCCACTCTAAAACACTTTCACTTTCGTTTAAAACCGCAATTTCCACTGGATTAATTTCAATTTTTGATTTGAGGTTACAAAAAGTGAGGCAAACAAACCAGATTCAGATCGCCCATGCGGCCATGCCCCATTTTGGGATAGGACTTTTCGGACCCGAACTTTTGCTGGATAAATTTTTTAGGGATAGTGGAAAATTCGAAGGGATTGTTCTAAAATTGTCCGTAGTGGTCCTACCCCCCCCCCCCCCCCACTCGCCGCACACAGGTTCGGACCCGAACTTTTGCTGGATAAATTTTTTTTAGAGATGGTGGAAAATTAACATGCATCAGCCTCTCTATTGATATTCCTCGTTCATGCAAACTGTCATAGCTCTGTCAATTTTTTTTTATCAGATGTGCTCTTGTTGAGCTCAATCAAAAGTGAATGAGTTGACCTTTCAAACGAAATCAAGATCAGATCGTTGGCTTGTTAAGTCATGAAGTTACAGCATCAGTCCAGTGGCGTAACGTGAAATTTGGCAACGTTGTACACTGTCCATTTAAACCCATGTAAAAGGTCGGATGCGAAGGTGTTCACCGAACGCCGATACTTCGATATTTTTCATGAGTTTAAAATGGACGAACTGCAACGTTGCCAAATCGCACGCTACGCCCCGCCCACGCCACTGCATCAGTCCCGGTACTTTTGGAACACCCTTTTTCTAGGACTTTCAAAAAAAAAAAAAAAAAAAAAACCCTGGTCGAATTATTCCTTCAAATATCGATAAGCATTGAGCAATATTGTGACTTTTGCGTGTTGAAGGACTGAACATATTGCCCATTTCAGAGCACGAGTTAGGACATCATTAATGGATTTGTTGCAAACTTTTGCTTCATCGATCAAGAGTGTTCAATCTACTGTAAAATCGCCTGAAAAGTCCATTGGTGGCATCAGAAAGTCTTAGAATGCAATAATAAACTCACAAGAGGCGTTTAATGAAATCCAAGATGGCGGAGAAATATCGAGCAATCTGTATGAATGCACCGTGAACATCCAAGGATGGCCAACTTTGACAACGTCACAGGAAGTAGAGGTTATGTGTTTGTTTACGTTGTGATTGGTTTTGATCGATATTGTGAGGTTGGCTATCCTTGGATGTTCATGGTGCATGAATACAAATCGCTCGATATTTATCCGCAATCTTGGATTTAATTAAACGCCTCTTGTGAGTTTAATATAGCATTTTATGACTTTCGGATGCCGCCAATGGACTTTTCAGGCGATTAAATATTTTACACCAGTTTTAACATTCTTAATCGTTGTAGCAAAAGTGTGCAACAGACCCATTCTATTGAAAACCAACAGAAAAATTGACATTGATAATTTCGTCCCGGGTACTTTCTTGTGAAAGTCATAGTACTGTAATCCACGTTTTCATCATTTTAGGAAAGCCGACTCGGGAAAATCGTTGCTTGTCGTATAAGCGTTCGTTTCAAAGTTCTATAAGTCTAGTTCCCGCTTTGTCTCCCTCGTTAATCAGTGTGACTTGCGTGTCGTTCTATACTCCCCCCCCCCCCCACCCCCCTCTTCCCTTACCGACCACCCACATAGGCAGCGCCTCATACTCGGTGTAATTCAATTCAGGTTTTACGACATCTTTTGTGTATCAACTATCAAGTCATCCCTTGTCGGTTTACACCGGTTCGTTCACCAGACCATCATGATTATCACGATCATGAAACCTACATTGTTTCGCCCGTCTCATTGATCGATGTTTCCGATTGCTCTTTTGTTTTGTTTTTTGTTTTTTGTTTCTTGTTTTTCCTATTGATGCTCTCGCTCCGCGAAATCAGTCCGAAGAACGAGAAAACGCATCGTGGCCCGATTCCAGCGAAAAGAGGAATCATGCGGGAAACCCGTCGTGTTTTCTGGAAGTGCTTTCGACTCTCGAACACCGATTGAAAGCCCTCGCGGAAGCATGCAAGTGTTTCGCTGTCTTTTTCTTCTTCTTCTTCTTCGGATTGTTTTTCAATCGTTGACCCTCTTGCCCTCTTTAATTGAGCCTGTCCGTATGCCTTGTTTTTTTTGTTTTTTTTTTTTTTCTCTTCCACCCGCTGCAGCAGGCTATGTCGTTCTTTCTCAATGAGGTCAGTAAATGAGACCAATATTCTGATGATGAAAAAAAAAAAAGAAAAAAAAGAGATTTCTCAGTGGTTAAAATTGTCGCACGGAGGAGACATCGATCTATCGCATTTCCCGAGCAAGCGTATCAGAGCTATCGAAAAAGGGTCGTAGCTGTCGTAGCACTAACCTTGAAATAACCATTATACACTCTTCTCCAATATTATTATTCGAGAAAGTATTGCGGATGGTATTTTTTTATTTTGAAGGTGCCGCGCACACTGCACAGCCAGCGGAAGGATTACGTATGTTACAATGTAAACTCTGTTAACGTAAGCGGATCTGCGCACCTAGGCAAAGGATGCTCTCAGCGTGGAAGCAATTGTGCAATGTTTTCGAGTAACTTTATTTTTAGATAGCTGTGATAGCATGTTCCATTCATAGCTGAATCATCCTTTTACGTCGCGGAGTTATTAATGGTTATTTTCAAAGCTCTCTCGCGTGTCGTGGCCTGCGACTGAATCTTTTTCGGGAAACAACAATTGCATAACATTCACAAGGAGAAAATCGTATCGGTTAAATAAATTAGAAAATCAAAACAACTCGTTAAGAGATTATAAAACCCCGCGAATGAGAAAGAATCGTGATTTTTACGATTCCATGCACCATTTGAGGATGTGATTTTTCACTGGTCTTTTATCTCATAGGTATATCCGAGTCAAACAAAATTCTCTGAAATAAAATATTATACCACGAGCATGACAATGCGTGAACCTATACGTAAGAGATAGAACAATTACCAGAATTCTACTGTTTAAAAAAAAAAATTCATGAATTTTTTTTTTTTTTTTTTTTTTTTTTTTTTTTTTTTTTAGTTGCGGGTGCGGGCGAGGCGAGCGACAGAAAAATTTTGGAGAAAGAACGAAGTAATCAGTGCGCAAGAGATGAGCGACGAACGAACCTCCCCCCTCCACCGCTCTCGCTGCACTGACTCGTCAACTGATAAGGTGAGACTCTGCCGAGCGTAGAGTGGAGGGGAGGGGCAGATCAGAGAATCCAGCTCAGGCGATGGCGCGGAGCATCGCGTCACCTCGCTGTCCGTGCGTCGTGCGAAAATGAGTTTTCACTCTTATTTTAAAATTCATTTTGCGGCGCTCACAGACGACTTTTTCAAAAACTGTTCGGACAGATGTTTTCTAAATACCCTGAGGAATCATCGTGTCAAATTTGAGGGAAATCGCTTCGGCCAATTTTCGGGAAATAGAAAAAACATTTAGGAGGGACGACAGCTTTATATATATAATACAGATACGCAAATGTTCCGAACAATGCGAGCTTCGATGTCAGGGACAGATGGTACCTGATAGCTTGGCTTCATGACACAGGTATAAAGATATAGATATGCATCTATTCTACGTCACGAAGCTAACAGGTGGTATCCTTTCGTTCTTGCAGGCGCATTTTACCGCAACCCGTGCTCATTTTCCCCCCCACACTCTGGTATGCCTTAGTTGCGTATCTATGTATTATAATTTGTTTATTGTACGACTTTAATTTATTTTAATCGTTCTTTATCCGGTATTCAGTGCCGATAATATCCTAACACCATTGCACCACTGCCTTTACTATCATATACTTTTGAACATTTCTCGATGCCATCTGATCATTGGAAGGACTTCAAATCCTTGTCAAAACTGGGGCTATCCAGTCGCGTGCACTTAATCGTATGCTATATACACACTTGCGATCGTGATTGATGTAATTTGCACCCACCGCGGCTTAGATAATAGAAATGCAAAGAGAGGCCGGAAGAGTTATCTGATCATCACATTCCTATTACCAATACCATCTAATTCCATACCTGGTCACAGGGGTTTAAGGTTATGTAGCTAGGTTGTCTACTTTTACATTGGCTCTTATGGGAGGTAGTGGATTTTTTGCAGTTTTCGACATTTTTCGGTCATTTGGAGGCCGAATTGATGCAAATGACCCTCTTAGTGAATTACTCCCCTTAATGTCCTTAACATTTTTCAATTTTTTTTTTTTTTTTTTGAAAAATGTTCAGAACATCAAGGGGAGTATTTTACTAAGAGGGTCATTTAACTGAATTCGGCCTCCAAATGACCGAAAAATGTCAAAAACTGCAAAAATCCACCATCTCCCATAAGAGCCAATGTAAAAGTAGACAACCTAGTTACATAACCTCAAACCCCCTGTGACCAGGTATGGAATTAGATGGTATTGCTATTACCATTGACGCGACGGAGCTTTCATTTCAGATGGTTCATCAATCAGAATAAAAATACATTTAAACAAGAATTAAACAAATGTGATCTTGATTACGGTGGCGAATCGTGCTTGGCAACATGGCATTTCGTCCATTTGAACCTATAGAAAAAGGTCGAATCAGATGGTCCTCGGCGATTCCTACCAATTCCTAGATAGTCCGCAGTGGCGTAGCGTGCAATTTGGCAACGTTGCAGTTTGTCCATTTAAACCTATGAAAAAGATCGAACTCTGGGGTGTTCGCATGTTCGGTGAACACCTTCGCGTTCGAGCTTTCACATGGGTATAAATGGGGACAATGCAACGTTGCAACATTCCACCCTACGCCACTGATAGTTCGATATTTTCCATGGGTTTTAATGAAGCAAATGCAACGTTGCCAAATTGCACGCTTCGCCACTGCTTGATCAAGTTTAAAAGATCAACTCATTACTTTCGATTGAGCTGAAAATGAGCACATTATCTATCAGTCGTAAATTGACGAAGTTTTGACAGTTTGCAAAAAAAAAAAAAAAAACAAAAAAAAAAAACAAAAAACATAAAAAAAAACAAACAAAAAAATCGAACCTCTAGGGTTTTTTAACGAATATTTTCTCGTAACAAAAAACGTGTTTTCGTCAGTGTGGTCAACGAATGAGCGGAATTAGTCTCATATCCATAGTTAATTGACGATGTATACGCTGTCGCTGTCCCAAGAATGATTGGACTTGACAATGGGGCTGTTGCACATTTTTGGTCTCCACCTGGAATCTGGATAGTTGAGTATTAAAATTCTATTTTCAGGTAGCCACTCTAAAACACTTTCACTTTCGTTTAAAACCGCAATTTCCACTGGATTAATTTCAATTTTTGATTTGAGGTTACAAAAAGTGAGGCAAACAAACCAGATTCAGATCGCCCATGCGGCCATGCCCCATTTTGGGATAGGACTTTTCGGACCCGAACTTTTGCTGGATAAATTTTTTAGGGATAGTGGAAAATTCGAAGGGATTGTTCTAAAATTGTCCGTAGTGGTCCTACCCCCCCCCCCCCCCACTCGCCGCACACAGGTTCGGACCCGAACTTTTGCTGGATAAATTTTTTTTAGAGATGGTGGAAAATTAACATGCATCAGCCTCTCTATTGATATTCCTCGTTCATGCAAACTGTCATAGCTCTGTCAATTTTTTTTTTATCAGATGTGCTCTTGTTGAGCTCAATCAAAAGTGAATGAGTTGACCTTTCAAACGAAATCAAGATCAGATCGTTGGCTTGTTAAGTCATGAAGTTACAGCATCAGTCCAGTGGCGTAACGTGAAATTTGGCAACGTTGTACACTGTCCATTTAAACCCATGTAAAAGGTCGGATGCGAAGGTGTTCACCGAACGCCCGATACTTCGATATTTTTCATGAGTTTAAAATGGACGAACTGCAACGTTGCCAAATCGCACGCTACGCCCCGCCCACGCCACTGCATCAGTCCCGGTACTTTTGGAACACCCTTTTTCTAGGACTTTCAAAAAAAAAAAAAAAAAAAAAAACCCTGGTCGAATTATTCCTTCAAATATCGATAAGCATTGAGCAATATTGTGACTTTTGCGTGTTGAAGGACTGAACATATTGCCCATTTCAGAGCACGAGTTAGGACATCATTAATGGATTTGTTGCAAACTTTTGCTTCATCGATCAAGAGTGTTCAATCTACTGTAAAATCGCCTGAAAAGTCCATTGGTGGCATCAGAAAGTCTTAGAATGCAATAATAAACTCACAAGAGGCGTTTAATGAAATCCAAGATGGCGGAGAAATATCGAGCAATCTGTATGAATGCACCGTGAACATCCAAGGATGGCCAACTTTGACAACGTCACAGGAAGTAGAGGTTATGTGTTTGTTTACGTTGTGATTGGTTTTGATCGATATTGTGAGGTTGGCTATCCTTGGATGTTCATGGTGCATGAATACAAATCGCTCGATATTTATCCGCAATCTTGGATTTAATTAAACGCCTCTTGTGAGTTTAATATAGCATTTTATGACTTTCGGATGCCGCCAATGGACTTTTCAGGCGATTAAATATTTTACACCAGTTTTAACATTCTTAATCGTTGTAGCAAAAGTGTGCAACAGACCCATTCTATTGAAAACCAACAGAAAAATTTGACATTGATAATTTCGTCCCGGGTACTTTCTTGTGAAAGTCATAGTACTGTAATCCACGTTTTCATCATTTTAGGAAAGCCGACTCGGGAAAATCGTTGCTTGTCGTATAAGCGTTCGTTTCAAAGTTCTATAAGTCTAGTTCCCGCTTTGTCTCCCTCGTTAATCAGTGTGACTTGCGTGTCGTTCTATACTCCCCCCCCCCCCCACCCCCCTCTTCCCTTACCGACCACCCACATAGGCAGCGCCTCATACTCGGTGTAATTCAATTCAGGTTTTACGACATCTTTTGTGTATCAACTATCAAGTCATCCCTTGTCGGTTTACACCGGTTCGTTCACCAGACCATCATGATTATCACGATCATGAAACCTACATTGTTTCGCCCGTCTCATTGATCGATGTTTCCGATTGCTCTTTTGTTTTTGTTTTTTGTTTTTTGTTTCTTGTTTTTTCCTATTGATGCTCTCGCTCCGCGAAATCAGTCCGAAGAACGAGAAAACGCATCGTGGCCCGATTCCAGCGAAAAGAGGAATCATGCGGGAAACCCGTCGTGTTTTCTGGAAGTGCTTTCGACTCTCGAACACCGATTGAAAGCCCTCGCGGAAGCATGCAAGTGTTTCGCTGTCTTTTTCTTCTTCTTCTTCTTCGGATTGTTTTTCAATCGTTGACCCTCTTGCCCTCTTTAATTGAGCCTGTCCGTATGCCTTGTTTTTTTTGTTTTGTTTTTTTTTTTCTCTTCCACCCGCTGCAGCAGGCTATGTCGTTCTTTCTCAATGAGGTCAGTAAATGAGACCAATATTCTGATGATGAAAAAAAAAAAAGAAAAAAAAGAGATTTCTCAGTGGTTAAAATTGTCGCACGGAGGAGACATCGATCTATCGCATTTCCCGAGCAAGCGTATCAGAGCTATCGAAAAAGGGTCGTAGCTGTCGTAGCACTAACCTTGAAATAACCATTATACACTCTTCTCCAATATTATTATTCGAGAAAGTATTGCGGATGGTATTTTTTTATTTTGAAGGTGCCGCGCACACTGCACAGCCAGCGGAAGGATTACGTATGTTACAATGTAAACTCTGTTAACGTAAGCGGATCTGCGCACCTAGGCAAAGGATGCTCTCAGCGTGGAAGCAATTGTGCAATGTTTTCGAGTAACTTTATTTTTAGATAGCTGTGATAGCATGTTCCATTCATAGCTGAATCATCCTTTTACGTCGCGGAGTTATTAATGGTTATTTTCAAAGCTCTCTCGCGTGTCGTGGCCTGCGACTGAATCTTTTTCGGGAAACAACAATTGCATAACATTCACAAGGAGAAAATCGTATCGGTTAAATAAATTAGAAAATCAAAACAACTCGTTAAGAGATTATAAAACCCCGCGAATGAGAAAGAATCGTGATTTTTACGATTCCATGCACCATTTGAGGATGTGATTTTTCACTGGTCTTTTATCTCATAGGTATATCCGAGTCAAACAAAATTCTCTGAAATAAAATATTATACCACGAGCATGACAATGCGTGAACCTATACGTAAGAGATAGAACAATTACCAGAATTCTACTGTTTAAAAAAAAAAGTTCATGAATTTTTTTTTTTTTTTTTTTTTTTTTTTTTTTTTTTTTTTTTTTTTAGGAAATTCTAGTTCTATGACCATATTCTGGTGCTACTTAACCCCAGAATGGGGCAGTTGCAAGGGTCTGAAATGACAAGTTTTTTTTATAAAGAAAATGAAAGTACTTGATGAGCTGAGCACAAAGATGCCTTTGGTTTCTAATTATGTCCCATTGTTCCGGAGATGAGATTTTGGCCTAGAATACACTGTTTCAAATGGGAATTCCGCGTAGTGACGTAACTACGCCCACGATTTCTTACAATTTTTCACGTGTGTATCTCCAAAACTGGGGTGCGTATGAAAAAACCAAAGGCACCATTGTTCTCAGCTCATCAAGTATTATATAATTTTATTTATACAAACCACCAAATTGTAGACCCTTGCAACTGCCCCATTTTCTGATCAAAGTACTAGACTTTCTGTTGTTCACATATCGGTGTGCTTCTGGTAATATGACTACATAGAATCTGGTATTATGACTATACCTTTTTTCAGTGTGGAATGATCACTCGTTTTCCGATTACTTTTCTAAAGTATAGATATACTTAGTCAAGACGGATTTTAGCGATAGTCATAGTGACCGATTTCGGCGAAACCAGCTTGTCAAAATAAAATAAATCATTTTTCTTTCAATAACATTATTAGTTTCATTGAAATCGGAAGGCCTGATTACTACACAAATCAATCTCGAAAAAGAATGTAATCGTAAAAGACGATTTGCCCATTTCTGATTGGTATATGCACCTAGTTTTGATGCAAAGCTAACCTCCGAAAAACGAGAGGTTTTTAAACTGAGGCAAGTGATTATTCATTTAGAGGAAGAGCTGCAATCAGATGATATATGTACTTCCCCAATTTCCCATTATGAGACCCGCTCATATGACCGTCAGCTTGGATTTCTCTTAAAACGCCGCCGCTTGTGGGTTTATGAGTAGATTTTGAGACTTTTTGATGCTTTCAATGTGATTTCCGTGCTATTTTTAGTCGGGATCGACTCTTCATAACGCTGCACACAGAAAAAAAAATGTTTTAGATTTAAAAAGACAAAAAAAAAAAAACATATTTTTGAATTATATGACGATCAGACGTACTTTTAAACTAAAATAAATTGTTTTTGTAGTAAAAATAATTGTTTTTAAATAAAAAAAAAATAACTGTATTTAAATTGAAAATAATTGTTTTTAAATTGAAAATTCGGTATTTTGATCGAATGAAAAGTTTTTTTTTTTTTTTTTAATTTAACAAAATTTAGTTTAAATTTTAAAATGCGTCGTTTTGTCATATAATTCAAAAATATTCCTTTTTAAACCTCAAACATTTTTTTTTCTGTGCAGATCAAATTATTTTACATATTGGTTACATATTGAACGTCTGGAGACCGTTTAATATTTTTGTCAACCGGTGAGATCATCGATGGATTAAGAATAATAATAATGATAAAAAAAGAAAAAAAAAAACGTCCTGACAATAAGATGCAAAAAACAGCATCCCTGATTTGAATAAATGCAAGCATTTTTGGATTCTTAATTCAAAAGCTGGCAACACTGTTGTCTAAAAGTAAGGATGCATATTTTTGTGTCTTTCTCTCTCGATGACGGCGGCTTGGTGTCCAAAGAATAGCACTGAGGAATTGATGGCCGGCCTAGTTAGCTTAGAAGTTAGAGTCCATGACTCATCGCCACACCGTGGTATCTGAGATCGTCAAAAAGTGACAAAAAATCAGAAAGTAAATTTCTCATCTATTTATCATTTATGAACTTTCAAGACCAATTTTAATAACAAAAACACGTTTAACAAGCAATGTGTCTGTTGCAAACTTTTGCTCTAACGATAAAGAGTGTTTCATCGTATGTAAAATCGCCCGCGGAAAGTCCATTGGTGGCATCAGAAAGTCATGAAATGTGATAATAAACTCACAAGAGACGTTTAATGAAATCCAAGATGGCGGTAAAATATCGAGCAATCTGTATGCATGCACCTTTAACATCCAAGGATTGCCAACGTTGACAACCTCACAGCTTCAGAGGTTATGTGTTTATTTACGTTGTGATTGGGTGTGATCGATATTGGTGAGGTTGGCTATCCTTGGATGTTCGTGGTGCATGCATACAGGTTGCTCGATATTTTACCGCCATCTTGGATTCCATTAAACGTCTCTCGTGAGTTTCATACTGCATTTTATGACTTTCTGATGCCACCAATGGACTTTTCACGCGATTTTACGTGAGATTGAACACTCGATACCGCTGTAGCAAAAGTTTGCAACAGACCCATTGCAACCTATAAATGTTACGAGAATGGTTTGAATTAAGCTTAATAGGTCGAAAACGATGATTTTTTGATTACCTTTTTTTTTTTTTTTTTTTTTTTTTTTTCTTTCAACTGACTTGTTGACACTTTTTTTCTATCTTGGACTATAGTACGCCGCAGTCTTACGATTAAATGATGTCAGATGTGATGGTAGTGTAATGTTTCCGGGTGTACTGGTGTATCACCCTTATTTGCTTGGACGGATTCACAAAGCCGCCGTTTTTTTATGTCCGTATTTAACTTCAATCGAACAGTCCATTCTCGTCAATTTCCTTTTTCTTTTTATCCCACTCACTCTTTTTCACCAAGTCCTCGTCTCGACTCCCGAAGCAGTAGCGTAGCGTGCAGTTCGGCAACGTTGCATTGTGTCCATTTAAACCCGTGTAAAAGGTCGAATGCGAAGGTGTTCACCGAACACCCAATGTTTCGATCTTTCTCATTGGTTTGAATGGACGAACTGCAACGTTGTCAAATTGCACATCACGCCACTGTCCTGAAGCAACGTTTTATTCACTTTTCGGCAAGGCTGCCGTTCTGCGACAGTGGCGTAGCGTGCAATTTGGCAACGTTGTAATGTGTCCACTCAACCCTTTCAATACCACGCCCGAGTTATTCATTTTCGTGACTTGATCCCTCATTGACAATAAAAGCTAATCCAAGCTGGTAACATTTGTAAATTCGTGGCTCGTGTAGCGCCTTCAATTACCGAGATAGGCAAAATTAACACAGCTGAGTACGAATATTTAACTACCCACCGAAGAGCGAGTTATAGCTTCTCTTTTTCATAGAACCTGAACCTTGTATGTTAAAGGGTTGAACCCATGTAAAAGGTCAAATGCTAAGGTGTTCACCGAACACCCAACAGATCGATCTTTTTCGTGAGTTTAAATGGATACAGTCAACAGTGCAACGTTGCCATATTGCATGCTACGCCACTGTTCTGCGGATGTTTTGAGGAGAGTTTTTGTGGGTCTGTCACAAACTTTTGCCGCTGCCATAAAGAGGGTCAATGGAGCTCTTACACGGTTTTGCTGCAGGCAAATGGAGTATCAATTCCAATGTAAAATGCTGCAAAAATAACGACGAGACCATTAAAAAAGCCTGAAACTCACTCCTCGCAGAGAATACTTAACTTGAAATTTCGGGTGACCACCCTTGCATGTATGCACCAACCTCGGATTCGGCCCCCAAACAAAAGAACATAACCTACGAATTTGAACAATGAGAATGAATTTGCTTTCAAAAAGTAAATTTCCATGAAGGTCCATTTATACACATTTTGTCACTCGGAGCACGCGGTGATAACTACAGAAAAGTTCTATGTTGTGTGTAATAAATGAAGAAGACGGCACTTAATTTCATGTCCTGTTCTTTTGTTTGGGGGTCCGAATCCAAGGTTGGTGCATACATGCGAGGGTGGTCACCCGAAATTTCAAGTTAAATTTTCTCTGCTAGGAGTGAGTTTTAGACTTTTTTAATGGCCTCATCGTTATTTGTGAATCATTTTACATCAGAATTGACAGGTCATTTGTCTTACAGCCAAACCTTGCAAGAGCTCCATTGGTCCGTTACAAAATTTTGCTACAACAATATGGACGGCCGATTCCTTTGTAAATTGCGAAACTCGCGTTAAAATCACATCAAAAGCATCGCAAAGCACCAATGTTCTCAGCTCATCAAGTACTATCATTTTCCATGTAAAAAACACGAAATTTTAGACCTTCTGCCCCATTCAAAACTTTCTTCTTAAGATTCGCAAAACAGTAGCCCTATTTTTCGTAGCAATTCCATTTATAATTGAATCGACCTGTTGAAGCGAATTTAACTTGAATCAGTTGAGAAGTATAAAGATGAACCTATAAAAATGTTCGAATCTGTAATATTTGGTCTAATGTTAATTAATCGACAATCGATTAATTTTCTGATGGATGATGGAATGTGCCTTTTTTAGATGTAGGTACTCAAAACGGCAGCACTGAACGTTACTCATCACCACTTACTGACTGTGTTGCTGTAGTATTCCTATATCCTGCATCCTGCTTCAAAATTGCTTTCGCAGAGTGCGGACTGGTGAAGTGATGATTCATCGCTGGCTCGATTTGAGATGCGGTCACCATAATCTTACGTTTCTCCTCTTATCCCTGTTCGCAATTTTTTAAGACCAAAGAAAATTGCATAGTTGGGAAAATTTACGTTTTCGATCACGTAATCATTTAATTTTCAAAAGTAATCAAGGTGACTTTTAGTCACACGGAAAAAAAGATCAGTGAAAATAACCATACGGATACCTGATTTTGGCACCTGCTAGATGTTATGGTAAACTTGACCAGAAGTACTTGACCCGATACTTTGAGTAAATTCGACATGCAATCAGGTAAAATCAGCTAGTACCTAGTCAAAACATAGTATACTTCTGGCCAAGTTTACCATAACATATGGCAGGTGCCAAAATCAGGTATCCGTATGGTTATTTTCACTGATCTTTTTTTTCCGTGCAACATGCGTTATTATTCAATTTGAATCGCTGTTTTCAGAATGCGATTTTTACAATTCAACAGCTTCAATTTGAAGCTGTAGAATTTGCGAGTGTTCCGTTATTGATTTTACAGCAGATCAGTGACGAATGATTGTATCATTTTAATAAAGAAATTGCCTCTGTAGCTAATTTCAATGCTGTTCATATCAATTCACATGTCCAATTACCGCTCAATCACCCTGTTCAGTATTCAAGTACTGAATTTTAGCAGTTTTTACTTTTAAGTTTTCATTTCATGATATTTTCACTTTTTATTGTATAAGTTACTTTTGATGACCCATTTCCAATCTATCTCTCACACACTTTCTCTTTCTCTCTAAAAACTCGCTTCTTCC
Source organism: Trialeurodes vaporariorum (assembly GCA_011764245.1). NCBI lineage: Eukaryota > Metazoa > Arthropoda > Insecta > Hemiptera > Aleyrodidae > Trialeurodes > Trialeurodes vaporariorum. Next base: position 10,447,519 of record VMOF01000111.1, on the reverse strand, counting down.
CTCTCCACCTCTCTCTTATCTCTCTTTCTCTTTTCTTTTTCTCTCTATCTCTCTCACTGTCAAGGTCTGCGACTGAGCAGTCCGAGTGGGGGTTGGTCTGACCAAAGCATGTGCGCTCTGCGCATGCGCGGGCAGAGCAACCCCTGCGACGGCTGGCCTCAACTCGCAGCCCTTGAACAGTGAGAATCAGTTCCCCAGACAAACTCCCTGAGAATAGTCGAGCGAGACCTCTCTTGTAAAATCACTTCTCACTCTATAGCTAGGCGTCAAGTCTATATCCTTCGTATTATAATAGAAGTGCGTCGAGCATTTTATTATAAATTCATTCACCTTGTTAATTACTCTGTAGAGTACGTCAAGTTATCTAGTTCTACATTGTTATTATCATTTTATTCATCGTTTTGTTTTTGCTCACTCTTAATCGTTCAATCTTCAATTATACAGTCCACTTCGTCAAATCAAATATCTACTTAATCACCGTGTTTATCTCCGAACTTTAGCTCTACTCGCGAGTCGGCTTGGTAAGCTCGTCTAGTACGGGCTGCAAATCCGGGCTGCATGCGTGAGAGCATCTCCTGTTTATCACCTTCAAAGCTCCACCACAGTCGGTACCCCCCAGTGCTTAAGTGCCACTGAGCCGACTGAGAGCTTTGAAGTCTGATCAAACATTCATCTACGTAATTTAACGGTCCATATACTCAAATCTCAAACCAAACAGCTACCGAGGTCAAACATTTTGGTCCCTCGGGCCGGATTTTAAGAATCGGTTTATAGTTTTTGTAAATAACAATCCGTCCTGTTATTTTATTTCGTTACTTTTAAATCGCCCATGTTTTTCACTCGCATTTATCTCGTGTCGCTAACGCGTTTTTATTTTACTTAATAATTTGTGTTTTCCCTGTATCACGCGCATTCGTTATTTAATTGTAATTTTATCCCAAAATGTCGGGCATTTTAAAAACTCGACTTGAACGTTTGCATAAAAGGCTTGAATTAGCCACAGAAGCTGAAAAACTAATCGATCAAGATGAAAAACACAAAGGTGTATTTTTAGAACGCTGTTCAAAAATATCGGAAGACCTCTCAGAATTTGAAGATGTCCTTGAGCGTTATCAGGAGGCCTACGTCGCAGAAAACCCTGGTGATAGCTCTATCCACGCAAAAATCATGGAACAATCCAAAGCTTATGAGGATTTGTATTACCCTCTCTGCTCCACTTACAAAAAACTCAGCGCTGCTGAAGCTCAGACTTTTTCTCAAAACTCCGAAAAAAGCCACAGTTCAAACTCTCACTCAAACGTGCGTCTCCCGAAAATCGACTTGAAAATCTTCGGAGGAGCACTCTCAGAATGGTCTACATTCTACAATAATTTTGCATCGTTGATTCATCGAAATCCTTCGTTGGACAATGTTGCCAAATTTCACTACTTGATCTCATCGCTCTCTGGCCCTCCTCTCACTATCGCCACGGAACTTGATATTACGTCGGATAACTATCAAATTGCGTGGGATAACTTGGTAAAGCGTTACCAAAACACTCGTTTATTAGCCTCCGAAACTCTTGGGAAGCTTTTAAATTACTCACCAATCAATGAAGAATCACAAGTGCAACTCTCCAACTTTCTCACAGTATTTGAAGAAGGAATTCAATCATTGCAATCTCTAAAAATCGCCGACTTGGCAGATTTTATTCTCTTATTTTCAACTCTGCGCGTGCTGCCAACAGACACCAAAAAAGCCTTCGAACGGACTTTTATCGACACAAAAATACCAACCGTCAAACAGTTATTAAATTTTATCCGAGAGCAGTTAGTAATTTACGAGGTCACTCAAATCAACTCTATTGATCCACAAAGTGACTCAGACTCCGAAAAATCTTGTCCACCGATCGAAAATATGAAATGCGCTTTTCTCGTTACGCCAGAAAAGTCAAAATGTTGTCTTCGCTGCAATGGCTCGCATTTCATTTATGCCTGCCCAGTGTTCAAAGGCATGCATATTCTTGATCGGCGAGATTTTGTTCAAAATAGAAATCTTTGCTTCAACTGCCTCCGACCAAATCACAAGGCCAGCCAATGTTGTAACAAAAAGCGTTGTTTTCACTGCAACGCAGCGCATCACTCTTTGTTACACATTGCGTCAGCGCTTTCTCCGAATGCAACATGTGTCGAGAGGGTGTCTTTGAAACAAAGCAAAGCCTCCCAAGCAAAGGTCTCTTTGTCAGCCGTTGCAAGAGACTCTCCATGCACTGTTGTTTTGGGCTCGGCTTTGTTTCAAGTCCAAGGATCCAGCGGAAGATTTCACTCCGTCCGAGGAGTAATCGATTCAGCCGCTTCGAATTCGTTCATCACCTCTGCCTGTGCTCAACGATTAGGGCTGTTTTTCGAGCGCACTGCTCACCCTGTTCAGGGTATCGGGGGCCACCCCACAGCTAACATCTTGGGCAAGGTCACTTGTCTCATCAAACCGCGCAGCACAAATGACCCAGTTTTGTCGACTGAAACACTGGTCATCGAAAACATCTCACCGAATCTACCAAGCATGCCTCTACCAAAAAGAGTTCGGACACACTACGCAGGCCTGGCATTCGCCGATCCTACTTTCGATTCCCCTAGTGCCGTGGAATTTCTGATTGGTGGAGATGCATTTCCATTCATCTACACAGGAAAAAAGAAAATGGGTTCCGATGGTATACCTCCAGCACTCTCCAGCATTTTTGGCTGGGTAATCACAGGACGAGTCAGTCATAAAACTGTCATGACTCCCCGCTCCACTGCCTTGTTGTCCACTTCGTCAACTGATTCCCGCCTGAAGGAATTTCAGAAAAAGGAACGCCTGCCTCCCGCTTCTCTTGCTCATCGTAATGACGTCACATTTGATAAACGAATCAACGGACGTCCCAGCCACCGTGACTCCCTCAAGAAGCGTTCAGACGCACCATCATGGAGAGAGTCACGTGATCTCACGCACAATCGCTCGGCGGGCACCAATAGCCGCCCGAGCACAATTCAAGATTTCAATTCATGTTTTTCAGTGAATAATAGCGATTATTCAAACACAAAATTCTACGGAAACCGTCGAGGGTTTCACTCACAATTTGCTACCGGCAATAATTCACAAATTGCACCTGCCATTCTGACGTCAAGCTCAGAATTCAAGGCTCATCGCACAGCATCCAACCAATTGAAGGCGCTTCAACCCTGCATCCAGATCAGGAATGGTGGTCTCTTCACGGTGGGGGGTACGACTCCAGATCGTAAGCTTGCTAAAGCTCACCTAGACCTCTCATCAACTCACATGAACCGATTTCATCGGTGCCAACACCTACAACACGCCACTCATCAGTATCACGGAAAATGGTCAGGTGACCATCTACACATGCAACCGCATTGGCTACGCATAGACTCACCTGCAAATCATTCTCACTGATGTATATATTCTTAATTGTAGTTAAGTTTTTAGGTTTGTACTTTGTATCATAAGCATAATCTACTTTTTAAACCCGGCAAGGGTTCAAGGTGGGGGGTATGTTCAGTATTCAAGTACTGAATTTTAGCAGTTTTTACTTTTAAGTTTTCATTTCATGATATTTTCACTTTTTATTGTATAAGTTACTTTTGATGACCCATTTCCAATCTATCTCTCACACACTTTCTCTTTCTCTCTAAAAACTCGCTTCTTCCCTCTCCACCTCTCTCTTATCTCTCTTTCTCTTTTCTTTTTCTCTCTATCTCTCTCACTGTCAAGGTCTGCGACTGAGCAGTCCGAGTGGGGGTTGGTCTGACCAAAGCATGTGCGCTCTGCGCATGCGCGGGCAGAGCAACCCCTGCGACGGCTGGCCTCAACTCGCAGCCCTTGAACAGTGAGAATCAGTTCCCCAGACAAACTCCCTGAGAATAGTCGAGCGAGACCTCTCTTGTAAAATCACTTCTCACTCTATAGCTAGGCGTCAAGTCTATATCCTTCGTATTATAATAGAAGTGCGTCGAGCATTTTATTATAAATTCATTCACCTTGTTAATTACTCTGTAGAGTACGTCAAGTTATCTAGTTCTACATTGTTATTATCATTTTATTCATCGTTTTGTTTTTGCTCACTCTTAATCGTTCAATCTTCAATTATACAGTCCACTTCGTCAAATCAAATATCTACTTAATCACCGTGTTTATCTCCGAACTTTAGCTCTACTCGCGAGTCGGCTTGGTAAGCTCGTCTAGTACGGGCTGCAAATCCGGGCTGCATGCGTGAGAGCATCTCCTGTTTATCACCTTCAAAGCTCCACCACAGTCGGTACCCCCCAGTGCTTAAGTGCCACTGAGCCGACTGAGAGCTTTGAAGTCTGATCAAACATTCATCTACGTAATTTAACGGTCCATATACTCAAATCTCAAACCAAGCTACCGAGGTCAAACACACCCTTTAATATATTCATTACACCATTTGAAAAGCTCGCAAGCAAATGACTGTCAAATTTTCGTTTCATTCTTTCATGCCACCTTTGTTTCTTATTTCGAATACAAACTTGTCGTGCTTTTGAGGATTAGTGCAGGATTTGATTCGTTGATCTTAAAAGCGCCTTCATTTTGATATCGATGCAAATTGTACAACGCTGAGCTAAAGTAGGACTGCATTTCTCCCGCTGTGCGGAAGCATCGGTGTTTTCAACCGCTCGTATATCGGTCGAGTTTTATAAAAAATGAGCTTTTCGGGTTGAACCCCCCCCCCCCCCCCATTTAATGGTGACTCCTCAGTCAGGATTGCCGTTCTAAACCATAGTCAAATGACTACATGCCACAGAGTAGATCTTAATTAGTGGATGCCAGGGCCGCATTTACCTTTTTGCCGTCGTAGGCCGAATAAACTTTGCCGCCCCCATGGGGCGTTAGGGGAGGGACTTCTTCCGGAAAGAAGGGGGTACGGGGGTCCTCCCCCGGAAAATTTTGGACATAAATTACCTTGAAAGGCGTGATTTTGCAGTATAGTTTTTCCGTATTTTGTGAGTCAATCGACTTTTAGATTATAGAGTGTGAGTGTGCTAGATCTAGCATATTTCTACAATTTTACGCTCTGTATTTTCCTCTGTAGAGGACCGATCACAATTTTCACGTAAAACGATACAATTAGTTACCAAAGCTTACCACGAGGAGGAGGAGAGCACGTTACTTGCACCGAGTAAAAAGTCCTCGAGTGGCGGTGACAAAAAAAAAAAAAAATAAAACAAGAAACAAAAAATCTCAAAAATTTGCCGCCCCTCAGAATTTGCCGCTTGACGCGGCCGCCTTCTTCGCCTAATAGGAAATACGGCCCTGGTGGATGCCCTGACCTTCTACCTTTTCGCAGGATTCAAACGGCCCCATTGGCATTATTGCTGCGACATAGTAATTATTGACGATTGTCAGATTTTCCCTATTTTCTTATTTCTGTTTCATACTCCTTGTTTTCGTCTGGTCTCATGACAGTTTGACACAGTTTCCATCGGTCGAACTGCGGGAGTTTTTGAGATGAGTATTTGAATCGGATATTGCGCTTGTTGTGGGTTAGAAAGTAGTTAATTATTCGTAGGTGCCTGTACCGTTTCAGTCTATCTACAAAAATGAAGGCGCATCCATAAAACGTGAATCCGATAGCTTTATAGTCGTAAGTTAGAAAATAGGTAACTGTTCGTACGCGCCTGTACTTTTTTAGTCTACCCTTAAAAATGAAGGCGCACCCATGAAAGTAAGACTATTCGAATCGGATACCTGGGACCAAATAATGATTGGTCCTGAGCGTATATAACTTGCGCACGGTTACGTGACGTGCGTATAGACTCTCTGATTGGTCGAAACCATATGGAATTCACCTTGCGCCTACTGCCGGGACCATACATTTTTTGGAGCCTGGAGCTGTGCGTACGTCGACCTTACGTGGTCAACGCATGACCCCTATCCACCTTTGTCTTTCAGTGCTGAATTATGAAAAAAGTAGTTTCACAAATCTTAGACCTTTATCATTGAATCGAATGACTTTTTCTCATATAATTTCATGTGCATGTCAATTTCTTTGAAATTTCTCAAGAATCCATTTTAATGAAGCAACCTATTTTATGCAACTATGGAGCGAAAAGATTAACTCCTGTCGCTGTTCAGAAATGCGATGTGCAGCGGCGCACCTTCCTTATTTTAACTTTCATAACGCGAGTTTATAAAGTGCTCTAACGGACGTGCTTTTGCTTTCGGTCTTCCCTCCTCCTCTTCTTCAACCCCCCCCCCCCCCCGGGGGCGGGGGGGTGCACAACCTCCTCAGGTCTTTATTACTGACCTTGAGCTGACTCCCGAAGACAACAGAGGACAGGTTGCCCTACAGACTTCACCACTCACCACATCACAATCGCATCAAACACGTATCAGACTATCAGATTTTGAATCGGGTGGGGGTTAGATACCCGGGGGGGGGTGCTGGAGTTACAATCTGTTAGAAGTGACCGGTGCCTTGCTTTAATTGAATTGTTATTAAGGTCAATAACTCGCCGGTTCTAAGCGTTTGTGTCCATGTCCTCAACAGTCAACACTCAACGGCCGAATCCTCTCTGCAACCGATACCGCGATTTGTTCTAATGCAGATGTAGCGGGCGGGCCGCGGTATGGTGCAAGGGGGAAGGGAGCGGCGAGTCCCTGCTGAGGGGGGGGGGGGTTTCCCATAGATCCCTTCGGGACCTTAAAGAAGAGAGGGGGGCGTGTTCGTCGATTGCGTCACGGCTTTCTTTTCTTAACGAATTTCGAGATAAAACTAGGTCGAATGGGCATAGGTATTCATCATATCATCGAGAATTAGCTGAACCTTGAACATCCAAGGCTACGCGAAGTGGCGCACGTATAACCGATGGCGTAATAATAGAGGTCCGTATATTTTAAGGTGACTCTTCAGCGCTCAGTCCCGATTTCGGCCACCAGAGTGCTACCGTTCGTCAGTCCATTGCAATTTTTTGCCACGGCGCACTGTGTGTTATTTCACCGGAAAGTTGGACATAGGGCCCAAAATTGAAGAATGAATTTGTAGCTTTCTATGGCCAGAATTCATATCCTAGGGATGTTTTAGGAGGGTTAAAAGGGTTTTTTTGAAATTCTGGTCAATTACAGGGTTGCCAAACGCTTGTTTTGCACCACTTGAGGTTAAATGCTATTTTTACCTGTAATAAAGCGCGATATTAGAAAGCTTGCCGAGTGTCAGGAAGTTGCTCGACTTAAAAACTGACTTCATAGCCGGATTCACCACACTTTTTTCGATGAAATCAATGTGAGATTTATTTTTTTAGGAATATTTATTATATTTTAATGTATTTTTTAAAAAATAGGGTTTAAAACGACGAATTTTTTTATTTGAGAAGAGCCGCAAATTTTTTGCTCGCTAGATCCCACGGATTTAATGCTGAAATCTTGTCGACAATACCCCAGGGAATAAGGGAAAAGCAACACTTTTTGCAAGTTTTTGCAAGTTCTCGAGAAAAACACATTTGACCTCCAAAATATCATCATGTTTTCATACCCGTGAAGGAGAGCCCATTCAGCTACCATAAGGAATTACGGAGTGTAGTATTCATAGAAATGGATAAAACTTTCCGGAATGATAGAACTATGTTTGAGACATCAGAAAATGGACACTTTTTTAATTTGGTCAACTGGAAGTAGAGGGCGGCAGGGGGTCAAAGTCAAAACCTTCAATGCTCTATAACTTTTGAACGAAAAGAGTTATTGACTTCAACTTTGCACCAAAAGATGCGTCTTTCAAAGATCTTATCATTGATGTAGTACTATGTTCCATAAAAAAAGTTCTGAGACGGGTTTCGCCATTTTTTTGATTTTTGAAATTTCCAAAAACGGGTTTATGAGTTTAAAAAATGTGTGCACTATAGATATCTCAAAGAAATACTTTAAAAAAAAGGAGCAAATTTTATAAGCTTTCAGATAGCGCAAACCGCGATACTAGGAAACTTTAAGTTTTAGAGTTATGACCGCTCAAAGTTTCAAATTGTGTCAAATTGGTTTTGCCGACTTTTAATTTTCCGAAAACATTAGTTGCTCGACCAATAATTCATGTAATTCATTGAAACTTGGTAATAGGGGGTTTTTTGGGTCGCTTAGTTCATTTATGGCAATAGTTTTTCAAAATTTTCAAATCCAAGATGGCTGCCATGTTGGCGGCCATCTTAAATTGGTTTTTGCTGTTAAACCAAGCATCTAAATAAAAATCTGGAGCCGTTTTTGAATTCCTCGTAAAAAATTACCCTAGGAAACCCCTTTCATGTCATGTTTTTCCTGGTTTGGAAGGGTGGACAGGCCTATGTCCAACTTTTTAGTGAAATAACACACAGTGCGGCGTTATGGCGGCTCGATGCCTTCTTAAAATCGCCTGAAAATCACACTGAAACCACCAAAAAGTCTCAAAATCCGCTCATATAACCTCTTACCGCGTTTCAAGAGAAATCCAAGATGACGGTCTACACAGAAAAAAACAGAAAAAAAAAAACACTTTGGTAGCGCTGACAAAACCTTTCATAGAAAAATGACCCAGTGAAAGGCTTTAGTTGAGTGAACCAAATTTGTGGTTCACCTGGCAAAATGTTCATAGTTACGCGTATACAACCTTCGGTTGGCTCAACTAAAGGTCTTATTGCTGGGTCATTTTTCTTCCAAAGGTTTTGTCAGTGCTACCAAAGTGTTTTTTTCCTGTTTTTTCTTCTTATGTGTAATAGGAACGAGGGAGTCCCACCTAATGGAGCTGTTGCACACTTTTGCTGTAAGCGATTTTAACCGCCGATTCTGGTGTAAAAATCTCAAAAAATAACAATGGCAGCGCTAAAAACTACCGAAATCCACTCTTAAGTTCAATAAACGCTTTTTTTGTGAGGGTGTAATGGAGGCCGAAGGCAGTAACAATGGGAGATTCCTATCTTAATTTCGTCACTCTTTCTATGCTGACAAGGATGATTCACAGAGCAATTAGTCATCAGAGTGATGATCCACATCCGATGAATGGTACAGCAACACCTAGTGACACCGGTGTCAAATGAAAGTCGTCTCTTATCGGTCACTTCTTGATGGAGTTACAGTATTGTTAGATGGGAATCTCCCATTGTTACTACCCTCAGCCACCATTACGCCCGCGCAAATAAAAGCGTTTATTGAGTTTAAGAGTGGATTTCGGTAGTTTTTAATGCTGCCATTGTTATTTTTTGAGGTTTTCACACCAGAACCGACTATTACATTGCTTATAACAAAAGTGTGAAACAGACCCATTGCAGCTTGCTCTAACAATAAGATGAATCACTTTTCTCCGTATAGAAAGTTTCGATTAGATGGGACTCCCCCATTGTGACCCGCTGTTTTGACCGCCATCTTGCAATTCGGTTAAACGCACTCATTGAGTTAGTGAGTCAGTATTGGAACTTTTTGAGGCTCCCAACTATCGTTATTTTCCATTAATTTAAGTTAGAACACACCCTAACTACATCTGTACCAAAAGTTTGCAAGAGACCCACTGTCGTTAAATAGTGATTTTGTTAATCTAAGGAAAACTAAGTGTTGAAGGTAGTTGATATCTACCTCTAGAAGACCTCTGCGAAATATTTCATAATAAATCGCAACAATAAAGAAAGCACATAGATTGTTTTTTTTTTTCAACTTAGAGCTTGAATGATTTTTCATACAATATTTGTCGAGCCCAAGCAAACTTGTGCTTAAAATGACGAGGAGACTAACACATCCATAGCTCACTAAAAAGTTATTAAATCACCATATTTTGAAAACAATTGCAAGTAATCTGTTTCTGTTTGTTCCAGTTCTTGAGCTTCCCTTGTCACACAATGGCATCTGTCAGCTCCCTATGTGGTCCATTGCTCCGGTCGTTTGTCATCTCGAAGTAAGTATTCGCCATTTGGCACTTATGATCTGAACATTGTGAACTCGCCATTTTTTAAATGGGCTCACCAGCATCACATAGTGGTAATTCTACGGTAACAGGACTTTTCACTGACGCCAATAAAAATGGGTCTGTTGCAAACTTTTGTTGCAGCGATATAGAGTGTTAAATCTCAAGTAAAATCACGTGAAAAGTCCATTGGTGGTATCAGAAAGTCATAAAATGCAGTATTAAACTCACAAGAGGCGTTTAACTGAAACCCAAGATGGCGGTAAAATATCGAGAAACCTGTGTGCACGCACCGTGAAAATCCATGATGGCCAACGTTAACAACCTCACAGCATCGGAGGTTATGTGTTTGCTTGCGTTGTGATTGGTTGTGATCGATGTTGTGAGGTTGGCCATCTTGGATGTTCATGGTGCTTGCATGTACAGGTTGCTCGATATTTTACCGCCATCTTGGATTTCAGTTGAATGCCTCTTGTGAGTTTGTTATTGCATTTTATGACTTTCTGCTGCCTTCAATGGACTTTTCACGCGATTTTACATGAGATTGATCACTCTGTGGCGCTGTATCAAAAGTTTGCTACAGACCCATTACTAACCTAGAAATCGCATATTGTAGAAATCACTGTGGTCTGAGCAAAGAGTAATCAAGAGTCGCAATTGAATAGAAGGTCTGCGTGGTCAATGCAAATAAGGGAGCGGAAACTCGGGCTAGCCTCTGATTGGCTGAAGCGTGGGTAACAACTTTTTTTGGCCTTATGGAAATTAACACGGGGTTTTCGTTCCGGACCGTGTAACTCGAAACCTGTGCAAAATTGACTCGTCGCAGTTAATACGAGTCGATTTAGTAGAATTTTCTCAACACATTGATAGGTCATAAGTATCAGTTTATTGATTCGAAAATACAGTCTCAATTGAAAAGTACAAATAATAGTGTTTTCGTGCTTGGCGTGTGTTGGTGTTGAGTAACTCACTATTATGTGTAGGTACTTTTCAACTGAGACAGTTCTTTGAATTTTCAATAAACTGGTACTTATGACCTATCAATGTGTTGAGAAAATTCTACTTTATCGACTCATATTAATTGCGACGTGTCAATTTTGCACAGGTTTCGAGATAAGTAAACGGCCCGGAACGAAAACCCCGTGTTAATTTCCATAAGGCCAAAAAAAGTTTGTACCCACGATTTCCCTCCATTTCCAGCCAACCAGAAGCCGACTCTTATCAGCATTGACAACTCTGGCTCTCAATGCAATTGCTCCTCTTGTTTACTCTTTGGGTCTGAGATCGAAAAAAAGTGGCCAAGAATCATTGAAGAAAAAGCCGTAAAAAAATCATTGTCGTTGACCTTTTAAGTTTAATTGAAAACTCGACATTTTTAAGTTAAAATTACTCTCTAAAAGTGTTCTCTGTTTTGTCAGTCAAGAATTTTCGGCGAGCTCAGGAAAAAGGCATGAAAGGTTGCCTTGCGGTTGAATATTTGTCCTATTGTTCTGACTTGCGTCTTGGAAATAGTCTACTAAAATCTTTATTCATCATAATTCGACTGTCTGCGATTTTTTGCGACCTTCCGTGAGTTTGATAGTACTTTTTGACTTTTGGCCACATTTTAACGATCTCACTCTCAGACTACAGAGGAATGTTTGATGGAAGTTTCAGAACGCCATCAGCTCCTAATCTACGAATGTGCTATCTTCGAAGCTCTGAACGTGCGAAGATGAGCTTGGCCTGACCTACGTCACCAATCATTGAATTTGGCTCCCCGACCAGTATGGTTTTTTATCTATCTCCTTTTTGAAGTGGCGTGGAGTGGTCAATCTGGCGAGTTATGTTCTCGGACAGATAGAATTGAATGAAGATGCACCGGACCGCATTTGGCCGGTCTGTGATCCGCATGTGGGTTAAGTACCGTTTATTGGTCATCAAACCGTCAAACACTAAATGCCACACAAAGGCCCCCACGACGTACGAACGACGCGAAACGCGACGCCTCGTGGCATTGGTTTTAAATTCGTTCAACTTCTTTTACTTTCGATCCTTAACGCCTCTTTCCCCCTGCATTTGCACTTTGTTGTGCCCTGCCTACCAGTCGCGTTTGTTTACTTCATTTCAAGGCCATTCGCTGTAATTCGCATTCCCCAGGGCTCCCGTTTTGTGGAATATTTACTTTCTCACTCTAACGAAGTTAGAAATATTGAGAAAGTATATTGCGATGGCCCAAGGATTTTTGAGGCATTTTTTTTCGATACTTGGCACTTCGGTACTTTAATAGGTATGACTCGGCTCGTTTCCCGCGTCATCTTCAGAGGCGCGAAAATAAAAAACAAATAGAATCTAAGATGGCCGACAAAAAAAGAAAACACTGGACATGATCAGGAGAACCCAGTTAGCAAAAACCGTCTTCAATCCGTCTTAAAGACGTCTTATAAGACAAGTAAAGTTGTCTTAAATCCGTCTTTAATCCGTCTTAAAGACGTCTCTAGTTCCGCCCAAACACGTCTTTGAAGACGTCTTACGAATCCGTCTTTAAGACGTTTTTAAGACAACTTCAAAAACCGTCTTACGAATCCGTCTTAAAGACGTTTTTAAGACAACTTTGAAAACGTCTTACGAATCCGTCTTAAAGACGTCTTATAAGACAACTTTGAAAACCGTCTTACGAATCCGTCTTAAAGACATATGAAAGGCGTCGGTCACAATGCTCTATAGGTTACGTCTCGAGGAAGCCTAGCTTTCCAAGCTTGCTTGAAAATAGTCAATATTTTCAAAATTTGTGAAAATTTCGTAATTTTCAAAATTTGAGCAAATCTTGGTAATTTTCAAACTTAATGAAAATTTTCGTAATTTTCAAAATTTATGAAAAAATTGGTAATTTTCAAAATTTATGAAAAAATTGGTAATTTTCAAATTTTCGAAGTGTGGACATTTTCGTAATTTTCGAAATTTTAAAAAAAAAATTGTGATTTTTGCAAATTATCAATATTTAAGGACTTGAAAACGTTGGAGTCAATCTTCTAGCTATCTTGGCTGAAGACGGCTTTAAGACGGATTAAAGACGCTTTATAAGTCTGGATTAAAAGACGTCTTAAAAACCACTTTCGAAGACGGTATTCAAGTCGTCTTGGAAAACGTCTTTGATGACGTCTTTGAAGACGTCTTTGAAGACAGATTTAAGACGGATTAAAGACGCCTTGTAAGACTGGATCGAAAGACGTCTTAAAACCCACTTTGGAAGACGGATTTAAGACGGAATACAAGGTGTCTTCTAAAATCGACTTAAAGACGCATTTAAGACGGATTTAAGACAAGCTTAAAAGACGTCTTTGGATCCGCGACCATAAGACGGATTTAAGACGTCTTTAAGGCGGAATGAAAAGACGTCTTACAAAAGCCCATTTTAAGCCAGATCGGCAAGCCTGATATTGTTTTCTGGGAAGGTTTGTTATGCAGATGGATGAAAGTGGAATTTACTATTTTGTGTTTTTTCTCGCCTCGTCGATTTTAGTTGATTATCTTTCTGTGAATTCTTTTACGCCGACAGAGTTGTCCAGTGTAGAGTCCCTATGTATGAAATCTAGTCCAGTGTTTTCTTCTTTTGTCGGCCATATCGGATACTGCTTTAGATTTTCGCGCCACTGAATGACGCGAGAAGCGAGTCGAGCATACCTGTTAAATATAAGTACCTTGACCTTGGTCCAGGTCAGGTGACTGTAATGCAAAGCTGCCGTCCAGCGTATAATTAATGACTTTTTTCAATTCACCGATGATTCCACCGGTTGAGAAAATATCTCACAGTTCAGTTCAGTGTATGACTGTAATGTCCAAAAATACTCTAATGTGTCATCTTTTCTCAATCGGTGGGAGCGCCATTAATTAATTAAAATATCCGCAAGTTCTTTAAAGTCACACACGACTCCACCTATTGAGAAAATAGGTACTATAGATGCGAGTATTTTCGTGCATCACATTCATACACTGGTCCGAACTGTGTTATATTTTCTCAACCGGTGGAATCATCGGTGAATTGAAAAATGTCATTAATTATACGCGAAACGGCAGTTCTGGTGTAAAGCGCAAAAATATTCTGATTTGTAATCTTTTTTTCAGCCAATGGAATCATTATTAGCGAGCCAAAAAACTCCGTTTAATTTTAAAGGTAGCGCGCGGCACGGCGTTTTCAAACCCCGTTTTCCCTCGCATTTGCTGTCTGTTGGGCCCTACCTGCTGGCCCTACCGCGGCCGACCAGTTGTGTTTGTTCAGTGGCGTAACTAGGCATGCATGCGCCCCCCCGCAAAAAATAGAGCTGCGCCCCCCCCCCCCAAATCATCTTCTCTCCCTTCCCCATCCCACCCCTCTCCACTCCAATCCTTACTGGCCTATGACCCCGGGGCTATATAGATCATATGCCCCGACGAAAGAAAAGTAGGATTTTTTTTTTTTTTTTTTTTTTTTTTTTTTTTTTTTTTTTTTTTTTTTTTTTTTTAAATAAAAAATCACCTACCCGTTCTTTCAAAACTTTTTCTTTCGTACCTTAATTGTTGCGATTTCGTCAATAAGTCTTCCAAAATCCATCTCTTTGGCCCTTCTTGCTTCAATGCTGAGCATCTCTAAGCTTAAGTCGCTTGAGAGACGGTGTTGACTTATTGTACTCACGTCCTCTAGAGGTGGTTTTAGAAGTGTAGGCGCACCTAGACCGATAATCTTTGGAATTTTTCAACATTATTTCTCTTGTTTCAAAATGAAAATGAATGAAAAGGAATTAGAGCGTTAGCTTTTCACTGAGGAACACTTTAAAATTAAAATGTCAAAGTCGAAAACAAGTTTTGTTTAGTTTTGAAGAAATGAAAATTGAAAAGTCGCCAAAGATTATGGTCTAGGTGCGCCTACACTTCTAAAAGGAGCTCTACCTACGTCATCTTCGTCCCTGTTTTCCTATTTTTTGTTCTTCTCTTTATATTTTTTTCTTCTTTTCTTCCTTCTTCTCTCCTTCCTTCTTCTCTTCTTTCCCTTTCCTTCTTTTCCTTTTCTTCCTTCGCCCCGTATTTTCCTCCTCTCTCTTTGCGCCCACCGACGCCTTGCGCCCCCCCGCAATCGCGGGGGCTGCGGGGGCTATTGTTACGCCACTGTGTTTGTTTATTTCATTCCAAAGGCATTTGCATTCCCTAGGGTTGCCATTTTGCGGATCTCAAGTGGAATCTTTTTGCTCACTAATGATTCCACCTGTTGACAAAAAGATTACTAAGTCCAGGTCAGCAGTATGACTGTAAAGCACAAAATTACTCTGATCTGTAATCTTTTTTCAGCCGATGGAATCATTGGTGAGCAAAAAAACTCCGTTTAATTTTAAAGGTGACGGCGTTTCCGTCGGTGACCGGAAAGATTACTGACCAGCAGGCTGATTATGAAGGATTCTATCGTAATCAAATTGGAGATGAAATAGTCGGCGGATGATAATCACTGGTTTGATCATTTCATCAAATTATCATTCAGAGTAGTTATCATTTGAAGCGTCAGAGAATGCTCCATTTTGGATAGGTTGTAAGCTATGGATGATAAGCACGTCAAATTCAAGAATTGATTTTAAGGGGAGAAGGGGGTCCTATGTTAAACCATGTTAAATATGCTTCCCTTCTGGTGCATTTTTCTCAGGAACTATTTGACCTACAAGGCAGCAATTTTGCATGAAGTTGCGTATGAGTGTTAGCTTTAAGTGGAACTAAGATATTTAAAATTCATTGAAAACTTTTTTCTTTTTTCAAAGTTGAAAGTTTGGTTGATTTTTTTACCTTTTTTTTTGAGCTTTGAATGTCTTTAAAAAAGAAGTAAAAGAGATACTCAAAATATCCTAGTCCTGCGGGCCGATCCTTGAAATTCACGACTTTTGGGTAGACTGGATAAGAATGGAAAACGGTGCTTGGTGGAGACAAGTCACGTGGTTGCCCAGTCTAATCAAAATACGGAATGGATTAGAAAATTTATCGGGCAGTCTAGGAGTACCCGATAACTTATCTAATCCATTCCGTATTTTGATTAGACTGGGCAACCACGTGACTCGTCTCCACCAATCACCGTTTTCCATTCTTATCCAGTCTACCCAAAAGTCGTGAATTTCAAGGATCGGCCCGCAGCTTATAGAGCTTTTTCTGAGAAAAATTTTAAAAAAAAGTTCATGAAAATAGCATTACCGGTTCCTGAGAAAAGTGCACCAAAAGGTAAAAAAACCAGGTTTTTCAGTATCGCAAAAAGAAAAAACTAAAAATCAGCTGACCTGATAAAGACTCTTCAACTTTGAAAATTCATAAAAAATCATTTTTTTTTCTAAACTATACAATATATCATATCATTTTAAAGCTAAGAACGCCCTCTTTCAAATAAAATTAAAAACAAAAAAAAACTTTTTTTTTTTCATTTGGGACCTCCTCCCCTAAATAAGCTGAAAGTATGCTTGCTACAATAGAGTGCCTTTTGAGATGCCGTGCGCAGGGGTAACTTTGAACGACTGTCTCACTTCGAACGGTTTCGGGAAAAAGATTAAAACGGGTGCAGCGTGCTGTGTGAGCTTGAAAGGGATACCGGGATACCCCATCACGAGGGGTTCCCTATCATGCTCACAGAGCGCGCTGCATCCGTTTTAATCTTTTTCCCGAAAACCGTTCAAAGTTACCCGTGTGCACGGTGCTTGAAAAGAATTATCAAGTAAACTGTGATAAAATTTAATGTAAGTATTCTTTTAATTTGTTTCAGAACTCCGGCAGCAAAACAAAGTCAAACAGCCTGATGGATTGGATTTATTTATGTTGCCCCAAATGCAAGAAAGGAAAATATTTAATGAGCTTCACCTCGCACGTTAATTCCTCGTATAATGGGGCTGTTGCTCACTTTTACTATAAGCGATTTAATAGTCGATTCTGGAGTAAAAACCTCCGAAAATGACAATGGTGGCACTAAAAACGTCTGAAATCCACTCCTTAACTCGATAAACGTTTTTATTTGCGCAGGCGTAATGGTGGCTGAGGGTAGTAACAATGGGAGATGTTACAATACTGTGACACCATCAAGAAGTGACCAATAAGAGACGACTTTCCTTTGACACCGGAGTCACTAGATGTCATGGTACCATTCATCGGATGTGGGTCACTACTCTGATGACTAATTACTCTGTGAATCATCCTTGTCAGCGTAGAGAGAGTGATGAAATTAATATAGGAATCTCCCATTATTACTGCCCTATGCCACCATTAAACTCGCGCAAATAAAGGCGTTTTTTAAAGTTTAGGAGTGGATTTAGGAAGTTTTT
The DNA here is from genome assembly GCA_011764245.1 of Trialeurodes vaporariorum. Taxonomy (NCBI): domain Eukaryota; kingdom Metazoa; phylum Arthropoda; class Insecta; order Hemiptera; family Aleyrodidae; genus Trialeurodes; species Trialeurodes vaporariorum. Next base: position 10,430,317 of record VMOF01000111.1, on the reverse strand, counting down.
AGTGCTGCCATGGTTATTTTTTGAGGTTTTTACACGTGAATCGACTGTTAAATCGCTTATGGCAAAAGGTGTCATGCGTCTCCCGTGAAAATCCGCTTTCCTTGGTGATTATTTAAGCCTTGGCTTGTAGTGCTGAAATACATGGCTGTAGAAACCTCCCTAGTCAGGAAAATTGCATTTCATCCCGCTGACTCTTTGCTACTTTTTCTAACTTTAGCAAGCAAATTTTTACAGAAGTGAAGGTTTTCCCCTCTTTCATTTTGCTACAAATTTTGCATTTAATGAGATTTGGAGGTGTAATCACCGCAAGAATACTAATCTGTCTCATGAATTTCAGCAAGCCTGTTGTTGTCAGCGGTATCGGGTGCAATTTGTCAATGCTGCATTTCGTCCATTTAGACGCATGAAAAAGGTTGAACTAAAAACGCAGCACTGCCAGATCGCACGTGACGCCACTGGTTGTTGTTTAACCAAACCAAAGGGAAAAAACTACCTCAAAATTGCCACGTTTTCTGATAATCGGGACGCGTGATCAGTCATCTTCTGCAGACCTGCTTAGGTTTACAGATTGTCAAATCTACACCTTTTGATTGTATCTTGTTATTTTTACAATTTACTCAGTGCCATTCAGAGTTTTGTGCTCATCATTAAATTTCTTGATGACATTTTCAGAAGTAGAAGCACAGCTATTCAGTTCAGCTATTCAGAGTTATATTTTGCTTCTCCAAAAGAACTTCATAAAATGTTTTTAACTCCTCCAAGAAGTGGTGTTAAGTACACGTTTTTATTACCAATTGCCACTTTCAAAACTGAATCTCGTTACACAAATTTTATTTTTTCAGATTTGAAATCATGGAAAGAAATTTAAAATTCAAGTTTTTTTTTTTTGTTTTTGTTTTTTTTTTTTTTTAAGCTATTTCATGGATGAGTTTAAAATTCTGAGTAGAATAATTAATTGATAATTGGATCTGTTGTTTGCATTCAATTTACAATAGAAGGACTGCTAACTAATTGTATTTTTAAATTTAACTTTTATACTTTTCATGTAAAAGGCGGAATCATTTGTGCCGAAATTATTTAAAAGACAATTGTTTTTGAAGGAAGGATGATAAGTGTATCTTTAAGAGGTATTTTGTAGAACTTACTTGAAGCTATGCAACCCTCTTTTTGAAGGTAGCTTTTGTCAGTTCTAGAAAACTGAATTATATTGCTAAATTCTATCAAAATTAAAGAAAGGTTATTTAAGAAGGCATTTGCATGATCAAACTTCCCTGTAGATGAACTTTCAAACCTTGTCCTTCGACTGTTACTCATCAATCTCTGCATTGGCTGTGACTTGCTAACGGCCACTTCTGTTTTGATGGCATTTTTTCTAACTTAGGGCAAAGCAAAGTTGTGAAACAGGATTTCTAATTTTATGGAAAATGTCTTATCCTGTTTTTGTTCAAAGATAAATTGAAGACTTCTTTGGTAAAAGGGGATGTAGAACAGTGGGTGTGCTTGTGCTCAAAAGTCCTAATTTCAAATTGTTTTTGCATGAAACTCTGCTGAAGAAAACTGGATTTTCTTAATTATCTAACAATTAGAGCATATATGTAGTTGAATCTTCAGATGACTGAGAAGACCCAATGCAACACTTCTTACTCACGAAATTTATTTAGTTTTAGGGTTTAAATCGGGTTTTTTGAGCACTAGCAAACGCACTGTTTTATAACCCCCTTTTACCGATGAAGTCTTCAATTAAGAAATTTTGTTCCAACAATAATCCTTTTGTTAAACACAGTGAAAAATCAGAAAAGAAATGCTTTACTTATGATTCATTATTTTGTAAATAAATCAGTGATGTAATTTTAATTTTGATACAGTTTTTGAAAAAACAATGGATGTACATACTCTTGAAATAAATCATTTTATTCTTACACATGGGTCTTTATCCTTTCTTTTCTTACTATAATATAATGTTTAGATTAAAAAAAAGAAGGAACGGGTCAACATTTTCAACACCCTTATGTTGGAATGCATTGTTAAAACGAAAAAGTAAAAATCTATTTTAAATCCAAGTCAGCTGAAACTTTAGTCGGAATGCTTGATGTTCAATCCCGTTAATGAATTAGAAGTTCATAAGAAAAAATCAGTTTACTAGAGGACAAAGAAAAAATTGATCGACTCAATGGGTCGCCGGCTATTAAGCGATACATGGGCTATAATGCAACCTCCATCAATCTCAAGAACAACTCACCACCTATTCATCTTCTCTCTCTTAACTCTCTCTCTCTCCCTCTCCCTCACCCTCTCTCTCTGATGGTCGGAGCTTTTGCTTCTTTCGATCTGAGCCAGGGAAGAAGCTTGCTCTACGTTCACATTCATCATAACACGATGAAAAAATTATTACAATCTTAAACAATCAGTACAATCTGGAGTAAATTTCCGCTGATTACAAGAGATTGAGATATGTTTATGGGAGTGACAGAGATCTTTGCCCCATGAGAAGCATCTGCGATGTGAAGTAACTTGAAAAAATTGCTCCTTAGCGATGTAAAAATTGAGTATGAAGCCTCGTTCTTAGTGTCATTTAAAATTAATGTATTTTGAGCTTCCTGGATGGAATGAATTGATCGGTAAGCCGTATGTAACGTACGTTTGACCCTAAATGTGGAGGGGCAATACCAAACAATTGCAAAGAGTCCGTTGCTCATCAATACTAAGCTTGTGAAAGAAATGCTATGATCTGATCAAGGTCGTTGAAGCCAATGCAATATTATACAGAAACTAATGGGGCTGTTGCACACTTTTGCTATAAACGATTACATGGTAGATTCTGGAGTAAAAACCTCCGAAAATAACAATGGCAGCACTAAAAACTTCCAAAATCCACTCCTAAACTCACGGAACGCTTTTACTTCCGCAAGTGCAATGGTGGCGTAGGGCAGTAATAATGGGAGATTCCGATCTTAATTTCGTCACTCTCTCTATGCTGACAAGGATGATTCACAGAGCAATTAGTTATCAGAGTAGTGATCCACATCCGATGAATGGTACTGTGACATCTAGTGACACCGGTATCAAATGAAAGTCGTCTCTTATTGGCCACTTCTTGATGGAGTCACGGTATTGTCAGATGGGAATCTCCCATTATTACTGCCCTCAGCCACCATTATGCTTGCGCAAATAAAAGCGTTTATTGAGTTTAGAAGTGGATTTCGAAAGTTTTTAGTGCTGCCATCATTATTTTTGGAGGTTTTTACGTCAGTATCGACTATTAAATCGCTTATGGCAAAAGAGTGCACTAGCCCCATTCATAGACGGATACAGGGAATTGTCTTTCTCTCTCTCCTTCCATTTGAGCTTATGTATTGGAAAAGGATAGCTGAGGGGGCCATCACGTGACTTTGGCCCCTTCTTCTGTTCTTTTCTAACGCACGTTTTCAAATGGGAGGAGAGAGAGAAAGACAATTCCCTGTATCCGCCTATGGCCCCATTGCTTCTCACTCATTTACTCAATCTTACAGAGGTGTACAGATTTCAGACTCCCCCAATCCCCCGATCTTAATGATGATGCCTGTAACACTGCATTGCTGCATTGACTGGATTCTCTTCACAATGCATTCATTAGCACTCACTCGATACCCTTTGGAACTTTAAATGACTTTGTCAGAGTAAAGTTCCAAGTGAATTATCGTGACATTTTTTCGATTGATCCAGTGCTTTTAAGCTCAAAACTGAGGAAACACTAGTTTAAAAAAATGAAGCAAAACTTGTTGAAATGATATTGCATAAAACGATTTAATAAAATTTGCTATTAAAGTAACAAAAACAAACAAGTTTGAGAGTATTTTTTTCGCGCTGGAAAAACTCTACTAAGAAATTTGCTATTTTCACTTTTTATTGAAGAAACGTCGAGCGACATTATTCCTTTGTCAGGATGTGTCTGCATTATTGTGGTACATGATTGATGAAGATGACTTGGAACTGTTCAAATTGGACTGACTCAAAGGCATATTTTGGCTTGTGAGCTGAAATTTAGAGACAATTAGAGAAGTGATTAATTATGATAATAAGTGATAACACAAGAGGTAAGTATAGTGCTTTAAAATACCAGTTTTGGCCAATTTAAGGTTAATCCTTATTGTTAAGTAAATAAAAACATTATCAGGAAATGAAGCTAAAACATTTAAATAAGAAACGGCGGGACATTTCAAAACTTTAAAGTATCATTATCAACCGCAAAAAATATGCACACACAAAAATAAATTAACTGTCGAAATACCCAACAAACACTTTCTCACATCATAATTAATCTGAGGGGGACTCTAGCTAGACCCCCTTCTACTTTTTGGGAGAGACTCCCAGACCCCCCTTTAGTATTCTGCGGGAGATCCCCAGACCCCCCCGATTATATTCTGGGAGAGACCCCCAGACCCCCCTTAAGGGGTTAATTTTACAGTAAGCTGGATGCAGAATGTCTTTGCTTTTCATTAGAATTCAAACAGCTAAATTTGAAACATTCCAATTTTTTCCTATGTGAAAACATAGGGAAACATACAGGATTCCCTTCTTTTTTTTTATTTTAATGGAAACACCTCTTATCCTCCGTAACTTGCTTCCTACATACATATTTAAAATTTGGAAAAACCAAAGAAATCCTCTCTGAGGAATATTAAAAGCAACTTCTCTGTAAAATTCGAATGCATATGGACCATTGGTTCTAAAGTTATGGTGGGCTACAGACAAACAGGCATCTGCACCATCGCAATACTTTCTCAATTTCGAACTTCGTTAGTTGTGAGAAAGTAAAAATAACCTAAAACTTGAGTCATCTCTCTTCTCTAACAACAAGGCCAAGACAAACGATAAAGAGGCAAGCTGTTAGAGCGGCAACTCAAGATTTTGGTTTTTTTTTTTTATTTTTTGTTCACATTTTTTTGCAGTTGAAAATGAAACTGTAAAGTTGTGAAACTTATGTAATTGTTATACAGTGGCACCTGTTTATAACGGAACCTCACGGGGCGGATACATTTTTCCGTTAATATCAGGTTTCCGCTATCGGCAGGTTTACCGGATGGAGAAAAAAAACGGAAAATTGAAAATTGAAAGGCCAACTGCCTTTCATCTTCATTTACATTCGACACTTTGGAACTTAATTAAATCTTTAAAACTTATTAAATCATTAAAACTTTGAAACTTTACAAATTATAATGTTTAAAAATTTGAACTGTTTAAGACTTGAAAAAACCATCTAGTTTTAACTGTTGAGAGACAGAAGTTGCCTGCTTTTCTAATAATACTGCCTCTTTTCTCACAATTTTTCCGTTACATACGCCTTTAAAACCTTTCCGCCTTGGACAGGTTCCGCTATGAGCAGGCTGATTTACATTGATTTACCATAGCAATTCCACGGTACCGGCAAAATTTTCCGATAACATCAAGTTTCCGCTACCAAGAGGTTCCGTTATAAACAGGTGCCACTGTAGCTTTATTTCCTGATAATGTTTTTATTCATTTGAGAACTTAGTAGCAAATAAAGTTGTTTTGATTCATGCTTATTGTTAAGTGCCGATTTCTACCACCAGACCTTTAGTAGCACTATGGTGGCAGAAATAGGAACTAAACGCTGAAGATTCACCTTAGTATGATTCCAGGGTCGATTAGTTCGAACCGTGGATACCATGTCGGGCTGCTTCAAAAGTCAACAGGTTTCGGCTAAAACTGATGAATTTACACTTCAGTGTAAATTCATCAGTCGAATTTGTATCAGTATAATTTTGAGGAACGTCAGCACCTGCGAGCATACTTCCGGAAGATACCCTGAAAGTTTCAACCTGAAACACTCAAAATAAAACCGAAAATGATGAAATACGGAAACTCCCATAAGCCTCAATGAGTGCTAGTGAGGCAGATAGACATAGTACCACTCGCATTCAGTCGCACTTACTAATCTTGTGGCAAAATTAATTTCATTATTTAGGGCTTTAATTCTCAACCAATTTTGATCAATTTGATCTGAAAAATCCATAAAAAACAAGGCAGATGCTGACGTTGTTGGATTCTGCATTTTTTTGTTTTCAATTTATAATACCAAAAACAACTTTTCCAACAGCAACTAGTGGCGCTATCCATCAGACTGAAATCTGAAAAAGTTACGCCTCCCTAGAATCACATGAACTTCCAAAAAACCTTGATTTCATAACTTTAAATTAAAATTTACAATTTTTTTTTTTGCTGAATTTATTTTCTCAATCCATTACTTTTACTTGATTTATTTTAAAAGTAGCTTGGTGTACCTGAAGTTGCTGCTCCTTTTTGACATTAGATGTTTGATGTGAAACTTTCTTGTCTGGAAACTGATAGAAATCATATTTGCCGAATGACATTTGTTCCGACATTCCTTGAGCATTTAACGGAGGATTTAAAGAGTTCTGACATCTTAACTGGAAAATAGTAAGGAATTATTTATTAGTTCATTATTCATTACCGAGCTCAAAAACCTGGATAAGTACCAAGCTCAAGTACCTGAAAAGTGAATTAATGAAAAGCTTAGGTGACTTTGACCAGAGCCCTCTTTTTATAGGGGCCATTGGCAGTTGCTGCAGCGCATTTTGCGGATAGCTCCCGCGAATTGAGAACACAAATTAAAATATAAATGATGACTTACTTTTTCATTCATTTCCTGCAAGATTGCACTTAGATTGCTTCAATGAGCTAGTGAGGCAGATAGATATATTATCACTTGCACTCAGTCGCACTCACTAATCTTATGGCAAAATGAATTTCATTGTTTACGGCTTTAATTCTCAACCAATCTCGCTCAATTTGAGCTGAAAAAAATCCATAAAAAAACTACACAGGGGCTGACGGTATTGGATTCTGCCATTTTTTTTTTTTTTTTTTTTCAATTTAAAATACCAAAAACACAACTTTTCTAAAAGCAAATAGTGGCGCTATCCATCGGATTGAAATCTGAAAAAGTTCACCTTAACTTCCAAAGAACATTAAATTCATAACTTTAAATTAAAATTTACATAAAAGTAATCGTCATGATTGAGAACACGATTAAAACATAAATGGGGCTCTTGCAAACTTTTAGTATAAGCAAATAAATAGTCCAATCTAATGTAAAGACCAGCGGAAATCACACTAAAAAAGTCTAAAGTTCAGTAATAAACTCACATAACTCCTATAACTGCAAGATCGTAATGGCAGTTCAATGCAGGTATCATGGGAGATTCGTGTCTATTATGTCACTTTCTCTACAGAAACACAGAGATATGTATCAATTTAGATAGGAATCTCTCATTAATAACTGCATCTCTCTGCCATTGAGCCCAATTCTGAGAGTGAATTTCGTGATTTTTTAGTGTACTCATTGTCATTCTTACTGGTTTTTATGCAAGAATCAACTCTTCAATCCCCTATAGCAAAAGTTTGCAAGAACCCATTATGACTTACTTTTTCATTCATTTCCGGCAAGATTGCACTTAGATTGAAGTTGGTCAGAGATGAAGTTCCAGGAACAGAAACAGAAGAGTAGGGCACTTGCTCGTTTGGCGGAACATATCTCTGGCCCGTGGGTATACTTTTCACTGAATAAGCGCTTGTATCATTGTTGTAACTTGGCAAAGGATAGATGCTTGATGGGTCTAGGAGCTCAGGACGATTCTGTAAACTATTGGGAATGCTGATTGGTTGATAGGAAATATTATCGGTAGATGAATACACGCAGTTGAAACTGTTCAAAGAACTACCAGAGTTGATCGCAGAGACTGCAGCTGAAGCCGACCTTGTTTTTTCCGACACTTTTGCTGAATTATCAAAAGACATATGATTCTGCTCCACAGAATAACTTCCGCCAACATTTTGCTGATTTAAAGTGAGTTTCGGTACCTCAAACTGAGCTGACTGTTTGATTAGACTAGGGATAGGTGGCTCATGAATCGCTGATTTACTAGATTTAACAAAAGAATTTGACGAGTTCTGGAATTTGTTTACTGGACAAGGGTTACAAGATTTTAATTGATTTCCGCCATTAGCAGCTGTGATGTTCAGACTAACGTTTGATTTAGAACACGTTTCATCGTTATGTGATTTATTACTAGAAGTTGATAACTTTTTCGATTCTACTGGGATAATATCTGATCCGCTACTTGCTGATTTAGCAAAGATATTACAACTTTTACTGAGGAACGTGGATACTTTGCAACTTTTACTCGCAGGTTTGGCAGAGACTGGGGGCAACATGAAATAATTTGAAGATTGAGAACTAGTTGTGCTGCAAACCGTACTTGTGATACTGAAAGATGTAGAATCTGATGAGTAGTTTGGAGCAGAATTCAAAAACTGAAGATTATTCGACACCATAGAGTTTGAGGTTACTGAGAAATAGTTGCTGGAGGCCACATTCGAAGCTGGTAGATAGTTGGAAGAATACGAGGTATTGATTGAGGGGAATGAATTTTGCGCTTGATTGCAATTTGGCAATGGAAGATAATTTGAAGACATGATTGGCAAGTCAGACGAGCTATTGGAAAAAATAGGTAAATAATTGGATGATGAAGTGGATAGACTGGCCGAACTTGAAAATACAGGCATGTAACTGGACGATACAGAGTAGTTATTCGTTTTATTGGAGAATACAGGTAAATAATTTGAAGAGTTGTTAATAGTAGTTGAGACGGCATTGCTAACCGGTGGATTATTGGTAGAGTAAGGTTGATTCAGAGAGGTATTACAGGCAACATTACCAGATGTGTATTTGCTATGTGATGAGGAGCTATTATTTCTATTTGTTGATGGAGCAGCAGAAAACGGTAAATAAGTTGATGATGGAAATTGTAAACTAGAGTTTGATGTTGACGCAGTATAATTCAGCGAAGGGGTTTGCAAATACTGAGTTGAGATGGTGGATCCTGTTGCGTTATTGTTTACACTGCTTAAAGGTAGATACAAAGAAGGTTCGTTTAAGCTAGGAATAACAGGAGGCAAATAGTTTGATAAGTCACTGTTCGTAAGAGTGTTTGAAGTTGAGATGACGGGAGGGATATAATTTGATAAACTAGTTTCGCAAGCTAGTGATGAGCTAGAGGTTGTGATGATACTCGGCAGGTAATTTGTTATGCTATTACTCTGACTGAAAACTAAAGCAGTTGTTGATATAACCGGTGGCAGATAAGAGGAGATTTTGTTGTTACCGCTCGAAATACAAGGGGTTGAGATTATTGGCGGCAAAAAGTTTGCAATGCTCGAGCCAGACGTAGGTTTGGGCACTGAATGACTAGGACCAGCTTTTTTGCTGCTTTTAGACGTTGAAATGACTGGCGGAAGATAACTAGCAAAATTGTTAGTAGTGGTGACGAGAGAAGAAGTTCCGATGAAGGTTGGCAAATAATTTGAAACAGTGCTACTAGTACTAACGGATGCTGAGCTGGTTGAAATAACGGAGGACATATAATTTGGACAACTGGTGCTTGCAGACGATGAAAGATTTGAACTCGTAGTAATGACAGGGGGTCCATAGGTTGGTAAAGAACTGCCTTTTACTGTTGAAGAGGTCGTAGGGACCACGGGGGTCAAAAAGTTGGAATAATTTGTAGTTTTATTGTTGAGATTCGAACCTAGAGCATTGCAAGAGAGAGATGTATGAGGTAAGTATAAACTATTCCCAGTACTAGAACAGGCAATTAAATTATTCGGGATCGGAATGGAACTCTGGGGTGTTTTGAAATTGCAGTCATCAAACGGTGCATAGTCTGAGATTGAAACACAGGGTCTTAAAAAGTTTTCATTGGAGTGATGACCGATAGAGTTGTCGACTTTATTTGCATGTAGAGAAGATTGAGTATTTGTGTATATGGGATCTGTGAAAATGTAATTAGACGATGGGAGAGTTGAAGTTGTGAGAGCTCTGGAAAGTGGTGGTCCGACATAAGAATTTACGCCATGGTCAAGTTCAGGGTTCGGGGGCTGATTTTTTAGAGTAGCCGCATGTTTACAAGAAGTTCTCTTCTCTTTAGAAATTTTCTGCAATGTTGAAGTTGAGCTCACAACTGGAGAGTAAACATTAGTGCTACACTCTTGTTTGGGGAAAGACGAATTTTTGTTTGGAGCTTGACAGGCATGCGATGAGGGGACAAAAGAATAATAGCCTGAGGCACTCTTCTCATAACTGACGTTTAATTCTGGCTGATAATTGTGATTTGAAAATTGCAACGATTCACCGAATGCATTACTTGTCGGGATCAGGTTATTTGTTTGCTGATAATTATTGTGATGAACATGAGGCGATGGGATGTAATAGTTATTGGTATTCGAAGAATGCAATTTGCTACTTTTTTCCACAGAGCAGCTATTGACCAATTTCGGGGAGATTTCAGGAATACCACTACAGTTCATAACGTGGGAATGGCAGCTGTCATTATTTATTAGAGATTCGGCACTATAATTATTAGATTTTTGAGTCGGGTCAAAATTAGACCCATCTTTTTGGTTTTGATTATGGTACCAATTGTTGTTGGTTTCATCAATTCTATTCCTCATGGAAATTTGATTCATGCTTGTCTGACTATTGCAAGTGTCATTGTTTTCAACAGTGCTGTGATTTAAAGCATTTGGTTCTTTCTTGGGCAGCCGATTTTTGTTTGCAGCTTGCTTATCACTATTGTTAATACATACACTATTATATGCTCTACAAGAATTTTTGTTCACTTGTTTGGACCGATTAGGAATACCGCGCTTAATGTTAAATGCAAATTGGTTCTCATCACTCGCATCGTTGGATTTTGCTTGATTTTGATCCACTAACTGACTCACTGATAAGAAATTGGTCGCAGTTGTTTGCTGGGACTTATCATTGAATTCTGCCTTTTTGGATGCAAAGGCTTTACCGGACTGACGTGCTTTCGGAAGATCTGGAACATGTTTCTTGCTTGAATAACAAGCTTCATCAGTAGTCACTTTTGTTGTGCACTTATTGCTTGATCCATTAACATTTATAACATTTTTTGAGTCAGCAGCTGTTCTATCATTTGATTTTTGGTTTTCATTCATTACAGATTCGCTTGTTTTTTGACACACGTAACCATCGGATAGTTCAAAAGATCCTATTTTATAGGCATCTACCATTGGTGTTGTGCTAGTTCCAAGGGCTAGATCTCCGATGAGAGTCGGTAGAGTGGATGGGATGATGAAATTATTACTATCGAGGTGCGAAGTGCCTGCATGGTGAGGAAGAGAATTTTTGCTCGGAGACCAAACATTTGGCTGATTTAGTGCGCTTGGATAATTTGGATTGCATAACTGTTTGTTATCGAGAGCTGACGAGTATTCAAAGAGCTGATCAATATTTGTTGATGAAAATGATACAGAGTATGAATTTGTTGGCGCAGACGACGAAGATAGGAAATCAAAACTCTGTGAGGTGAATATTTCCGGTATGGTGAATTGTTCGATGCCGTGAGAACGAACATCCGGCGTTGTCATCCAGTTAACCAAGGACTTGGAGGCGTTTGAGTTACAGTCACCGCTGGTTCCTCCGTTGACTTTTTCTTTACAGCTCTTGTTTTCATTTTTGACGGCGACAAAGTCTTTTTCATCTATGCTAGCATCGGCCACTTCAAGGCTCATGGGTGGTGCTTTAGATTTGGGTTTTTCTTTCAATTTCTTCAAATTGTCATCATTTTTTCCGCTTAATTTTTGAGAATGCTCCTCGACCGAAGTTTTTTCACTCACTTTTGAACAGTAGACTTCTGAGAAAATAGGGAGGCAGTTACTGGTTACAGTAGCGGTTGCTCTTGAAGTTTCTTTTGTCGTAACAACAGTGGTAGCAGTCGAAGACGTATTAAAATTCAAAGAAGGAGACGGGTTTGAAGTTTCAAAAGACACTGACATTTTCGGTCTTTTTTCAGACGGCGTTTTATCAACCGATTGTGAAGGACCTTTGCTAGAAATATTAACGGTATTAGTCATTGAGCTGTTTTTGTTTTTAAATGTTGATGCTTTACTAGTTACATAGTTCAACTCAGAGCATCTTTTGTCAGCAAGAGTTGACGCATTCAATAAATCAACATTATGGCTCTCAAAATTTAAGCTCAGACTATCATTGAATTTTGAGTTCGTCTCAACTTTCTCGCAAGTTTTTGGCAACCAATGAGCTTTTGACATCTGGGTGTATTGTGGGTCGAATAAAATAGTTTGATTCTCGATGATTGATGACGATGGCGATTCTATATTTCCGATTTGTAGGATAGACGTGGCATTGTCACTTTGGTTATCACAAGCAAGTTCGCTTTCATTAAGAAGCTCAGAACTTTTGGACGTAGAAACAAGAGGGAAAGAGAGTAAAAAGGCAGCAGTCGGTGAGATTGACTCAGAGTTGTGCAAATTTGATGGAATCTGGAATGACGATAAAATATCTGGAGGGAATTCTCGTACATCCTCTAAATAAGATGGAAGTATAGGCAGGAATGAATTTTTCTCAAAATTACTTAGTTGACTCAGTACATCTTTACTACTGTTAAAATTGAAAGTGTCCACCAATTTCACGTCCAAATTACAAGAGGAGCTGGTATTTTGTACTGGGAGACTACTGGTTTGAGAGACAACCGAGGGTTCAGAAATATTAGCGTTGAGTTTTTCATTTTCATCACAGTTTAGTTTCCCTTCAAAACAGTTTCTGATGTTTTTATTAAAACCTGCGTCGTTTGAAATATTAATTTTCTGATTTGGATTTTCACCATTTAACAGTTTCGACGGACTTGTAAAACTGCTATTGTCATTCACGGCAACAAAACTTGTGGATAAGTTAGCCTTTGAGACAGAATTTGTATTGCTCGCAATTTCGATATCATTACTTGTTCTTTCCCCTCTTGAGTTTGATGAACCTAAATTAGCTTTCTTACATCTAGTATAATCACAGTTGTTTAAAGAACTACTTCTCTTTTGTTTTGAACTATTAACCATCTTGCATTGATTTGCAAATTTATTTGAGACATATTTGACACTTTTAGATTTGATTTGTTTCAGCAGTTTTCTTCTTTTTACAGTTATTTTCTCTGATATTTTAGTTTTAAGATGGCCAACTTTTTCAGTCTTGTCGATGATTCTTTTATCTATGTGGTGGTTTTTCTTTATAAGATTGCTTTTATTTTTCATTACTTTCTTCTGCTTGGATGTTTTTGAATTCTGCTTCTTTGAAACAAGATTCTTTTTCCTAGAACTCACCAAGTCATCTTTCATTTGTTTGGAACATTTGACGCCACTAAAATTCAAATTTAAAGAAGGGATGGGTTTTTGATTACTAAACGTCGTTTTCGTTGAGTCATACTTCACTTTCGGATAGATAGGTCTACAATTATTTTTGATTTGCTCACTAGTGATATTGTTCCTTATAATTATTGATGGCCTGTTGTTAATATTGTTATTGTTTTGCATTACGATGACCGGTGTCATTGGGCGATGATTAAAGAGAAATTGAGGCGCTATCTGCGGTAATATTGGAGTCGGTTGTTGAACAGCCATTATTTGTCCATTCGGAAGAATGTAGGTGCCTAGATTTACATTCTGAACTAAGTTCTGAACTGGCAACGTTGAAGCCATTCCGGTTGCCATTATTGGGGCAGTTATGAGGTTAACTATTTTATTACTGGGCATGACTACATTTTTCACTTCTGCCAAACTTTGAGGGGCTGAAATGATTTTGTTTGTTGATTTATTCTCTTGCAAAGGCACAACATGAGATGAGATGGAGATAGTCTTTGGTACAGTATTGGTGACAGGTGCATTGATATCAGCTATGCTTAATACCACATTGGACACTGACGAGAGAGGGGCTGGTTTATCGTCGTTTCCGACCAGTCTTATGATTCTCTTTTTTTGATGATAAATTTTGTGAGTCCTAACAGGATTTTTAGGTTGGTTGGTTGTTTGTTTATTTTTCCCATTCTTCTTGCATTTTAGCTTGCTGGTTTTGTTTTCTTTATCTGAAAAAGGGAGAAGGCAGAGTTGATTAGGAAAGGAGGGGGAACCTGTGAGGAAGAAGTTCAGAAGTTTCAACTGCAATGATAAAAAGAAAAACCTTCTTTAACCCATTGACATGTGAACTAATTAGCGTCCAGAAATACCAATTAATTTTAGGGTAAAATGCTCAATGCTCATGCTAAGATTTGATGTTATTTTCAGTTCCAAGCCGCTCCCCTGCCAATTTTTGAGATTTTTTAATTTTTCTTTTCAATTTTTCATTTTTTGGATTTTTTTTTTACGAGAAAATAAGATTCATATAAAACATTGGTAACAGAGACACGAGCGCTTGTATTTGTTTACAGAATTTGAGACAATTTTGAGGTTAAGTCCTCAAGGTTGATATCAGTTCTACAAATGTTAGAAGAAAGAAAAACTGTAAAAAGTTGGCTACCGTGTCTCTGATTACACCTTGATCAATGTCCGTGGCACTATCTCTCGGAAAATAGAGAACTACGACATCGTGGGGTGCTTAGTAACTGGACGAGTTAGACGCGTCTATGCATATTTGTTCCGGAAAACCAAGGACAAGTCAGGCTCTATAGATATCAATGGGTTAAGAAAAACAAATTGGTCTTACTTTGGGAGTTTGCCTTAGTGTCTCAAAATCAAAAAGAAAGGGTTTGAGGTAACTCGCTCAATTTTAGAAATACACTCATGCACCACAGATATCTTTTCTTGAAAATAGTTGTCAACTTCAATGAGGCTCGTACTTAAAATCTAATAAAAATTAAAGAATATAATTATTATTATTTAATTATATTTATTTGTTAAATTTATTTGGGATAATTATTTGTTATCCCATTCAAATTATCCAAAACAGATAAAATTTCAGGAAAAGTCAAAAAGCATTTTCCTTCTAACAGATTGAAAGGGTCCCAAATTTTGCCAGAAATTACCTTAAAGGCTGGTAGACCAATTTTTTGCCAGATCAAACTTGAATATTTGAAGCCATCTCTGGAGAAAGGGCCCATAAAACAGCAGGTGTGCTCTTTATGAGAAAATAAGCCTTGTAATCTCATTAGAATTCACTCAAATGAGCCTATCCATCATTTAATGAGCCCTTTTTCCGGGGACCGCCTCAATTCTGAAACGTATCTCACAAGAACTTTTACTAAAAAATTAAAAATGATGAGAAGAAAAACGAATCCAAAGCTCATCAAAAAGTTAGTGTACACAGTAACCATAGAAATTTACAGGGTTCTTTGTCGCACTTTTAGAATTCCTTCTGAAATCTAAAAATTTGGTGCATACACAACTTAATTGACAGTAATTGTTAGTTTTTCAAGATTAAACTTCTAGTCTTTTAAATCAACTTACTTTTATCACAAACTTGTTTCAATAAAAGTTGCACTTTCTTATTCCCAGCTTTCCCATTCCACTTGCAGTGTTTCACCGGAGCGTAGTCGCTGGTGTCGGGCAGATTCTCTGGGACTTCGATTTTAGCGCTATACATAATATCCATCAACTGGCGTATACGAGATGACAAATGTTTCACTTTTGCTTTTAGCGTGGTGACATTTTCTTTTTCTGCGGAGGAGAAAAAAATTATTCATTAAAAATATGTATACTTGAATTAATAATGAAAAATTGTCATGCCATTGTCAATAATGATTCTGATCATCAAATTAATATGATTATGGTGCAATAATTTATAATCCAACACTAGCCTTACAACCGGGGGTCAATCTGTTGTTTCGGTTATTACAACCACACACCTTAAAAATAAATTTGCAGCATTTTCAATGAAATAAATTTTAAAATTGTGAGTATAAATCTCAAAAACTCAACTGATGAAACATTTTGCAGTGATTACAGGTCAATATTTTTCAGTTCATCTGGAGAACTATAACACTGAAGAGCTTTTCAGGTGTTCCGCTAAATAGAAATGGGTTTTTTCCGCCTCTAGATTGTCGAGAGTCTTTCAAGAATTTAGGGAGATAAAATTTTGAGAAAAATTCATGTTGATAGTGATGATATTGGCATTGGTTTTTGGGCAGTGATTTTTTTAATTATTACTAAACATTTCATCACAGGAAGGGCAAAAACTTTCATTTCAGGTGCTCTGCTACTTTCTTTCGTATGTTTCTCGCCAGGCTCAAACATCATGATTAGTTAATAAAGTACAAAAACGAATACACATGAAACAAATTTCAGGTCATTTTCATGAAGAATAATTTTTTGACTATTACTTTCGAGTCAAATTTGATCAAGATGAAGAAAGCTTAGAAAATCCACGCATACACAACCATTAAACAAATAAATTCTTTTGGTTCTTTCAAGATATTTTTAATTAAATTAATTAGACTGACTTTAATTTTTTTTTTTTTCTGAGCCCAGTTTGTAAGAGCCTTGTTTGTGCGAGAGATTTGAACCTGGGTTGAGTCAACCCAAGCTGAGTTTCAACCTGGGTCCAACTTGGGTTAGCGCATAAACACCCGTATATTTGAACTCGAGTTCAAATGATTTCTTTCTTCTTCTTCACTGTGTTTGTTTACATTTTTGAGAAAAATGGCGGCGATGCTTGGTGAGGTAAGGACAAGTGCGACCCCATAAGACGCGTGTTTAACCTCGCTCGGATTTTGATGCCGCGTGAACCTGGGTCCTGAACTCCGAGGTGTTTATGCGTGAAATCACAACCCGAGTTCACCGACTCGACTCGGGTTTGAATCGGGGTCTAGTCGAACCCGAGTTCAGCGAGATCCGAAGTGTTTATGCAAGCATCTCAACTCAGGTTCAGCTGAACTCGAGTTCTAGAACCCAGGTTGAGATGCTTGCATAAACGAGGCTAGTAAGTACACAAACCTACAAGTTTCTTTCAATTTTTCTTTGATATCCATTTTAGCGGGGGAAAAAATATTAAAACCACTTTTCCTTGAGGTTTGGTTTAGAAAAGATTGATCGAGGTTGCAAGATTCCAATGAGATTGAGGAGATAATCATTGATCTATCGTCTCTTCATCATAGGGTTTCTATTTGAATGACATCATCATCAGACATAAGAATACAATAATTTTAAATTGTCCAGTTACAATAATTGAAGTAGAAGCATTTTGATTATCGGGCACTGACCCTACAAAGAGTTGCAAAGAGTTGAAACTCTGCGCTAACCAACTACTTACCAATGTGTTTTGATGAAATTGGGATGCAGGCACAGCTACTTATCAAAACTCAATACCTACTCAAAATGCTTCTGCTCAACAAGATCCTTTATACTTGTTCTGGAGGTATAAAATTGCATAGGTAAGTACAAGTCTTACCAGGCGATTTTGAGATGATTTCTGATGGTTTGCTTTTTCCTGCTTCCAATTGCTGTATGTGATCAAGAGCTTTGGTTAGAATATCTATCTTTGATAAAGGTTTAACTGGATCATAATCTGGAAGCGCGCAGGATAATCTGTCAAATGCTACATTTAGTCTGTCTCTCCGATCTTTTTCATATTGCTTCAATTTTCTGGAATAAAATGATCAAGAATAAGGAATTAGGATCAGATTCAAACTGATTAATATTTCAAACAAATAATATTTTCAGAAATCTACTTGGGGAAGTAAATCTACTACCCACTTAGAAATTTGACTAGAAAATTTTATGACATACATAAGGACATCACTGCAGTAAATGATATGACGAGCGCAGTAGTTGCTGAACAGTTTTGGAGCATGACGGCTGAAATGTAAAATGCAAATGACAAATTAAATCTCTTCTGGGACAGTATCAATGACGGAAAAACTCTAAATTTACGTACTGGCTCAAGTCTCAACATAGTGTTTTTGCCTTGATAAGTTCTCTTCAGACCATCAGATGAGATCTTCAGAAAAGTTCCCAAGTGGACATTCAGTGATTGGTACGCAGCATACGCAATATTAAAATAACTGAAAATCAACTGACATTTGACATCAAAACTGTCTACAAGTTGTGTATCTTGACGAGAAATAAATCTGCGCCACTATTGACGCTGATCCCCAACAACATCGATGATCATCATAGGTTTGCAGGCCATCAAACTATGACGTTGGATGATTCACATCAATCACCAAATGTTCACTTGGAGGCTATGTCCCTAGAAGTTGTCATCCGATTTTAACATGGATGAGATAGTTAGTGTGTGGTCTCTAGTAAATGTTGCCTATGCATTTGACAAACGTTACAAACGTTACAGGGTGATAGTTATTACATGGTCGCACATTATATGCCAGGTTTAGTTCCAACACACACAAGCTCAAGGTAGATTAAAGAAGGTATGTGCAACACTCGCTCTTGCCGCCCGCAGCCGCTCCAAGTGCTAGCACTTTTGCAAAAAAAATGACGTCATGCGGGTGAAATCTAGTGGCGCGCTGTTCAAATGTGCGTTGGACAGAGGAATCATTCCTAACTGTGGAGGAACATTGTTGAACTTTTAACTCTTAATTTATTAACTCTAAAACAGAAATCTGAAAATTGACAACTTCGATCATCTTTTGCTTGACACATCCCCAACTAATAAAATAAACACATACATTTCAAACCTCCCGCTCATGAAAATGTGATGTAGTGCGGGTGAAATCGTTCTGATTGGCTAACATGTTTTGAAGCAGCTGCGGGCGGCGCGAGCGAGTGTTGCACATACCTTCTTTAATCTACCTTGACACAAGCTATGAACCAACCAACTATGAAACAATAAGGCAAACTGTCAACCTGGAAGAGTTGTTGATTACGGGGCGTGGAAGCCGCTTACCGTCACAGAGTGAACAAAGCTAACTATCACCAAACAACTCCTTGTAGACATCCTTCATTGGAATACTTAATCACCACTAAAATTATTACTGGAGAAACTACTGGATACTTAAAAACTGGTGTCTTTTGCAGGACACAGAGGTTATTTTGTTATGTACCCTCGTCTTCACGAATTAGTAGAACAAGTGCAGCCAAATGTCATGCTCTGATATCATTCAACTTCAAAATGAGGCACTTGAAAAACAAATGAAATCTTAGGTCGATGGACAAAGTTTATTACTGCCTATGGAGGAACTTCCAGTAACACCCAGACAGTACAAATCTAAGTGTTTTTCAAGGAGGACATTCTACCGCAAAGTTTAACTCAATTTGCTTGCAAGAGCATAAGAAAAAGTCACTTACTTGGTGTTTTTTTCATTAGTCATCTTATTTGCACAGAAACCTGGCTAAGAAAGATTAAGTTCGTCAAAGTTTTTTATGATACATGATTCCATTGATTAAGGTCTACGTTTGTTTACTTTGTTTGTTTTTCAATAGTCCATTCTAACCTAAAAATCATACCCCATCGATATTTCGAGTAAATCGATTGCGATATATCGAATTGGTGTACGTTATATTGCATAGTTAAAACTTTGAAGGCGTTTTAAATATGCTTATTACCTGGTATAAATACGTTTAGAGGTCAGAGCAGAGCTCACTGCATAAGAATCTAGTTGAATGGAATGAGTAAATAAAGAGAAAGATAATGATATGTGACTGATTGTGAGGAGGAAAAATTGATGGAGAGACATTCTGGATAAATGCAAAAATTGAGATTTATAAGGGCATTGACATTGCGTTGGTATGATTGTTATTCAACCCGTTTGTTCTAAATAGTTTTGTTCGGAAAAAACCAATCTGATTCATTAATAGTCTCACAATAATAATATAGAGGTTTTGCCGTCAGGCAATCAATAGCTCGGATGACGGAAGAAAAGAAGGAAAGAAAAAAAGAAATCTGCTGGAACGGCAAAATGCTTTATACGTCGTAATAAAAGTACCAACCTGCATCATGCATGTATTAAAATCATTAAATACATACATACCAAACCGTGCATACAAATACAAACTTACATACATAGATTTGTATTCATTGTGGCGCAAGCGAAAATACGCCTTCAATTTAGGATACACACAAAAACAAAACCACCCAGTACGAATAGTTGCTCAAAGATTTCGTCTTCTCTCTGTCTTGGTTTTGCGTCACAATTTTTGAAGGTGGATGAACTGATTAAAGTCGAGAAATGGAGTCACGATCTTTGACGATTTTTTGATTTTTCAGTGTACTGATCATCGTCATTTTTACAAGTTTTCATGCAAGAATCAAACCTTCCATCACTTGTAGCAAAAGTATGCAAGAGCCCCATTTACCGAACAATGGACGCAGCAGCACTCAGCAGTCCATACACCTACATTTTTATTTCCTAGTCACAGCGGACGACTCAACTGTATGGCTTTATGCAAAAAGGAGACAATTGCTGTTCATTTCCTACATGGTTCCAGCAACAAAATTTTTTAGTCTAATATATGTGGAACACGCAACTTAAAATTTATCTATCAGTTGGCTGTAGTTTTGCGGCAGAGAACCAAATTTCCGCGACTCTTCCATGAGGTATGAATCAAATTATTTAAACGTCCATACAATCTAAAGCTGAATTTTTGCCTCCTTTTAAGTTAACCAACCCGAGGTGAGAGCTAGCTATGCAGCACAGTATACCTCAATAGTAAAATCATGTTCGGTGGCGAATATGTTGATCCAAGCGGCCAGAAGGACCATGCAGAGCCATCCTTTTAAACAGGTCAGTCCAATAGCGCGCCGTAGTCTTTGTGGCCAAATTGGGGAATCGTGTTATTCGAATGGATATGGTTTTCGCGGTTTGGTCAGGCCCCACTGCCGATATGAGAGAAAATTACTGCGCGATTGGACTGGCCTGTTTAAATGGACCTTGCTTGACAATAATTCGGGAAATCAACCTCCCATATGAAGAACATTGTTTCCCAAGTTGGTCACTAAGAATACCTACACTCTACAGCGCTATCGGACTGATCTGTTTTTATGGATCTTAGTTACAACTCACCTATTTCCTCTCGTTCTTAAGCAATTTAAAACAATTTTTACGATCAAATATTACAGGTTGTGAAGTTTATTTTACTTTTAGGAGGCTTTGCTTTGAATTTTCGTCAATAAATTTCAGTTTCAATTTCAGTTGTAACCTTCCGGTTCCGGTTCTTCGTCGCATCATTGGCACTCGTCGTTTCTTCCCTATAGAGTTTTTCAACATTATGTTGCATGTATGCATAATGGGTCTGTTGCACACTTCAGCTACAGCGTTTTAAAGTATCAATTCTTATGTAAAAAGCTGTAAAATTAACAATGGCAGCATCAGAAAATACCAAAATTCATTTATAAACTCACAAATTGCGAAAAACACTAGACACTATTCACCCCTGTATCTTTCCACCACGTGCACGATATTTTGCGAAATTAGCGCGGCACATTCAAATAAACACGGACGACTGTCATCACAGCTGACTTCGTAAACAAATAAACAGTAAACACGGACGGCGTCTGTTTGAATTCTTACGTCTCAATATCCTCAAATCCTCGCAAAAGATTAAGAAAGGTACGGAAACCGACATTTGTGTCGAAAACTTATCAAAATGAAACAATAACACACAGGAGTTCCAAGCATGATGATCGAAGTTGGAATCATCCTTGGAACTCCTGTGTGTTATTGTTTCATTTTGATAAGTTTTCGACTCAAATGTTGGTTTCTGTACCTTTCCTAATCTTTTGAGAGGAATTAAGGATATTGAGACGTAAGAATTCAAACAGACGCCGTCCGTGTTTACTGTTTATTTGTTTATGAAGTCAGCTGTGATGACAGTCGGCCGTGATTATTTGAATGTGCCGCGCTAATTTCGCGAAATATCATGCACGTGGTGGAATGATACAGGGGTGAATAGTGTCTAGCGTTTTTCGCAATTTGTGAGTTTATTACTGAATTTTAGTGTTTTCTGATGCTGCCATTGTTATTTTCTCGGCTTTTTACATACGAAACGATACTTTAAAACGCTGTAGCCGAAGTGTGCAACAGACCCATTGACAAAAACAAACTGTTTGGTGAATGATAAGTATCCGAAGACGCTGCCACTTTCTTGCTGGGGGCTTTTAGACTTGGCCCGGTGATGGCTACCGCCACTTATGATGTAAACTGTACGCAATAGCGTGGCCAGGGGGGGGGGGGGGGGTATTGGGGGTCTGGAGTCTGAAGTCTGGACCCCCCTCCCACCCTTTGCCATTGCTTTTAAAAAAGGTACATTTGTGCGTTCTCAAAGAAATATTACCAATTCTTGATCTTTGGAGCCCCGCTTCTTGACAATTTTCGGATCCCCCTCCCCCCTCTCCCCTTCAAAAAACTCGTGGTTACGCTATTGATTAACTGTGTCTATACTTCCATATAGTTTTCTTTTAAGCGACTCAGGAGTTTCTCGGTCCAAATAGTCTTAGTTTCTTCGTATTTTTTCTCATCTGATTTGATCAGATTTAGCTCTCAAGTTTAAGCAAGTCCGATTATAAACGCCTCTCCGGCTAAAAATAAACGAGGAAAAACAATTAATGTTCTTTCGCCGAGTTGGACGGTCGAAGGGTAGCCACGACTAAATTCGGAACATTTATTTACTCGCGGGTTTTTAATAACATTCGCGTGAATAGTTACAATCCATATAGGTGCTCGCGAAGGGTGCCCGGTGCCCCTCAACCGTACATATCTCTCAACCCGGGTCTTATCAAGATAAACACCCTCTTATTACTGGCGACGCCCTTCCGAGTTCTGCCCGCAGTTTCGTCCCATTTCGTCCCCCCACCCCGTGAAGTTACACTGCTGGAGTCGCTTTTCTCGACCGAGCATGGGACCTTCCCATTCTT
This sequence comes from Trialeurodes vaporariorum, assembly GCA_011764245.1. NCBI lineage: Eukaryota > Metazoa > Arthropoda > Insecta > Hemiptera > Aleyrodidae > Trialeurodes > Trialeurodes vaporariorum. Next base: position 10,407,630 of record VMOF01000111.1, on the reverse strand, counting down.
GAATTTAAGGCAGAAGAGGTTGATTGGGAGTGGAGTTGTTACTTTAGCGGTAAACAATGTTTCAGTTTTCCCTTAACGAAGCCTTTGAAATGAACGCAAAACACTATTTTAGTGACGAGCGAGAAATTTAAAATCCAGGAATCTGATTGGCTTATATGCTTTTTTCAAATGTGAAACTGGCGTTTGATTGGTCAGTTGTGCATTTCCCGCGCTTCTCACTAAAACAGTCAATTATAACGGATGGAGAGCGTTTCTTGTTTGTTGAGGAGGTAAACGAGATTTTTCATTGACCCTTTAAGGACCAGGTTTGTTCAAGAGAATGCCACTCCTCCGTTACTACGGGGAAGGTAGTTAACTGTTCGTACTTGATGGAATTGGATTTGCCTATACGACGAATTGAAGGCGCCAGGTGAGATCTTATCTAGATTGTGGTGTTTTCATCTATATTTGCGTTCATCCGAAATGAATTCGAATCCGAGTTGAATCAAATGTGAAATAGACCAAAGGAAATTAACGAGTAAACTCGAGCTTGGCCCGTGAGGGGTTAACCTAAAACAGACTACAGGATGCAAGAACCGAAAATTTCTTTCTGACAACACATCGGAATAATAAGCGTAAAATTATTGGATTGCGTCCAGATTTTCGGAAAATGAGAATAATCAAATAAAATTACACAACGGTGCGGAAAGTAGATATTTTAAGACTAGCTGTTCGAAATGCGTATTCCTGCTGATTTGACTTCCAAAACACGCAAAACCGCGTAGGTACTTCAAATTAAAATTTATTTTCAATTAAGAGTGAAAGATTGGTGCTGTTTTGGGAATCGCGATGTTTTGAAAGACGCCTGCTCTTCATCACAGGACAAATAAATTATGGTCATGAAAACTTGAAATTCGACTTCATTCCTTGGGATTTTTAATATTTCATGAGCCCTTCAATTAAAGAAGAAGAAGAAAAAAAAAGACATATATACTTTTTGTCCCTCAAGTTTTACATGTGTCATTGAATTCGATCACTGGGTAGTTTTTCTTTTACGCCAATTATTAATGCACATCAGATTTTCTCGTCATTGTACATGCATGGGCAATGGGAATCAGTTATACTACATATATGTATCTTATGTTTACCGTGGTCGGTTCCAGATCCTCTTACATGGGTGATAAAAGTAGGTACGCGAGGCCAGTGAAGGCTTGTGGAATCTGACAACAGAGCTCTCCTGCCGTTTGAATGTGTGCAAAAAATATCGATTCTAGTCGAGACACCGTACCTCAAATAAAATCGATTATTTTACATAAATTTAAATGGAGATAGTTCATTGTTGCCGCACTGCACGAATCGTCGCTGGTGGTGTGAGTAGGTATACCTATACTTATCAGTGGCGTAGCGTGCAATTTGGCAACGTTGTATTGTGTCCATTTAAACCCAGGTAAAAGGTCGAATGCGAAGGTTTTCACCGAACACCCGATAGTTCGATCTTTTTCATGGCTTTTAATGGACGAGCTGTAACGTTGCCAAATCGCACGCTACGCCACTGCTACTTATATCACGCATATAAAGAGCAGGGAAAAAATAAGGTAATTTGGTTTGACCCCCAATATTACTTATCTGTTTCACGGTTAATGAATGAAGTCATTAAGTTTCGAGTCAAGTGAACGCATTATCATCTTACAGAATCATAAACTTACGAACTTAAGACATTTTTTCTCCTCCTTCAAGTTTTAACAGGACTTCATTTATTGTTGTGCGGCTCTCATTAATGGCTCGTACAATTGACAACAATTGTTTTTCCTCAATTTGATTCCATGCAAAACTATCGACTCGATAGTGAATTAGCAATTCACCAGCATTCGATTGTTGTACCTACATTGAGCCAAATGGAAGAAAAACATTGTTGCCAAAATGCGCGAGCCGCAAAATTCAAAGTGATAATCAAATGCCTCTGTTAGGTACTATATCGAAAACTTTTGGAATACAGGCAAAGATAGAGAAAGGATAAATTTTTTTCTAATGAGAAGAAAAGAAAAAAAAAACAGTTTATTGTTCCTTATTATTAATCGTATAATATATGTCACATCACTGCACGAATAGCTTTGAATAAAATTCTGATTGTTGTGTGCCACTTTGAGCTTAAGATTCGTGAGCGTACAAAAGCGTTTTTGTTTGGACAAGAAAATTCCTCAGTTTTCACTTATTAGCTCCAGATTCTATTTAGGTGCCATTTAAAGTTCAATGCATGTCCTTGCACCGGTAGAAACTTTTGTTTGGGGGTAAAGAATAGGAAATGAACACGTTGCTGAAGTTTCTTATTAGTGGCCGAACCAACCAAGCTGTGAAGAGAAATAGAAAACAAAAATTAGAAATCATTGGTTTCGGATCAGGTGCGTGCTACACTGAAAAAAAAAAAAAAATATGCTGATTTAACATTTAAAATGTTCAAAAAGTGTCCGACTTGTTCTAAATGCTGATTTTACATTATGGAAATGCTGATTCAACATATAAAAATGAACCCTCATGAAACTATGAAATACGTAAACTAATGAACTACGTCCGTGGTTAAGTCAGCATTTTCATAATGTAAAATCAGCATTTAGAACATGCCGCACAATTTTTTAACATTTTAAATGTTAAATCAGCATTCTTTTTTCAGTCTAATTCCAATACTTTAAAAACCTCCTAATAAATTAAGTCATAAAAAGCACTTTACATTATTCAATACTTTCTATAGAAAAGCCTAAATAAAGGGAAGTATCTTTGACGAACGAGAGATGGGAGTCAATTTTTAGCACATATTGTTAAAATGTTAAAATCAATGTTTTCTTTCCATCACTCTCAACCTACACGGAAAAAAAAACTACGGTGAAAATAACCATACGGATACCTGATTTTGGCACCTGCTAGATGTTATGGTAATGTTAACCAGAAGTATACTATGTTTTGACTAGGTACTAGGTGATGTTACCTGATTGCATGTCGAATTTACTCGAAGAATCGGTAAATGTACCATACTTCTGGTCAAGTTTACCATAACATCTAGCAGGTGCCAAAATCAGGTATCCGTATGGTTATTTTCACTAATCTTTTTTTTCCGTGTAATTTTCGCTCTTGGCGAAAATTTCGCGCACTCTCTCAAACAAGGTATATTAATTTGTTTAAACCAGTTGCGTAGCGTGCAATTTGGCAACGTTGTACAGAGTCCATGTAACCCCGTGTCAAAGGTCGAATGCGAAGGTGTTCACCGAACACCCTATCATTCGATCTTTTTCATGGGTTTAAATGGACGAAGGGCAACGTTGCCAAATAGCACTCTACGCCACTGGTTTAAACCCTAGTGTTGCCGTTTTCGGAGTTTCCTCCGACTTTTTCCTAATGGAGCTGCTGCATACTTTCGCTACAGGCTTATTCATAGATAATAATGGAGTAACACCCTGTAAAAATGACGATTAACGCACTAAAAAATCACGAAATCCACTCCCAAACTCATACAATGCTTTCAAACGCGAGACCGTAATGGTGGCCGTTGCCGCCCACATCGTATGGAAATTTTATGCTTCTTCTTCTTCTTCTTCTTCTTGTGTGGTGTTGCGAGAACACCTCGTGTAGATGGAGCTGATTGAAGATAGGGAAACCCGATGTAATCAGTGGCATTGCGGCCGTCATCACGGTCTCACGTTTGAAAGCATTTTGTGAATTTAGGAGTGGATTTCGTGATTTTTAGAGCGCTAATCGTTATAAATACAGGGTGTTACCCAATATTCAACTATGAATAAGCCTGTTGCAAAAGTTTGCAACAGCTCCATTAACTCAATGTAAAATTGTCGAGTTTTATGCCCAATTCGGTAGCACCGTTAAGCACATTCGTTGTTGACCCGGCATTTTCGCGGCTTTTACTTCCGTGGTTGTTTTACCCCTTTAATTTTAATTTTTTTCTTTTTAAAATCATAATTTATGGTGTCCTCTCCCCCACTTTGAACTTGATGATACATATGACAGCTATTACGCAAACGTTTTTTCGAACGGATCATATACGCTCATTCATGCAGATGTGATTTTATGGCCCATCCCGAAGCTATTAAAATGTCTCCGCTCATTTCTTTTCCTTCCTCATTAAAACTTGAAAGCTATTCCTTTTAATTTGTGTACTTTATGACCGTAGAATTGAGTTTTCCTTTTAAATTACCAACTGCCGAAATCTCGTTTTTTTTCTCTCTATCAGGAAAATATGTTTTAAATATGTGTGTCTTACCTCCCATGCTTTATCGTTGATGCATTTCATTAGATCGTACGAAAGATCGCAAGTCTTCAATTTTGAGCGAGGTGCGTTTCTCACTGTAAACAAAATAAAATATGTTTATAATGGGGCTAGGTTGCACACTTTTGCTATATCAGCGATTAATAGTCAATTCTGGAGGCCGATCATTTACTTTATCGTTAAACAGATCGTTATAACTGTCTACGAGTGATGCTATTATGGTCGAAAATTGCAGAACTTGGCTGTTGCTATGGTAACCATCGTTAAGAGTCTCGTTTTATAAAGGCAGGCTATTCATGAGTAGCCTTTAAAAAACAGACACTATAACGATGGTTACCATAGCAACGGCTAAATTTTACAATATTCGACCAATAGAATCACTCATACACAGTCTCAACGATCGGTTTAACGATGGAGTAAATGATCAGGTGTAAAAACCTCCAAAATTAACAACGCCAGCACTAAAAACTTTTGAAATCCACTCCTAAACTCAATAAACGCTATTATTTGCGCCAGAGTAATGGTGGCTTAGGGTAGTAATAATGGGAGATTCCCATCTAACAATGTACTGTAACTCCATCAAAAAGTGACCAATAAGAGAAGACTTTCATTTGGTACCGGTGTCACTAGATGTCACGGTACCATTCATCGGATGTGGATCACTGCTCTGATTAATAATTACTCCGTGAATCATCCTTGTCAGTATAGAGAGAGTGGCGAAATTAAGATAGGAATCTCCCATTATTACTGCCCTATGCCAACATTGCACTCGTGCAAGTAAAAGTATTTATTGAATTTAAGAGTGGATTTTGGAAATTTTTAGTGCTGCCATCGTTATTTTTGGAGGTTTTTACATCAGGATCGACTATTAAATCGCTTACAGCAAAAGAGTGCAAACTGGCCCCATTCTATAATCACCAGTACGTCGGCTATCATCAGTTTTTCATGCCAGTCATTTGCGATCAACAATTTTTTTTCGCTACTTTTTCTACCGATTATAAGATTAGAAGATGGTAAAGTCCAAGTACTTTCTCATGACTGTATTGAAACAAGAATTTTATTTTATTATGTCAGGAGAGCGGGTGAAAATTTATCTCGATGCTTCGGTTGAAAGTCACCGCGGTTTTGTCTCCGATCAGAGCTGCAGTTTATTTGTGGTTTTTAAAAATAATTTTTTATTCTACTCATGATTCCACCGGAAAGACCAAAAGATTACACAGTCCGACGAGACGACGCGAGATAACGGGGCGAGTCGAATGTCGATCAATCCGATATTGGTTTAAACGGAGTCCGTGACAGATTCAAAGTCCTTCAGTTAGTTCTCGGATGTTATTCGTCTGAAATGAAACGACTCGAACGACTTCAAATCGGTCACGTGACGCCGTTTAAACCAATTGGGATTGTCTTCTTTGCGCTATCTTTACATATGACCGTGTGTAAGTTACGCTCGGGACCAATGAGCTATAGCGGTAGAGATGGGTTTCAGGTCAGTAGGTCTACAGTAATATGGACTACGGACAAAATGTCTACTTTTTTGGTCTACTGACAAAATGTCTACGGAAGTATATCTACAAAAATAATGTCTTCTTTGGAGAATGACCATATTCTTAAAACGTCTATATATTTTATGTCCACAATATAAACGTCCCCAGTATATTAATGCCTCTTTTCAGAAAATGTCTACTTTCTTTACAAAAGCGTCCACTTGACAACAATGTCTACAATTTTGTAACAGAGTTAGAAAATATAATATAAGCCGATAAAATCATCGGAGAATCAAAAATTCCATTTGAAACCCGAAAAACTGCAGCCTTGTCTCCGATCATCTGATTTTGTATCCACCTAGATAGGAGGATGCAAAGACAAATCAGAGTGTTGAGCTCGAAAATTCATCAGTTTATTCTGATTGGTCAGAACTGTTGAGTGAATAATAGTTTACATCCGAGAGAATTTATTTTTTCAGGTACACATAATAAAACAGGTAATAACAATGACATAATATGAAATAATGACCTAGTGACATAGTAACAATGTCATACTAATAATACTAATAATAATTAAAATGACATAGTGCCATAAAAATAATGAAAAGTATGGTTTTTCAATTTAAAATATGCGTTGAGCAGAAGATTTACTTTTATCATCTTTGCTCCTATATCATTGAATCAGTAAAAAGTATTAATCGCTTATCAACAATGCTCTTTTAACCTAGCTCACTCAAGTGTTAATTATTTTCTCACAGTACTTATTTCGCTCGTTAATTGAAAAATATTACTTTTACTATGCGGAAAAGAAATAAAAAAAAAATTATTACGCTCAATTAATCAGATACGTACTCATGCCTTCGCAGTGTTTTGCAATGATCGGTGCATCCTTAGCCGGCTTGTCAGGCCATGAAGCTATTATCGATTGCTCAGTTGTTTTCTCGTCATATATTCCATTCGCGTCAAACTTGGAACAAAAGGGATAGAATCAGTTAGAGTTCCTATATATGAAAGAGTCTCGCCATACGAGGTTCCATCTCTGATTGGCTGCTGAAAAGTGAAGAAGAAGAAGGGGTCTATGAAGCCTGGAGTCTGGAGGCGCGCCTCTTGTTTACATCTTCATGGAACCATCTTCACGGCTTCCCAGCTTTGAGGAAACTTTCGGCATTTTTAGCTACTACTGATGAAATTTGAAATAGAAATTGATGAAAATGTGTTCAGAACAGAATAAAATTCACGCATTACCTACTTTTAAAACAGGTAGTGAAGCCAATGGGTATTGGAGGTTAGGTTGACCTAACAAAGATTACTTACACACGAATACATGTAAAAGTAATCTTTGGCGGGACGATCGTTGGATAAAAATGTAAACAAAAGGCGCACCTCCAGGCTCAGACACCTTCTTCTTCTTCACTTCTGTTCACGTGTCTTGACTCTTTCATATATAGGGACTCTAGAATCAGTGACGTCGCGAGCAATTTTTTGCAACACTGCATTCTATCAATTTAAACTCAGGTGGAAAGTCGAATTAGGGTGTGCACAGTTTAGTTTATAAGAAAAATGCTATATCTTTAATGAGTTTAAATGGAGGAGTTGTAGTGTTGCCAGATGGCACGCTACGCCACCGGGTAGAATGTTAAAATAAAAAAATATATAGGTATGGAATATTGTAACTACATCATTTGAAAAGTTGGACCCAACATCTCACGAGGAACCCGCTCAAGAGTGAGTGAGACAAGAACATTTGTTTGGATCCAGTATTGTCAGATTGGGGTGAAAAAGCCGTACGCTTTACATTGATTTAAATGGGGACGATACGGCTTTTTACCCTCAATCTGGCAACACTGTTTGGATCCAATTTTTTTCGTGACGTCCCACTAAATCGGTCCATTCTTTTTATTTCTAGTGTTAACAACGCACTGCCTCTCGTCGAGGAAAATTGGCTTAATTGTTACTATATACGTGATCTGTATTTTTGTTTTTGTTTTTTAAAGCTAGTAAAGCAGCATAGGTTTTCAGGATTATTGACCTCATACTTTTGGATTGGTTTTTATTGCATTTGACTCATTAACATTTTTAATGAATTTAAACTTGTTAGTATGAAAAAAAAATCTCAAGCCACTTTACAGTATACTTGTTTGGACCGCTGTATACGGCCGCTACGGGGACATACAAAGAAATAATTGGAGTGAAGTTCTATTATCTTAACTTGAGACTTGAGATGAAATAAGCATAACGAATAAGCATTTTTTTTCTTACCATTTTATAAATATTTGAGACACACTGCATTAAGCACTGGAACAAAAATAGAAAGAAAGAAAAAAAAATCATTTGAAAAACTATTTTCTTATAAATTGACAATAGAACAGTTCCACCAAAAAGTGAAGATTGAATACGCAAGGAATCGTTCATTATCTATGACGAAAGACAAGGATGTACAGTCGAGGACAAAAAGAATGTCAGACGACTCCTTGGATTTTGGTATAGGTGGCCACCTGCATCCTGCAATGCTGAAATTCATTGATATGAGTTTTGAGGGTAGCCTACATACAGGAGTCGTCTGACATTATTTTTGTCTTCGACTGTGCCTATCCATTGTTGACAAATTTTGCTTATAAGTTACCAACTTTTACATTAAGTGAAACTAGAATAATCGAATAATTATCCGGCAAAGGGCAACTCTACTTGTGGCCGTTACAATCAAGATCTTGTATACGATCACCTCCATTTTCACTATTCAGATCTCAGGGCTGCCGTTTTGCATATAATCAATGCTATTTTTCTATTCACCGATGATTCCACCGGTTGAAAAAAGATTACACAGTTCAGTTTTGTGTCTGACTGTAATGCACGAAAATACTGTGATCTATAATCTTTCCTTAATCGATGGAAACTTCGTTGATTAATTAAAATATCCGCAAGTTTTTTAAAGTCATCGACGACTCCACCGGTTGAGAAAAGATTACAGATGATAGTATTTTAGTTTATTACAGCCATGCACTGAACTGAACTGTGTAATCTTTTCTCAACCGGTGGAATCATCGGTGAATTGAAAAATAGCATTGATTATACGCAAAACGGCAGCCCTGTCAGATCTGTTAGAAATCTTTTTACTTCACATATTTATATATTTTTTTTAAATGACTCTTTATTCGAAGTAAATAAAATCGTCAATATACTTACTTTCCCCGTATCGGAACTTGGAACTCTCCAGCTTTTCATCACTTTAATGTCCTCTGAAAAGAAAGAATTGGCGAAATTAAAATGTGTATGATGGTGCGTAATAATGGCCATGTATTTGTATCATCAACTAAGTATTGGTACCCATGTTTGAGGTGGGCGGTTTTCAAAACTAGTAACGTAGGTATCCACTTTCCTTGATTTTTGAAAATGGCGGGAAACTGTGTCTCCTCGTTTGGTAGTTACTTAATGCGTTGCAATACTGCAAATGGAATGTTATACAATGAATTCCTCAGATTATTTATAGAACTGTACCTTCAAATCACTTAAAACTCTGTTGTAGGTTCAGCCCTTTATTTCAATGTTGGTTTTGGATATTGCTGGTTTTAATATCAACTCTCAGTGTTTAACTTATTATTGGCAAATTTATCAATATTCATTCAGAACAATGGGAATTGTGGGTGCTTATTTGCAATTGTTTGCTGTTTGTTGGTACTCGCAAATATTCGAAAACCAAGGTTTAGCGATGTAGCCCCTTTGGTGTACACATTGCTCTTAGCCACTCACCAAAGTTTGCAATTTCAACACTTTTTTTGTGCAGTTATTTTGTACTCACTAAACTGTATAAATATTCAACCTGATAAAGTTTCCCAACAATCAAAATTAAAACTTTTTTCATGCGGCAAAACAATCTATATTAATCGACGAAATGGTCTAGAATTTGGGTCATAGGATCCTGAGTTGCGAGTCTTGCATGAAATAAAGTCAATAAGTAAGCACACCACCATTGCACTTTTAAGATTTTTTTCGAACTTTCAGGCTTAAGATTCCCCAAATTTTCGAGTTTTTCTTTTTAACATATTTATAACTGTCTTGAAAGCGTAGAAAAATTAGTGCCTGGATTTCTTTTTAACTCGATTTCGCTAAAAAATGGATATTTTTAGTTTTGATACTAGATACGCTTTAAAGCTCACTTTAGCCCACACTCCTGCACCACTGCCCTACATGATAGACGGTTTTAGTGATGACATGGTGATGACGTCATCCGGTGATGAGCGCTCCAAACAAAGACAAACTGTCTCTTTCACTCTCACGTAACCCCCATGTACTGCTATCTCACTTTCATTTCAAAAATCGTACAAAAAGACACATCTTTTGTGAAAGTTTTTGGGAGAAATGAATTCCTCGAGGCATATTTTAATGCGATTTTGACAATGAAGTCGTTAAACAAGGGCTTGTATTCGAATGTCGAAACTGCAAAGAGAGATGGATATGGGGATGGGGTCGTGGGAGCAGTGTTGCCAGATCGAAGGTAAAAAGCCGTATCGTCCCCATTTAAATCAATGTAAAAAGTACGGCTTTTTCAACCCAATCTGGCAACACTGCGTGGAAGAGTGATGAGTGAGACAATTTGGAACTCTACGAGATTTTTGTTACAACCAATTGCGACCGATGCAGTGGTGGATTCGTGGATCCACCCGCGTGGATCCCCCCGTGGGGGGCACGTGCCCCCCCCCCCTCAAAAGCCTCAAATTTTGCCTTTTTTCTATAGAAAATAGCCCGAAATTGCTTCCACCAACGCTTCAACTTTCAAAATTTCACAGGCGTCCCCCCCCCAGAAAAATTTTCTGCATCCGCCTCTGGACCAATGAGTGCTTTGTGTAAATAGTGTCTCATCTTCGATTTCCCACTAAAACCGTCTATATCGTGTTAAGTCCTTCGCAGATTATTTGTTTTTGTTTTTTTTGTTTTTTTTTTTTTAATTTTCTTTCGTTCTTTTGCATCATCTGTCAGTAAAATTTCCAACGGTCCATTTTGCATTCTTCAACTTTAACTATTTATTATAGCATGACCGACTAGCACGGTGACCTGTGACAGAGCACGTACCTATATAGCTAATCGCCTCCACTCTCCACAGCGCAGCTTAGTCATGCTGCACTAGCCATTCAATTGATATGGATGAATGTTAGAGTAATTTGGTTCTATCCCCACTGGCAGCACTTGGGTCAAAACAGTAAAGGAGGGCTCCCCCCTCCCACCTCAGCACTCATGACGCGCCGCCAGTGTCTGTTCTAGTTCTTTGCAATTTTCATATTTTCTTGCTACAGTCCCGTTCCTGTTGTCCATGTTAAAAGCCCGCGAATGATAAATTTGAAAGTATCTTTATAATTATGGAATCATTTTTGATTGATTCCTAGCCTTTAGGTCGTCACAGAGATCTAAGAGGCGTCATCTGAGATTTTTCCTCATCACGGAAAAAAAAAGATTAGTGAAAATAACCATACGGATATCTGATTTTGGCACCTGCTAGATGTTATGGTAAACTTGACCAGAAGTATGGTACATTTACCGATACTTTGAGTAAATTCGTCATGCAATCAGGTAACATCACCTAGTACCTAGTCAAAACATAGTATACTTCTGGTTAACATTACCATAACATCTAGCATGTGCCAAAATCAGGTATCCTTATGGTTATTTTCACCGCAGCTTTTTTTTTTTTTTCGTGTAAAATTACCGTTAGAACGTCTCCTTTGATGTGGCATGCGTATTTCTTGAATAAAGTTTACGATTTAGTCCGGTTTAAAAAAAAAAAAAATAATCGTTAACCTCTTATGGGCCAAGCCCGAGACAACTTAATTGTTTTTCCCCTTAGACTCTATTTCACATTGTTTCAGTCGTCATCCCGGATAAACGAAAATTCAGACGATAACACTATACAGAGATATGGTCATTGGTCACGTCGGGCGCCTTCAATTCGTCGTATACTCAATTCCAACTTCCCAGAGTACGAACAGTTAACTACCTTCACTTTAGAAACGGAAGAGTGGTGTTCTCTTGAACTAACCCGGTCCTTAAAGGGTTAAACGGGTTTAAAATTCGTTGCATGAATTAAATTTTTTGCTGCAAAATTTGAATTTTTTCAGAGGAATGCTGAACCCATAATTTCCATCAAGCGCATAATGTTTAAGGTTGACTCATAGGTAGCTATACTTCTACTTCACTTCGTCACTTGGTCGAGTTATCGCAAGTCGAAGATTAATGTAGGCCCTGATCGGAAAATTAACTTTGACTTGCGATATCCTCGACTGACTGCGAATAAAGGTATTGACTTCGGTTTTGCGCCGAAACGCTCGGGTTTTCAAGCTCCAATAAAATCTGATATGATACTTCGATTTTGTGTGTGTCTTACCTTCCTTTCCATTGCAATATTCTCCGAGTTTGTCCATCTCTGCATGAGTTGTCGCCTGTAAATAAACAGTTGGATATTTATTTCCGTTTATGTCCGACACATTTTTACTTCCTTCCACTTAAAATTACTTGATGAGCTGAGAATAAAGATGCCTTTGGTTTCTAATTAAGTCTCATTGTTCCGAAGATGATATTTTGGCCCAAAAAACATTGTTATTAATGGGAACTCCGCGTAGTGACGTCACTACGCACACGATTTTTTACAACTTCACACGTGTCTATCTCCAAAACCGAGACAATTAGGAAAAAAGGCGCGTCATTATTCTAAGCTCATCAAGAACCTACAATCTTTTTCTTCATAAAAAAACACAAAAATTCAGACCCTTGCAACTGCCCCATTACTTTTGATAGATATTTTCCTTCACAGTTCCCCTGTCGAGCCAAATTAAGAAACAACAAATTCCTGACTCAAGAGTGAAGCTCCTGAGATTTTCCTGATTTTTTTTCCCCCGGACAAGCCCGAATTCCAGTTGATTTTCGGTTTTTAAGGTTCGTGTAGACAGTACCTATAGACACTCTGATTTAGGTTGCTTCCCAATGGAGCTGTTGCAAACTTTTGCTACAGGCTTATAAATATTTGATTATGCAGTAATACCTTGTAAAAATAACGATTAGCGCACTAAAAAATCACGAAATCCACTCCTAAACTCACAAAATGCTTTTAAACGCGAGACCGTAATGGCGGCCGGGGCCGCGGTTTTCTTATGGCAATTGTATGCTTCTTCTTCTTCTTGCGTGGTGTTGCGAGAACACCCCGTGTAGATGGCGCTGATTGAAGATAGGGAACCCCAATGAAAACCGCGGCCCCGTCCGCCATTACGGTCTCGCGTTTAAAAGCATTTTGTGAGTTTAGGAGTGGATTTCGTGATTTTTTAGTGCGCTAATCGTTATTTTTACAGGGTATTACCCCTTAATCAACTATTAATAAGCCTGTAGCAAAAGTTTGCAACAGCTCCATTTCAATTTTCAATGAAAGAAGTCAAAATTCGTAGACCCACGCATTGCAGCAACACCATAATGTGTCTGTTGCATACTTTTGCTACAACAATATAGAACCTTGATTCTTATGTAAAATCCAGCAAAAATAATGATGCGCACATTGAAAACTTTCAAAATCCACTCATTAAATCAGGAAATCACTTCAATTTCAAACAGCCCGCGCTACACTAGACACCAGAGACAAATAGAGACGGAGAACTACACTAAAATACATAGGGAAGATTTGTAGCCAGTGGCGTACGCAGGGGGGGGGGCTAAGGGGGCTAAAGCCCCCCCCAGACCTCCGATTTTTGGGGGTGGAGGGGAAGGGGGGAACAATTTTCAGTCAAACGCTCATCAGTTCGAGCCCCTCCCAAGAAAAACCCTGCGTACGCCACTGTTTGAGGCACACTGAATTTTCGGGGATTCAACAAAATAACATGTGAAACAGCAGTCAACGTACCTTGAGATGTCGCATGTTGTTGAATGGTGACATTCAGAAAACACGGGGGGATGGGCGGGAAGTGAAGAGGAGGGTGCTCACCATTCAACACCATGCGACGTTGACTGTTGTTTTGTTGAATCCGCGAGAATTCAGAGTGCCTCTGCGGCAGCCAGTTAGTGCTCCGTCTCTATTTGTCTCTGCTAGACACTATTGGCACCGGTTTACTACTACATAGACGGAATCGCACCGTGCATAAGTAAACAACACCGTAACTACAAAATGATGGAATTCCCTTCTAAACACACGAACTATTGGCTGCATTTGCTGCCTGGTTTTTTCGGTTTATCAAAGATTACAAAATAATAAAAGAAATGTAGGTGAGCATCTAAACGAAACATTCCGAGGTTTGTAAGTTCTGTTCATGTTTACATAAACGAGATGGTTCCATCTATGTAGTTAAAAGTCGGTGATATAGTGTCTAGTGTAGCGCGGGTTGTTTGAAATGGAAGGTGTTTTCTGAGTTAATGAGTGGATTTTGAAAGTTTTTAATGTGCGCACAGAAAAAACAGAAAAAAAACACTTTGGTAGCGCTGACAAAACCTTTGGTAGAAAAATGACCCAGCAAAAGACTTTAGTTGAGCCAACCAAAGGTTCTTTACGATTAACTAAAGAGATTTTGCTGGGTGAATAAAAAATTTGGTTGGCCCAACTAAAGTCTTTTGCTGGGTCATTTTTCTACCAAAGGTTTTGTCAGCGGTACCCCGTATTTTTTTTACCCCGTGTTTTTTCCCGTTTTTTTTTCTGTGCGCATCGTTCTTTTCACCGAATTTTACGTTAGAAACAATGAGTTATATTGATGAAGCAAAAGTACGCAACAGACCCATATTGATAGCTCATGGATGATTACTAACTCAGATCCTTTGAATCAACTATTAAAAAAACACTTAATAAAAAACACTTCTTACCTGTATTAAATCACTGTATGATAAAACAATGAGGATGCAATGAACCAGAATAATTTTGAGCTCCATTTTGTTTTTTTTTTTTTTTTTTTTTTTTTTTTTTTTTTTACGAGAACTTTCCTGTGAAATCAACCTGAAACGGAACTAAAAGCGTCAACTTAAAAAACGATCGGGTCGATGATGAAAATGCAGAAACAATTCTTTCGGAGCTTCGGCCAAAACTAAAACTGATTTCGCGCGGAGCCGGTCAACTCTAGATTTCATGGCTTTCCGCTGATAATGTAATCGCAAAAGCTCGCCGCTAATCGCTCGCAAGGTAGCATCTTTTGAACCGATGATGTTTGGAGCCGTAGGGCGTGCGTCGTCGCTTATTGCACGGTTTTAGAAGGCACTTTTTAATCACAAGCGCGCATGTTTTTATTTTTTGTTTTTTTCTCTCACTATCTTCGAGGCTCTTTTCCTTTCCATCTGATGATAAGGAGTTCGCGTGATGATGAATCGTCGGCATTGATTGCAAACTGTTTGGGATTGAAAGTGATTCACTGTTGTGCCGTGCGACTCGCCAGACGAGCGTGGCACGTGCGGGTGGCGATCCACTAGCGGACAGTGTTGCCAGATTGGGGGTGAAAAAGCCGTTCGTTTTCCATTGATTTAAATGGGGACGATACGGCTTTTTACCCTCGATCTGGCAACACTGCTAGCGGATCCGGGACTTTATCCTTCTCTCTCTTTCCTCATTAGAACGCGTGTATCAGAAAAGGACGGATCAAGGGCACTCGCGTGATTTTCGCCCCCTCTTCCATATCCTTTTCTAACACATGTGTTTTAATAAGGAAAGAGAGAGAGAAACACAATTTCTTGGATCCGTTAGTGTGGCGACCTAAGACGTTGATACATAGGGTGACTCAAAAGAACCGGGAAAAACTAACTAGCTTCAAAAACCAGCCTGCAGCCATCTGATTGTGTTAAAGTCCCTCTTACATAGACGAATTCTTTGATCATGTCATACGTTGGAAAAGTTTGTTGCACGTTCCAAATTATTTCTCTCACTCTCACGTAGCCTTCAAGTATACTGCTATCACACTCTCATCGCTAAAATCGTATGCAGAGACATTTATTGTGATTTTTTTTTTATGAATCTTAAAAAGAATCTTAAAAGCCCAAATAGATATCGATCGAGAGAGGCAGAGAAAAATTATACCGTTATTAGAAACTCTACGGGGCGCTATAATCTTTTCTTTGGACCTACGTTCCTCAACATGTTGAAGCAGATGTGCAAACCAAGGTATATGGAGAACAGGTATGGACAACACTCGACTCAGGGGGCGTGGCCACTCGGGAAAAAGCGACTTCGCCGCCATCTTGTCTCTTATTTACACCGTGTATATCTTGCATTGTTGTTTGTGGTTAGGTTTGAAGGGGAAGTTTATCTGAAGCAATACTTTATTTATTTGAACAATGAAATGTAATTTTTATCTTTAAATGTTAATTTTGTGACTATAGAATGGATTAACATCATCAATTACGTTGTTCATTTTCTTTTTCAAGATGTGACATCTAAATTTGAATCGCGCGGTCAGAAAAATGGCGGCGGAGTCGCTTTTTTTACAACCAATCAGAGCCAAGCTCAGAGTGTTGTCCATACCTGTTCTCCATATACCTTGTGTGCAAACTCGCATCAAATGGTAGCGGCAATGATTTCATGTCTTACTTAACTTTTTACTTGCAGGGACTCTAGATTGTGGTTGTGTTTGATAGATCAACTCATTGATTGCTTTTGATTGAGCTCATGATCGAGTCATGATGATTATATTTTCTAAACAATTGACAAAAGTATGATAGCTTGAAAAGAAAAAAACAGCGATCCTCTATGGTTTTTTTTTTTTTTTTTTTTTTTTTTTTTTACTAATATTTACCTCTCACCAAAATTAAAACGTTTAAACTTCGTCTGCACTTTCTTCTGACTTTAAGCAACGAATAGACAAATGTCCTTCTTCCCGAACAATTACACCGACCGTACATTCACTTTTTTTTCAGTAATCGAAGTCGAAGGACGACCCGACTTTGCAAGCACTTCCGGAGATGTTCGACCGTCTTCAAATTCTTCGGGCCGATGAAAAATCGCGGTGTTCATCATAAACGCAGTCATTTTCTTTACACAGGTTTCATTTCATTTTATGTCTCAGTTGCCGACAAACCGCATCGCGCACTCAAAATTGAATATGTAATAAAAAGCTGTTCTTTCGCAATTTCTTCACCTTCTTCCATTCCAACCGTAAAAATTTTGCGGGAAAACGAAACGAATATCACTGAGAAACTGCGTTGGTTGCGAGAGACGCCGCGCTTTCTTGTGAATTTCGCAACCTACCTGCGAAAACTTCCCACGTGTGTACTGTCGGTGTGATTAGCTAATGAGCGTTTTATCAATCTCATCTTGAGTTAGCCGACGATAGTAATTTTTGTAAGTTGTATTTGCAGTGTTGTCAAGACGGGTCGTTAGAAACAGTGCATTGGACAATTAATTTAGTGCTTCGTATTTCACTATACAAGGAAACAATTATTTAATAAACCAATGGCTGAGTGGAGGGTTAATGTTTTCCTACTCTCCAAACTATCAAAACCTTGTCAATTTTAGACCAAATGCATGAGCACGATTTTTTTTAAATATTTTTATTCACTTTTTTTATGGACAGTTTATTCATTTTTTTTTTTTTTTTTTAATACTCTGAAATGGAATTTGTGTAGAGAAGCCGAGGGAAAGATTTCTGTCTTCCGGAGGTTATCTGTTTTACCATTAAAGGCGTGGTATCGAAAACAAATTAATTTTGAAGTGCTTAAAAATCATATGGAAGTTCTTTATTTATTTTATTTTATTTTTTTTTTGACGAAAGGCCATCAATATTAACTCATACACCCCCCACCAAAAATTTTTAAACAAGCCCAAGAATTTTTAAAGGGTGGGGGGAAATATATTCCCTCCCCTAGAAAAACCTCACGACCAGTCCTAAAAGCATGGATTAGTGTGAAGCAAAGATTTTACTAAAGAAAAAAAAACGGTCTCCCCATAATCGATCCAAGTACTAACTCCGCTCGACGTTGCTTAACGAAAAAAAATCCAGGCGCCGAGATATACATTATACGTGCGGTGTGAGCCGAAATCTCCTAACATCAAATAAATGGTTCCTACAATTTGTACGAGCCGCCACTGCTTAGTCTTGTTATATATGTTTAAACTCTCATCTTATGTTCACTGATAACAATTTATTGTCGCCGTAACAAGAGCTCTGTTTAATACTTTCTTAATCGTAATTCCTTTAAGTGGAGTCGACATTTCTGTAAATGTATTTGGAATCCCCGTAAATTCAGCAAGAATGGAGCTGTTGCAAACTTTTGCTACAGGCTTATTAATAGATGAATTAGGGGTAAAACTATGAAAAATAACGATTAGTGCTCTAATGAATCACGAAATCCACTCCTAAACTCACATTATTATTTTAAACGCTAGACCGTAATGGCGGCCGGGGCCGCGGTTTACATTGGGGTTCCCTATCTTCAATCAGCGCCATCTACACGAGGTGTTCTCGCAACACCACACAAGAAGAAGAAGAAGCATACAATTGCCATAGGTAAGATTTGGGCGGCCTCGGCCGCCTTTACGGCCTCGCGTTTAAAAGCATTTTGAGAGTTTATCAGTGGATTTCGTTTTACCCCATATTCTACTATTAAGGTGATTCCATGGCAAACCCCCGAAAATTTTAATCCGATAGATGGCGTTACGTGTCGCTGGCTCCAAAAATAGCCGTGTTTTGACGGTTTTCGGCTGTTTTCTCTGAACAGACGTCGAATAATAGACAAAAAATCGGAATGTCAGCACCTGCTTAATTTTTTGCTTGATTTTTTGAGCCATAAACGGGCCAAATTGGTTTTAAAATAAAGGCGTAACTATGCAAAGAAAAAATCATGTGTAATTTTGAGTTGTATCAGTAAAGATTACAGGTTTCTGTTTCAGCAGTAATCTTTACTGATACAACTCCAAATTACACATGATTTTTTCTTTGCATAGCTACGCCTGTATTTATAAGAACCAATTTGGCCAGTTTATGGCTCAAAAAATCAAGCAGGTGCTGACATTCCGATTGTTTGTCTATTATTCGTCTGTTCAGAGAAAACAGCCGAAAACCGTCAAAAAACGGCTATTTTCGGAGCCAGCGACACGTAACGCCATCTATCGGATTAAAATTTTCGGGAGTTTGCCATGGAATCACCTTAATAAGCCTGTAGCAAAAGTTTGCAACTGCTCCATTCCGGTTACATCAACCGGATATGTTGGTAATTATTACACAGAATTTCCGTCACAGTAATGAGAACCGGAAATTTTTCTCGGTGAGATACTCTCGGGTCAATGTCAATCTCGATCTCAATTGAAATCGAATTTATAATTCAGGATAATCGGACGTATATGTATGTAACTAAATAAAGGAAAATATTTTATTCTTGACAAACAAGTAATGCCATGATCATTAATTCATTGCGCGATAAATTGCGCGGCAAGAGGCGAGTAGTAAATGAGATGTGTTCAAATGCAAAACTGAAATCGACTTGTCAGTGAGCCTGTTTCGAAGGAAATAAATAATAGCTTCGCATGAGTTTGAATTGAATGTTTATTTCGCTATAACCGGCTTTAGGAAATAGGCTCCAAATAAATATGTACTTGTTTGATGGAGTGCGATCACTCGAGTATTGGAGATTCGGGGTCTAATCTTGAGAGACTGCATTTGACGTCTTCGACTTTCCGGGTTCATTCATCACTCTATTTACTGCTTGAATTATATCGTGTTTGCCAAGTGTATTTGCATCTAACAACATGCATACTGTAGACATACAGAGCTCTATAAGAGACCGTTGCTGGAATTAAAGTAAAATCTATTCTTCTCAATTGTCGTCTAAAACATTTGCACCTATCTAATATCTACATATAAGATTTATCAGCAATTCGGTTAGTTTATTATAATTTATTTCGATTCCTTTTGCTTTACTACCCGCCCCCCGCCCCCACGTCCCCTCAAAAAAAAATCCCTTTTGTATCGCCTTTTCGGGCATCTCTGCGTGCGGTATTATTTCAACTGCATGGTATCTATCCAATGATACATATATTAGTCAAAACTTACTTGCTTACAATGGGTGCAAAAAAATCCTTTTAAAAATTAGAGTCTGCATGGAAACTGAAAATGAAAGTGAGTAAAATTTCGAATATTTTTGTCAATAACTGCAGAAAAATTAGCAAAACTATGCACTTTAAAACAGTTATCCACCCTATATTAGTTACAGAGGCAATCATAGAAATTCTTGGATCTAGGATCAAAAAATGATCACCTCTAGGTCACCTAAATGTCATTCCAAAATCCATCTAAACGACGTGATGTCACCTAAATGTTAAGGTCAAAAATTCACCTGTAAGATATTGTACTCTTTAGCTAGAGATACCGGTACGTACCTTATAGAGGTTTTTTATAGGTAAAAGAAATCAGAAAAACTGCCAGTGGCACGGTGGTTCGCGCTATTTATCTTAATCACGTTTTTCGCCATTCGAACCTATGCAAAATTATCGATTTTATGAGGGATTCGGAGAAACCCCTGCGAGGACCGATTATTTTACGCAAGTTTAAATGGAAATAATAAGTTATTGCCACATTGCGCGAATGAAAACTGTTATGTCAATGGTTGTATCGAAAAAATAAAAAATCATACACGGAAAAAAAAACCACGGTGAAAATAACCATACGGATGCCTGATTTTGGCACCTGCTAGATGTTATGGTAATGTTAACCAGAAGTATACTATGTTTTGAGTAGGTACTAGGTGATGTCACCTGATTGCATGTCAAATTTACTCAAAGTATCAGTAAATGTACCATACTTCTGGTCAAGTTTACCATAACATCTAGCAGGTGCCAAAATCAGGCATCCGTATATGGTCATTTTCACTAATCTTATTTTTCTGTGTAGCTTTTTGTAGCTTTTATGATGCAATATAAGTTGGTTAGTCAGTTATCTAAATACAGTATTATTATTGCGTTAAGTTACAAAAAAAAAAAAAAAAAAAAAAAGTCTAGGTATTTGAACCAATGAAAGAAATCGAACAATCGAGTGCTAAGTAAATCACTTACAAATCAGTGGTTTAGCGTGCAATTTGGCAACGTTTCAGTTCGTCCATTTCAACCAGGGCTGCCGTTTTGCGTATAATCAATGATATTTTTCTTTTCACCGATGATTCCATCGGTTGAGAAAAGATTACAAAGTTCAGTTCAGTGTATGACTGTAATGCACGAAAATACTCTGATCTGTAATTTTTTCTTAAGCGGTGGGAACTCCGTTGATTAATTAAAATATCCGCAAGTTTTTTAAAGTCATCGACGACTCCACCGGTTGAGAAAAGAATACAGAAGCGAGTATTTTAGTTAATTACAATCATGCACTGAACTGAACTGTGTCATCTTTTCTCAACCGGTGGAATCATCGATGAATTGAAAAATAGCATTGATTATACGCAAAACGGCAGCCCTGATTTCAACCCACGAAAAAGATCGAACTATTGAGTATTCGGTAAACAACTTCGAATTCGAATTTTTTCATGGGTTTAAAAATGGACACAGTATATACAACGTTGCCACAGCAACTCTATACGCCTCTGCTTCGAATTCAATCCTTTGCATAGGTTTAAAAGGGCCAACATGCTACGTTAGTTGATCGCTGGAGAATCTTTTTATATGACTCTAATCGAGTTTAAATGATTATGATGCCATTCGTGGCAAAAAATGAGAATACTTACAAAGAACAGATAATTGATTTTCGAGATTTGTTATCAAAGATAATTCGGAGTAATACCACAGAATAATACAATCAGAACGGAAACTCTGTCGGATTTTGAAGCAAATTCATTCCGCGATCGCCATGATGGGATACAAGATTTTTACATCTGGATTCGCGAAAAAAAAATATATAGGACATGAGCCGCAAAATTTTCATTCTGAAATGAATGCCAGTAGAAGAAAAGTGAGGCCGGAAAATAAGATTTCTCTCCAAAATTTACAGAAATAAACGAATTTCAACACAAATCAACCACGTCCGCCTTGTTGGAATATAGGATCACAGCGTTGCCTATTGGTGCCGTTAAATTTCGAACTTGCTTCCATTGGCTCTTATGGGAGTTTCCGTTCTGATTGTATTATTCTGTGGTAATACCGTTTGAAACGACGGGAATATAACAGGGATAACAGTAGAGGAAAAACAGGCGAGGACAATTCACACACAGCTCTCTGAGGAGACTACTTTCTTCTTGTGCAATATTTTCCTCTAGGTAGAAACCTAGGAAACGGCGTTTGCCAATCGCAATGCTACGCCACGCCTCTCACACGGGTCCGAAGCATGAATGTTTATCCGCACATAAATAGTTTCCGATTTTTGCTTCAGAAACGGTTTTAAGTCGTCATTTCCTGTCTAAAAACCATGATATCTGTCTCATTTTAAGCTGTGAAATCGTTCATTAAACTCAGATTTTAGTTAGCTTGCCATTAATCGCTTATAATCTTGATTTTTGTCAATGAAAAAATGTCCGGGAAATTCCATACTTTGTCCCCATTGTGCGCCGCGCCATGCCACTGGTTAACAATTCAGTGCTGCCGTTTTGCGAATAATTAATGCCAGTTTTTAATTCACCGATGATTCCACTGATTAAGAAAATATTACACATTTCTGTTCAGCGAATGACTGTAAAGCACAAAAAAAAACATTAATCTGTCCCTAGTAGCATCGACTTGGGAAAAACTTGAAAAAAAAAACGTAAATTTTTTTAAAATACTAAAGTTACGCTACAAACGCGTAAAAAAACGTAAAAATCTCGTTATCTTCTCAATCTAGAAATTTTTCGAGAAAAAACCGTAAATTTCACGAGTTTTTTTTAAGATATTTACGTAAAATTTACGTTAAATTTACGATGGACATTTTACGAGAAAAAACTGAAAATATGTAATCTTTTCTCAACCGGTGGAGTCGTCGTCAATGACTTTAAAAAACGTGCGGATATTTATTTTAATAATTTAACGGCGATCGCACCGATTGAGAAAAGATTACCGATCAGAGCATTTTCGAGCAATACAGTCATACACTGAACTGCACTGTGTAATCTTTTCTCAACCAATGGAATCATCGGTGCATTGAAAAATACCATTAATTATATACGCAAAACGGCAGCTCTGGCTTAAAATTGGTGACTCATCTATTTAATACTCACTCAACACGTTTTAGCATGCAATATTTAAGGTGTGCGGAAGCGATTCCTGATGACTTTCTAGTGGAGCACTTAATTACTTCGAAAAAGAGGCCATTGATGAGGGCGATAGTGAGATAGAACAGGAGGAAGGGTATTTTTGCCAGAACCACCTTTCCTCATTCCTCACCCCCCGACGCTTCCTTTTTTCATCAAGCCCTTGGCCAATTTCCAAAAGATGGCAATTACTCCTTTGCCAACTTATCCTCTCAAACTCCTCCGTGACAACGTGTTACAAATTACTTGCTACATGAATTCGCATTGAGTGGAGACCTTTTGAAGGAGGGTTCTCATGAATCGAATCGATGTAAAATCTCATTGTGTCTAGCTTTTCGCTGGAAGTTAAAATTACATGAACGTATCGATAGTTATACCAGTCAAAAATAAATAGACCCACGTATACTGTGATATTAATATTTCAAGTTTGAATCGTCCAAATAATTTGATCTTTGACTAAATTGAATGTTAGAGATGTTGTCTATTAATGCGGGGGAAAGTGTTTTGGGTAGTTTTTATTTGTGAGTGTTTTAAATAATTTTGTTTTCTTAAAGGTACATTTTTTGTTAAGTTTTTCATATTTAAATATATGCAATAGAAATAATATTTTTTTGTTTGTTTCAAAACATTTGTCTGTAAAATAAAAATAATTTTGCATATTGTTTTCTTAAAAAAAAAAAAAAAATCTAACATTTCAAACGGCGCACTATGGATCCAAATCTAGTCCTAAGTGGTGAAAAATACAAAGACTTTCATCACAGGAATTATCGATTCATCAAATGATATATTCCGATGGATATAGGACAATCCAGAAATAAATACCTAGCCAAATAAACCCCCTAAAATCATCTATAGTACCCACCTAGAATACTTGTTTTCCGACTTTGAACTGGTCGATTTTTGACCGCCCAAGATTAGATTTATGTCCATAGTGCGGCGGATCGAAAAAGAATAAAGAATATCGAAAATCCGGAATGGCGCGCGATTTACTTTGTAGCATGTTAATAGATAGAAAGACTTTTCGCGTTGGCGCTCCGCAATATATCGAAACAAACGGAATTTACCGAAAGCAAAACGCGATAGTTATGCGCGGAAATCTGACAACGCACGTTTGCTACCTAGCCAAAAAATGTCGATTTTTACGCAGGAAGTTTATGGCCAAAATCGATACGAACCCATAACAAAAACATGCAGTACTGCTGCATGTTTAAAAAAAAAAAAAAAAAAAATCAATATTTTGCTGTCATGGAAAAAAAAACTTGGAATATGCACGATGCTTCTAAAGACCTGAAGTTTGTGATGGAGAGGAATGGGTGATTTCACGATAGCGGGAATTGTATGTCACCAGGCCGCTCAGGGGCTTTTGGCCATTATGTATGAAGAATAAAAAGTTAAATAGCAGTGGTTTTTCATCGGAACTTACTGTCTGAAGGTGGGAAAAAAATAACAGGGGAAAAAACTATTATGCCGTGGAATATATCACACTTTTTCAGTCAGAATTTGAACACTTTGGTATTGCTTGGCGATTGTAACTAAGTGTAAAATTTTGCCTGAAAAAGTGTAATATATTCTACGGCAAAGAAAATTTTTATTTTTTATTATTTTATTATGTTATTTTTTTTCCTCCCTCACAGTATGTTTCGATAAAAAACCACTGCTGTTTAACTTTTCATTCTTCACATAATGGTTCAAACCCCTGGCCGGCTTGGCGACGTGCAATTCCCGTTATCGTGAAATCACCCAAATATAGAAATGGACAAAATTGTTAGTTTTTACTCTATTTTTTCTCTCATTATCTTTTTTTTACAAAGCTTTTTTTGGTACCAATTCTTAATCTGGAGCGTTTACTACATGCAAAATGCTTAAAAAGTTACGTTCCCTCGTGCGCCTTCAATCAATTGGGTATGCAAAACCAGCACAGCAATGTAGGAATATCTAACTACCCTCTAAAAAGCGAGCTATAACATTGATTTGTCTTGTGTCTGTGACCCAGTAGCAAAGGGGTTAAGGGGTTTTATTCTCACTGGCAGAGACTGAATGTTTACTAGCACCCCTTTGTGGTCCGTGGGTTCAAAAGAGAGGGGCTTGAAAAAATATATATACGTTTTTTTTTTGTTTGCTACTCCACCATTTTTGAAGCCTTTTACATGTAATGGTGAATTTTTTTTTTTGCGTCAATAATAAAGTTCCCACAAAATTTTACGTCCTAGGTTTTAGTCTAGTCAGCCTTGTGGGGTTAATCCAGCCCTGCTCACTGGCTTTTTAACTTATTTTTCAACAGAGGTCTGAATAGGTATGCATGCCGATTCAACAAAAGTGAACTTCGGTCAAATCACAGTGGCATTTCGCGCTCACGACCGAGTCAGTGACGCAGAACGTGATAAAAATGGGCGTTTCAACCTAACCCTGTAATCGGCTGAGTGGATGAGGTTCCAAGAGACATTAACAGACCGGGGGGTTGGTTTTTCTCGTGGCCGAAAACGCTGGAGGGAAGCCCCCGAACTCTCAACTCGACG
The DNA here is from genome assembly GCA_011764245.1 of Trialeurodes vaporariorum. Lineage (NCBI taxonomy): Eukaryota > Metazoa > Arthropoda > Insecta > Hemiptera > Aleyrodidae > Trialeurodes > Trialeurodes vaporariorum. The sequence continues at coordinate 10,382,242 of VMOF01000111.1, read as the reverse complement.
CTCAGGAAACGAACGCAACGAAAAGGCATTAGAGTAATAGTAACGACTAACAATATTACTATCTATAGTACCTACATTCGTTCTCATTTAGCGGTGGCGGTTCATTTGGCTCCGGGCCAGACTCAAAACTTCGGTCCATTTTATAAATTCGGATCCGTTTTATATTCCGAAAAAAACCCATTTCAAGATTCGATTCTTGTGCGGAAGCGAGCAAAGCAAGCAAGCGCGTCAGACTTTTCTGGTTCTTTGTTTCATCTCAGAGCAGTGATTTTGATGTTTTCCGTGACTTCTCTCTCTCTGTCTCTCTTTCTCTCTCTCTCTCTCTTTCTCTCTCTCTCTCTCTCTCTCTCTCTCTCTCTCTCTCTCTCTCTCTTTCTTTCTCTCTCTCTCTCTCTCTCTCTCTCTTTCTCTCTCTCTCTCTCTCTCTCTCTCTCTCTCTCTCTCTCTCTCTCTCTCTCTCTCTCTCTCTCTCTCTCTCTCTCTCTCTCTCTCTCTCTCTCTCTCTCTCTCTTTCTCTCTTTCTCTCTCTCAGTTTCTTGACGGACATCTTCCCGCCTTTTCGATGTACCACGTACTTACACACACAACCATCAAGGAGTTGGACGATTACTCGAATCAAAGTTTCCTGTGTTCACGGTATATTTGGAGTATAGACGGTATAGGCGGAATGGGGCTCTTGCAAACTTTTGCAACATGGGATTGAAGAGTTAATTCTTGCATAAAAACCTGTAAAAATGACGATCAGTACACTAAAAAATCACGAAATTCTCTCTCAGAATCAGGCTTAATTGCAAGGAGACGCAGGTATCATGGGAGATTCCTATCTAAATTGAGACAAATCTCTGTGTTTCTGGAGAGGGAGTGCGACAAATTAGACAGGAATCTTCCATGATACCTGCGTTGAACCGCCATTACGATCTTGCCATTTATGTAGTTATGTAGGTTTATTACTGAATTTTAAACTTTCTCAGTGTGATTTTCGTGATTTTTGCTGGTTTTTACATCAGTATCATTCATTTGCTCACTGCAAAAGTTTATTGCAGTTTTGTGAGTTTGTTAATAAATTTTACATTTTATCAGTGTGATTTTCGTGATTTTTTGTGGTTTTTACATGATCAGATTGAACTATTCATCTGCTCACAGCAAAAGTTTGCAAGAGCCCAATTAGGGAGGCTTTCCAGAGAAACTGATGGGTTTGAGGTTATGTTTCATCGTCAATCCCTCACAGGGTAATAAGTATGTACACAAATCAGGAAGTCAGTGAAGCTGAGGATCACACAGCTTGTTGTGAGGTTCATGGTTCTCTTCTGTAATATTCGCTATGGACCGACGGCTTTTTTTACGTGAAAAACTGACTGTGTCTAGGCTGTCCGAAAGAATCCCTCGAAGTGTAAATACACATGAATCGGAAAGTCGCAGTGCTGTTGAAGATTACACGCAGACGTCACAAGGTTTGTTTACGGTTCTGTATTCTTTGAAAAGGACCAACGTCTCTTTGGCGTGCAAGATCGCAGATCCATCCCATGCGTCGTCAGGCACCCATGGCCCCACCCCACCCCCACACCACGCAACTCCTACAGTGACTGTGCGAACTCAACTCGTTCCAAAACAACACGAATAAAATCAAAACGACGTTTCGAGAAGAACAATAAAACATACCTTTCCCTGGTCCTTTTTTGCGACCGGCCGGGGGAAACAACTTTTTTTTTTGTCGGTGCTTTTTTTTTTTTTTTTTTTTTTTTTTTTTTTTTTTTTAAGAGCTCAATCTCAGGCGACGAAAGCTGCTGGCGGGTCCCATCCTCTCTTTACCCGCTTGACTCTCTACTCACCCCTCCTTTCTACTCTCTTTCATACCCCTCTCATTTCATCCTCTTTACCTCCCTTTCCGTCTCGCTCGGGTCCTACCGATAGAGGAGCGGCGAAGGTTCATAGTTTTCAAAGATCCCGAGTCAGAATGACGGGAATATGACGTGACTATAAAATACTCTGTGAGAGGGTGGTTTGGTTCCAGAGTGTTATAGTATCGCGTAGAATAGAGTAAAGGGGGGGGGAGGAATGGTGGAGGATATTGGTTGGGGAAAGAAGAGGGGGTAGAGGGAGGAGAGAATGAGGAGAGGTGGGGGGATGGGGGAGATTTTATATCACCCGGCCTCCTTCACTCGAATTCACTCTCCCGAGATTTAAGCGGCAATTTGTCGTGTTCAATTGTTTCAAAAGACAACTTTCTCTCGCGGATTTATTTACTATGCATTCTCTCTATCCCTTGAAGGTCTATCCCTGCGATCCGACCCCTCTTGCCTTATAGTGAATATTTTTTTTCGGATGAAGATTGAAGAGTAAATACTCAGTGGCGAGGCGTGCCGTTTGGCAACGTTCCTTTTTCCCATTTAAACAGATTGGGAAGGTCAAAATGCCGGGTCATCGCCGATGACTGAAGTGCTCGACTTTTTTGGTGAATTTAAATGGAGAAAATACAGTGTTGCTAAATTTCACGCTTCGCCGCTGTAAACACTCGACGCGACGTCTTAAGTCTCGCCTGCCCATGTGTCAATCCACGTGTGTTTCCGTTTTCGGTTTGATTGCCTGCATTGGAAACTGGCATAGGCGTGTAAAAACAAAAAAGGCCTGATTATGAACGATATTAACTGTATATCGAGTCACTATCAAGGGCGTGATATTCTTGAAGCTATTATTCGAGGTGTTATCTCCAATGGGTCTGTTGCAAACTTTTGATACAGCGCTAAAGAGTGTTCAATAGCTGATGTAAAATCTCGTGAAAAGTCCATTGGTGGTATCAGAAAGTCATACAATGCAGTATGAAACTCACGAGAGACGTTTAATGAAATCCAAGATGGCGGTAAAATATCGAGCAACCTGTATGCATGCACCACGAACATCCAAAGATAGCCAACCTCACAATATCGATTACACCCAATCACAACGTAAATAAACATACATAATCTCTGAAGCTGTGAGGTTGTCAACGTTGGCAATCCTTGGATGTTAAAGGTGCATGCATAGAGATTGCTCGATATTTTACCGCCATCTTTGATTTCATTTAACATCTCTTGTGAGTGTATTATTGCATTTCATGACTGTCTGATGCCACCAATGGACTTTTCGGGCGATTTTACGTACGATGAAACACTCTTTATCGTTAAAGCAAAAGTTTGCAGCAAACCCATTGAGGCGTGCTTTCGCAGAACTCGCCTTACCCACTTTTCGTGAATATTGAGTTATCGCCGGAAATGGATTTTACACAAAAAAATAAAAAAATGGTCACCATAACTAGCTTAATTGTTCATAACTAGTGTATTGAGAATAGGGTATTGAGTATTGAGTTTTGAGTGTTGGAAGAGTTTTTTCGTTTTTCTTTTTCAAAATCACCAAAAGTGGATAAGGCAAGTTTTGCGAAAGTACGCTTCAATTGAGCCCTTACACATTAAGTACATCTCTACGAAAATTCACCAATGACTCCTAAGCTATCGAGCAAGCATCGTAAAAAACAAATCATTTCTATCGGAATACCGACTTGAAAGATAAATATCAACCCATAAGAATTGCACGCAAATCGATAGCGACTCAATCCGATCATTCATAACTATCCCCTTGTATATAGACAATCTGTCGCACGAGCTTTTGATTTTGAGTAAAGTGTGTGATGGTAGGGTCACTGGGTCCCATCCATCATAGACATGTATAACGTTTTGGCCTTTCGTGATTTCATATGTGATACTAATGTGAACCTGAACTGACGGAGCATCAGATACATGCCTTGGGCGCTATGTCATAGATCATGTCAATTTTTAGAAGAAAATTGAAGAATGTATTTTATCAGACGGTCAAAATGAGTCCATTCCATTGCAGTGATTACACACGAATGGGTTTATTACACAATTCTGCTAAAACAGTAAAGATGGACAATTCTAGTGTGGTCACTTTAAAATAACGTTGGGAAAATCAGAAAGTTCAAAAATTGACTTAGTAATTGAATAAATGTGTTTAATGCGGGTGGTTTTATTCCCAACCATAAGGTATACTAAATTTTAGCCGACGTCTCGTTAAACTTTCCCCAGTTTAGTTTCAGGTTTATCGATTTTTCGATGACGTTAATCAGATGTCTGAAAGAGTTTACCATATCGTTTGGTTCAGATAAAAATCAACCATAAGATTAGCACATTTCATCAATAATTGTGTCCTTGTTTTAAGGCGTTCAATACAGCCACCATACTTTATTTGTGTAAACAGGGTACCATTTTCATGCATACTAAAATAGAAGAAGAAATAAACGATAGGCGATTGTTCACAGAGCTAGCGCGCCAATGTTCATTGTCCTTTAAATTACTCTCGATGCATCATTGATTGGCGACAGCGAATCAAATGTAAACAATTCGCTCGTTTTGGCGCTGTTCATTGACAGTAATCGCACCATTTTGCTAATGAATGTTACAGATTTTGTTCATGCGTGTAAATGCAGTATTTTAAAGAGTATGGCACTGCATTAGCCTTTTCTGATTATTGCCTCTTCAACGTCCGAGTTCAAAGTATAGACGAAACAATACAGCAAAGTGGCGTCCTTTGCAATCTAGCAACATTGCAAACTGCCCATTTAAACCCAAGCAAAAGATCGAATTCGATCACTGTTTACTCAATTGATCCACCTATTTCATGGGTTTAAATGCATAAAATGACGCAGGTTTCCAGATTGCACACAACTCAACTGCGGGCTCATGCTAACCCTAGTAGCAAAAATACATAAGAAATACTTCTATTTAATATGGTATAAAATGTGTTTTAAATATGTATTTATAGGGGGGTTTGTCCCAATTTTTGACGTAATTTAATATGGTATTTAATACATATTTAATATGGTATTTAATACGTATCAAATACAAAATTAAATATGTACTAAATACGTATTGAATACCTGATGAATACATAGTAAATAAACAGACCAATTTCGTTTGAAATGGATATTATTATTTTTTTGGGTAGGGACTGTTATCGAACCCCTTTAGACGGAGAGGTTATGTTTGGCTCATAAAGTAAGAATGGCCACATATCCAAAAGATGTGCATTGAAAAGAGATATCGGTTATCTGTAGAGATACCTAGTCTTTGAAGTCGAATATGACTGGGATCTACTATACCATGTCAAAGTGGTAAAGTAGTTGGTACTGGATTAATACTGTAGAAAGCATTAGTCTATCTCCATCACTTTTATCATCTCCTGTCGGTCTTGAAGAACCTCATTAGAATGAGATCAGTTGGCGTTAGCGAGTTCTCGCGGTTTGAAGAGATTACAGGAGGGTGAAAAATCAATATTTATTGACACGACCTAGTGGAATGTGTCAACATTTTTACCTCCCAGATGATCATGAGGTGGAAAATATTTTTTTTTGATGAGAGGCGATCGGGAATGGGAAATTTACCTAACTATTGCACCTAGTCACTTGAGCGATTGAGTCGAAGTTGTCAAACTAGACCCACCGTTATTAAATATGTTTCCAGTTCGAATTTATATTTGGGATGAATCATGCGTTAAATATGTATTCAATACGATACTTGGATAATATACGTCTATTTTTAAATTTGTTGACTGTTTCGAGATCAGTTCCAGTTAATTGATCTTTGCGAAGAGTCCACTGGCGGATGCAGGGGGGGGGGGCAACCCCCGCGCCCCCTTAATTGCATGGGCTGGATCCACCAATGGATGAATCATATAAAATATATATTAAATACTATAGATAATACTTACTAAATATTTGTATTTAATACACGAATTCAATACATATTAAATATGATAGACAATACAAATTAAATATTTGGATTTAATACACGTAGTTAATACGTATTAAATGCGTATTTAATACGTGTATTAATATGTAAAATAAAATACGTATTAAATATACTATTAAATACATATTGAATACGTATTAAATAGATTGTGCATTAAATGTACATTAAATATGTATTAAATACGTTTTAAATACGTATTAAATCTATGTATAAAATACAAATATTCAATACAAGTATTTTTGCTACTAGGGAAGGTGCGTATATCTAGACTCTTCACCAGGAACCAAACATGATACGAAGCCGGAGTATTTTATACCACATATCTATATATGTATTGAAATGGTATTGCGGTGCCGCGTCCATTTGACAACGCCGCAAGTAGCCAAGGTATCTACTTGCGGCGTTGCCAAATGGACGTGGCACCGCCATACCATTTCAATGTATACATATTTTATTTTTCGTTACCCAGCCTCAATCACATATATAGTTTCAATTTCTCACGGAAATTGGACGCGAATTCAAATTAAGAATATTCGCAAAGTAGTGATCTGATTAGCGCCTTCAAATCGTGATATAGGCAAAATGAGCTCCGCGGAGTCGGAACATTTAACTACCCACTAAATCCGAGTGAGTGAGTGAGTGAGTGAGATGAGTGTCAGATTGACGAAATAACTTGCGGTTTCGGAATAGTCAATCGATACTCCATCGATTTTTTATTTTGTTACAGCCTGTCAGTTAAGGTCAAGTCTTTTCATTGTTTACTGTTTAGGGGGAGAAATTTAAATACGCCCTTAGGCTAATGTAGCGAAATTGCATTTATGTATCGCGTGCAAAACAAATTGATCTCCACCCGTGACCAAGAATAATTTAATTAATTAATAATTATAATTTAACCCTTGTGAGCCTAAGGTATTTCGGTAACACAAAGGACTAAGGGACCCCAAGGATATTTTCATGCAGCACAGTCAGTATCAATAATTTTGAAACTTTAATGGATGGATTATGTACTTAGTACCCTACAGGGGTGTCCAACCCCCCCTGGCTTACTGACGAGTTCCCCCCCCCAAATTCAATAATTTGGCCCCCCTCACCGGGAGGTATGGAATACCCCCCAGGGTGGAGGGGGGTCCGGGGGCCTTTCCCCGGAATTTTTTTGAAAATTTGACCCCCCCAGACCTCCTAGCGGGAAGTCTGGAGGGCAGAGAATAAACCCCCCCCCCCCCCCCCCCCAAATATTTCAAATACTTGGACATTTTACTTGATTTTTTTTTTTTTTTTTTTTTTTTTTTTTTTTTAAATTTTTTTATTATTTTTTTTTTTTTTTTTTTTTTTTTTTTTTTTTTTTTTTTTTAATTTTTTTATTATTTTTTTTTTTTAATTTTGTTTTGCGCTTAATAATGGGATTGTGATCACCCCGTAACGTCCCGTTTTATTTTTTTTTATTTATAATCATTAGCTTTTAACCCGTTTAAATTTGTTATACATATATCTATCTATCTATGTATGTATGAGATGCGCTGACGGAAATTAAGTTTAAGAGGAACAATAAAAATGATGAATAACAAGGCGAAAAAATAAAAAATCTACTATTGATATGGGTTGATACGACTCAACTCCGGGGGTCTGGAGGGTATGGAATACCCCTCAGGACAAGCGGGGGGTCCGGGGGCCCTCCCCCGAAAATTTTTTCAATTTTCCTGCCCTTCAGATTGAATTTTGCGGTACTTTCATGTATAGTAAAATTGAAATGTTCAAATATATTTTCGATTTTTCCACGTCTATCTCCATTTCATATACTTCGGCCTCTTCTCTATCTTCTCCTGCTATTTTTTGGTCTGCTTTTCCTTCCGATTCTTTTTAGTCGACCGGTTCTTTGAATACTGGCGATGACTTAGAGAGACAGACGTCGGATATTCAGTGGCGCACCGAGAAATTTGTCTTGGGGGGGGGGGGGGGTTGGGGGGTTGGTACAACTCAAACTCCGGGGGGTCTGGGGGGTATGGAATACCCCTCAGGACAAGCGGGGGGTCCGGGGGCCCTCCCCCGGAAATTTTTTTCAATTTTCCTTACCTTCAGATTGAATTTTACGGTAGTTTCATTACAATAAAATTGAAATGCTTAAATATATTTTCGATTTTGCCTGCACAAAATCTTTGCTCTCGACTCACATAATTGGAGGCAGAAGAGTCAAGTGAAATGTGGTTGAAGGTGCCATGGAATATTCATCAAGGGGTTCATTGAGGGGGGGGGGTCCGGGGGCCCTCCCCCGGAAATTTTTTTCAATTTTCCTTACCTTCAGATTGAATTTTACGGTACTTTCATGTACAGTGAAATTGAAATGCTCACATATATTTTCGATTTTGCCTACACGAAATCTTTGCTCTCGACTCATAATTGGAGGCAGAAGAGTCAAGTGAAATGTGGTTGAAGGTGCCATGAAATATTCATCAAGGAGTTCATTGAGGGGGGGGGGTCCGGGGGCCCTCCCCCGGAAAATTTTTTCAATTTTCCTTACCTTCAGATTGAATTTTACGGTACTTTTATGTACAGTGAAATTGAAATGCTCACATATATTTTCGATTTTGCCTACACGAAATCTTTGCTCTCGACTCATGATAGTTGGAGGGAGAAGAGTCAAAAGGTATGTGGATGAAGGAGCCATGGAATATTCACGGAGGGGGTTCACCGAGGGGTGTATGTACAACATAACAATGGTGAAGTTTCTTTTATGTTATTATTCAACGAATAATCCTCCCCCCCCCCCCCAACGAATAAGCCTCCCCCCCACGAATAAGCCTCCCCCCCACGAATAAGCCTCCCCCCCACGAATAAGCCTTCCCCCAATGAATAAGTCCCTCCTCCCCCCTCAACGAATGGCCTCTTCTTAACGAGGTAATTTTTATGAAGTCTGGTTAAGTTTTTTTTTGTTTTTTTACTTAACGAATAAGCCTCCCCACAACGTAAAAGCTCTCCCCCCCGAAAAAGTCCACCCCCCACGAAAAAGTCCTCCCCCCAACTAAAACGCCCTCCCCCCGACGATTAGCCCTCCCTCCCAACGAAAAGTACCCTTCCCCCCCTAAAAAATGGAACGACCATCACTATTCACCATTTTTATATGTTGTACCTTGTTGGGGGGGGGAGGCGCTCGGTTAGGGGCCCTTCATGGGGGGGCTGTTGGGGGGTTCTCGTTGGGGGGGTTGCTCGTTGGGGGAGGGCTTAATTTTTAAGTGAGCCTTATTCGTAGTAAAAAAAAAAAAAAAGAAAACGGAACTTCATAAAAAAATACCTCCCCCCCAAAAATTTTAGTGACGAGTAGCTCGTCACGGTACCCCCTTGTGGACACCCCTGGTACCCTAAGGAGAGTAATTTATGTGAAATTTGAGTAAATTTTTGCTATGTTGCCAAATTTACACCTACTTTTAAAAAAATGTCAAAATAAAAAAAATGGAAAAAATGAAATGAGGTACCATCTTATTTTTCCATTTTTGATAAATTTCCAATTTTTTTTCAATGATCTGACTTAATATTCTTAATCTACATAAAATTTCCGTAAAATTCACTGTAATAGATGGTTCCAAACTTAAAACTGGCAGGACGAAGGGGGGGAATATTTGTTCCCCAACACTTTAAATTTCTATAATATCGACAAAACTTCATAAAAATTAATGAAATTTGGTGGACGTGTTCTAAGTATCCTAACTTAAAATGTCATGAAGTCCCAAAAACTTTTGAGCAGTTTTGACAAAATGGCGTCAAAAAAGTGGTCTGGGGTACAAATGTACCCCCCCTTAGGCTCACAAGGGTTAATTAATAGTTATAATTTTTTTTTTTTTTTTTTTTTTTTTTTTTTATCCGTTATTTGGCTTTAACTTAGAACTTATGTTCTGCATTAACGCTCAGGTAGCTAGAGTTCGTTTCAGAAGTGTTGGTGCAGCTTGTCACTAATCTTTGGCAATTTTTCAATTTTCATTCTATCAAATATAAGAAGTAACTTGCATGAATTTTACCATTTTCAATTTTAAATCTTTCCTCGATGAAAAGCCAACTTATAAATTGATTTTCATTAATTTTTATTATGTAATAAAAAAAAAACAATGTTGGAATTTTCTCAAAATTTATCTGTACAGGTGCGCCTACTAGAGTCCCTGTATATCAAAGAGTCTCGCCGTACGAGGTTCCGATTCTGGTTGGCTGCTGGATTTTAGGCTGTCACGGAGCTCGAGGCAGTGGCGTAGGGTGGCTCTTATTTGCTAAAGTGACAAAAGTCATCGAGATGTTGGCTTAAAATGTTCTATGTGGTCCCAAAAATACACTCATATAAAGTTTTTTAATTTTTTTTAAAATTTAGAGGTCGCTCAAAGGGCAAAAAGGGCGTAAGTACAAAATATTGATTTGAGGGAGTTTGAGGTATCAATTCTGGTTGAAAATGACGAGTTACGGCTCTTTAGGGCAAAAATTTTGTCGGTTTTACTTTATCTGCACTCGTTTGGCCGGAAAAGCCCTTTTTAGGTAGCGCGCGTGCGCGCGCCGACCGTCAGGAACGAGGCTCCGCACGCACGGCCGCTCGCACCGCGCCTCACCGCACCACCCCGCGCGCTTCCAAGCTCTGCGCTACAACGTAACGCGGCGTATACTTCGGCCCATTGGAGAAGCCAAAAAAATTGAGCCAAGGGGGGGGGGGGCAGTCACATTCAACATTTTCAAAGTTAGCTTTTCCTTATAATTTATACGGTTTGCCTTCTTGTTTCCTTTCATTCTTCGCTTTACTATCACATTTTTTCTTCTTTTTGATTTATTTTGGAAAGTCAAGCCCTCTGGCACCCCCACATCACCCGTAAATACGCCCATACTTCGACGAATGACAGTCACACAAGAAGAGGAAGGGTTGAATTCCATAACAACCAAGGTCCATGTATATAAGGTCTGGCCGGTAGCGCCAACTCGGGAAATCCGAAGTTTGGGAACCCATACCCCCATTTATTTCAACATTCTTCCCGAGTTCGCTGCCATCTTGGATCAATGGTTTTAAACGGAGAAGTAGTTCCCAAACTGTGAACCAACGAGGGGAGCCAAAAGCTACCGGCCAGACGCTTATATACATGGACCTTGATAACAACGAGGGAAAGTGTTTGGAATTTTGAGACAGTAAATCATTTATCGTGATAAATGTCGCGTTCCAATATATCACCAAAGATTGAAAACAAATGAGTTAACAACAAGGATTAATTATGTATGTACTTTCAATAATAAGCATGCATGAAATTCTCGAAACCGTCAACAAAATCAGTTTAAGAAGGGAGAATCTCGAATATTTGAGGGCGTCTCCAGCAACTTTTTTGTTGCAACTTGATGTTTTTCCGCAGATATAAGAGGAAACCTGAAGTAGGTAGATATTCTGGAAAATTAATTTCTTAATGAGAATGGTTCAAGGAATATTAACTCTTTTACGGAATAAATGGCTTTACTGTTCAAATGACTGTTGTAGACTCGGTTCCTTTGGTATACATCAACTGCAAAACAATGGAAGTTGTCTCCCGGAAATCAGGACCCAACTCGCGCATTTTAAAGATGGATTCATCTCAAATCTGAATGTATATAGCGGGCCTTAATGCTGCTATTTTCTCGGAATATGCACTATTATTATAGTTTGTCCAGTTATACATGGAGGAAATATGATTACTCTGCAGCAACAGCCACCCGTTTTTCTTTCTTTAAAGCTTAAAGTTTTACATTTGGATCCATAAGAGCATATTTGTGACGCGTTTACAAATCAGCAACACTAAGCGGGATCTATCAGACCGCTTTGAGTCGTTAAGACCACGTACCTAGAACATGAAATTAAGTCAATGTAGAATTGAAATAGATATGTAATAATGACGAAGGAGGATGATTTCCAGAATATCTACCTACTTCGGGTTCCCTCTTATATCCGCGGAAAAACATCCAGTTGCAACAAAAAAGTTGCCGAAGACGCCCTCAAATATTTGAGAAGTTCATGCATGCTTATTATTGAAAGTACATACATAATTAATCCTTGTTGTAAACTCATTTGTTTTCAATCTTTGGTAATATATTGGAACACGAGGAAATCACGATAAATGATTCATTGTCTCAAAATTCCAAACACTTTCCATCGTTGTTATGGCCTTCCTTCAATCCTTCCTCTTCTTGTTTGACTGTCATTCGTCGAAGTATGGGCGTATTTACGGGTGAGGTGGGGGTGCCAGAGGGCTTGACTTTCCAAAATAAATCAAAAAGAAGAAAAAATGTGATAGTAAAGCGAAGAATGAAAGGAAACAAGAAGGCAAACCGTATAAATTATAAGGAAAAGCTAACTTTGAAAATGTTGAATGTGACTGCCCCCCCCCCCCCCCCTTGGCTCAATTTTTTTGGCTTCTCCAATGGGCCGAAGTATACGCCGCGTTACGTTGTAGCGCAGAGCTTGGAAGCGCGCGGGGTGGTGCGGTGAGGCGCGGTGCGAGCGGCCGTGCGTGCGGAGCCTCGTTCCTGACGGTCGGCGCGCGCACGCGCGCTACCTAAAAAGGGCTTTTCCGGCCAAACGAGTGCAGATAAAGTAAAACCGACAAAATTTTTGCCCTAAAGAGCCGTAACTCGTCATTTTCAACCAGAATTGATACCTCAAACTCCCTCAAATCAATATTTTGTACTTACGCCCTTTTTGCCCTTTGAGCGACCTCTAAATTTTAAAAAAAATTAAAAAACTTTATACGAGTGTATTTTTGGGACCACATAGAACATTTTAAGCCAACATCCCGATGACTTTTGTCACTTTAGAAAAATAAGAGCCACCCTACAGTGGCGGCTCGTGCGATTTGGCAACAGTGTTTTTATCCCATTTAAATACATGGAAAACAATCGAAACTCGAGGAGGCTGCCAGCCTCCGCTTGAATCGATTTTTTACCTAAGTTCAAGTGGGAAAAATGCATGGTTGCCAAATCTCAAGGGCCGCTACTGGCTCGAGGAGGCGTTCTGTGCTATTCTCCAACAGGAGACCGTTGGAACGCACCCATCGAGGAAGCGTACACGCGCCCCCTCGGCGAACCCAACCAATCAGAGTGGACACCTCCTTAGAAATTCTTCTTCTTCATGCTTCACGAGGCGAGACTCTTTCATATACATGGACTCTAGCGCCTACACTTCTTAACCCTTTATGGACCAAGCCCGAGTATACTCGTTTTTCTCCTCTAGTCTATTTCACATTGATTCAGTCTTCATTTTGGATAAACGCGAATATAGATGGGAGCACTACAATAGATAAGGTCTCGTCTGGCGCCTTCAATCCGTCGTATAGGCAATTCCAACTCCACCAAGTACGAACAGTTAACTACCTTCCCTTTAGAAACTGAGGAGTGGCGTTCTCTTGAACTAACCTGGTCCTTAAAGGGTTAAATGATCTCTAGTGAGTGTACTATGACTTTCAAAAGAAAGTACTAAGTATGGTCGACGTTTTTATTCTTTTAAATCTTAGCAATCTTTGAACAATTTTGCAGCCTTCAAAAGTTTAAGGACCAATCAGAACGCCCCTTTTGAAGTAGGTAAATTATGAAAAATTGGAAGTTGCTTTGAAAATAACGGAAAATTTTGACTGTGAGAATTCCGATCGGGGTGCTTTCTTTTGATAGAGGTAGTTTCAGAAGTGTAGGCGGACCAAAACCATAATCTTTGGCGAATTTTCAACTTTTATTCTTTCAAATCAATACCGAATTTGCCCTTGACTTTATTCTTTTGTGTTTAAAGTTTTCCTCATTGAAAAGTGAACACTCAATTTCATTTTTATTCATTTTCATCGAGTAATATCAGAAATAATGTCGTCAAATTCCAAATATTATCGGTCTAGGTCCGCCTACACGTACTTCTGAAACTACCTTTAGTCATTGTACAACGGGTTTACTGTCTTATTGTTTCGATAAAAGACAATCATTCGTCTGAGTACAGGTATGCAGTAAAAATCATGGGAGCAATTTATGTGGCGAGAAAATACTTTCCGCATTGCACTCTCCCATTGACGTTTAATTATTCCCACCGAGCTGTAAACTTTGACTTGCCCCTGATTCAAACAATAGCTCGAAATAAAACTTAACTTTAAATAAATGCTAATCATATTAAATATACTGGGGGAGGATGAGAATAAACGCGCGCTATTTTGATGACTTCAAAAAAAAAAAAAAAAAAAAAAAAAAATCCTCCTCGGAACCTTATTTTTTTCTTTTCTTAATGTTTTAACTATTACCCGGGTCTCGCCTGGAATAAATAAAAACTTTATTTTTTTACATTTTGTGGTTTTGTATGAGTTGATTGAATCAAGAAGTGGTAGGTAATAAAAGTTGAAGGTGCTTTCTTTAGAATTTTAACTAACGAAGGTGTTTGTTTATTTTATTTTTTCCTTCCGCGGCTCCTCCCTTTCCCTTTCTTTAAATTTCAGCCAAGAAGTTGGACTGAGCAATTTTCATCTCAATTTATTTGATGAAGCATCACCATGCTTCGCGAGCGCCGAGATTAGAACTTCCTTCGTGAAAACCGTGACCCTGACTAGTCTTACTCTTCTGAAGGATCTGGATTTGCAGACAGCGATGAAATGTACTTTTCTAAGAACTTGTTTTACGGCCCAATCAGCTAACTAGGATTTTTATTTTGCTTTCATTTCTTATGTTTTTGCCTCTTCAGATGGTTTTACTCGTAAAAAAAAGAAACGTTCTCGAGAATAACTATCCATGGTGGTCGAAAAGTAACTTCAAACTGGTCGCATAACTTTTCAGCAAATGAAGATTTTTTTTTAGATCGGTTTGCGCAATTTTTGACACTGAAAAAAAAAAAAAAAAAAAAAAAAAGATTACTAGAAGCTTGACAATATGTGAACCTACGTAAAGGATAGTACAATGGGTCTGTTGCAAACTTTTGCTACAACAATTAAGAGTATGTAATCTAATGTAAAATCGCCTGAAAAGTCCATTGGTGGCATCAGAAATTCATAAAATGCAATAATAAACTCACAAGAGGCGTTTAATTAAATCCAAGATGGCGGAGAAATATCGAGCAATTTGTATACATGCACCACAAACATCCACGGATAGCCAACCTCACAATATCGATCACAACAAATCACAACGTAAACAAACAAATAACCTCTACCTCCTGTGAGGTTGTCAAAGTTGGCTATCCTTGGATGTTCATGGTGCATGTATACAAATAATTGCTTGATATTTCTCAGCCATCTTGGCTTTCATTAAACGCCTCTTGTGAGTTTATTATTGCATTTTATGACTTTCTGGTGCCACCAATGGACGTTTCAGGCGATTTTACATCAGATTAAACACTCTTAGTCGTTGTAGCAAAAATTTGCAACAGACCCATTACCAGAATTCTAGTGTTTGTACCACATAGTTCTTGATGATTTTTTTTAAAGGAAATTCTAGTTCCATAACCATTTTCTATTATTAACACCAGAATTTTCTGGTCAAGTACCATATTTTCCATCGTTCACATATCTTTGTGCTTCTGGTAATATGACTAGAATATGGCATTATGACTATCGCTTTTTCTCAGTGCATTATTTGAAAGAGGCTATGATTGATGAAGGACAGTTTCATATTCGAGGCCTCTATAGACAGGGGCTCCTAGGAGGGTGTAACTCAAAATTTTCAAATAGCAACCCCTATTTTGTGATACATCGTTCGAAAAGACATCAAATTTTAAGACTTTTGGTATAGACCAGAGGTTGATATCGTTTTCGATGTATCAAAAAGCGCAGGAAGATTTAGACCAATTTTCAAAAAATCATTGCTCCTCGTTGAAAAGTCGGAATTTGAATAAATAGGAGTCTAAAATACTCTAAAAAGTAAATCTTCATTTGCTAAAAAAAATATAACCAGTTTGAATTTATTTTTTGGCCACCCTGTATGTAGAATATTATACTTTAGCAATAGAACTTTCTCCGGTTTCGGAGCTACTTTTGTGAAAGTTTCTAAAACGTGTGTGTGTTTTGATCTTAGAAAACGTGCCGTTCCCACTTAATACTTAATGTATTCTCGTCGAAAGTTGCATCTCCGGAATTGTGAAACCTCGTAAGAAATCAAGAGAATCCTTATATTTAGCTTAATGAGCACTTTTATCATAGCTTACCACAAAGAAACCCCAAAATTCAGACCCTCGCAACTGCCCCATTCTGAGCGCACGTTGAACTAAAAATATCGGACCAAAAGAAAAAGTCTGATAATATAAATACCCAACAGTGACGGGTTAATGGGTTCGAAAGTTGGGGTGGGGGGCTTGAAAAATGTGATGCATTATTTTTTGTTTCTCACTTTTCTTGAACCCTTCTCCAAATAAAAGTGGGGGGGGGGGAAGTGAAGGTGTAGCGCGGTAACCGTGCAATCTTGCAACACTGTATTTTGTCCATTTAAACGTAAGTGAAAAGGTCGAACTATTGCAGGTGCACAGTGCACTCCCTCGATTCGAAATTTTGCCGGGGTTTAAATGGACAAATTACAGCGTTGCCAAATTGCACAACACACCACTGGGTGTTACGACCTTTGTTTTTTCCTTTTTTGAGCGGAAAGACCGTCAGTCACCATGCGGACCACCACTGATAGTCAAAAGAATTGATGAATCGCTGATTCTTCGAAATGCGCCTAGTCTGACAACGTCGGACAGGCGTTAAAGAGAGAGCAGAGCGTCTAATGACGAATAAGTTTATTGGGAAAGTATCGGATGGAACTGAAGGAGCTTTCCAAAGAAAAGGATACTAGGGGGCTCCGGTTCAAAGCTAAAATGAGGGAGATCCTCACTCCTCCTATAGTTTGGTGAGGGGGAGAGAGAGGAGAGAGGAGAGAGAGAGAGAGAGAGAGAGGGAGGAGAGAGAGAGAGAGAGAGAGAGAGAGAGAGAGAGAGAAGAGAGAGAGAGAGAGAGAGAGAGAGAGAGAGAGAGGGGGCGGATGGGGGCTGATTCAAAGAGCGAGCGGGAAAGCTTGCATAAATGTATAATAATAACGACGTAAGTCAAGAACAAGAAAGAATATCTTAATTCGTGTAACGATGGAAGGAGCAAAAGCCGTGGATGTTGGCGCGGGGTTGATGGACGAAGGAGTTTCGGGGAGGAGAGGGGAGGGGGAGGAGGAGGGGGAGGGGGGCGACGGTCTATGAGCGGTAAAGAGAAGAGTAGAGAGAGCAGAAGTTGGCGCGGCGCGGCGTCGAGAGCATTACTACAAGTTATAATGAATCATTAGCAAGGAGCAGTGGCAGGACGACTCGCTCTCTTCTCCTATATTTTAATTATTGTTATGAGATAATCGCAGTTTAACACCCTTTATCCAGAAATGCTGAATCTTCTCAGTCCTCCTCTTCCTAAATCTCCCCCCTCTCACTCTCTATTACACTTCTCTCTCTCTCTCTATATCTCTCTCTCTCTCTCTCTCTCTCTCTCTCTCTCTCTCTCTCTCTCTCTCTCTCTCTCTCTCTCTCTCTCCTTCTTTCTTTCTTTTTTTCTCCATCCCTTCCTCACTCTTTCTTTCTCTCTCTCTTTCTCTTTCTCTTTCTCTTTCTCTTTCTCTTTCTCTTTCTCTTTCTCTTTCTCTTTCTCTTTCTCTTTCTCTTTCTCTTTCTCTTTCTCTTTCTCTTTCTCTTTCTCTTTCTCTTTCTCTTTCTCTTTCTCTTTCTCTTTCTCTTTCTCTTTCTCTTTCTCTTTCTCTTTCTCTTCTTCTTTCTCTTTCTCTTTCTCTATCTCTTTCTCTCTTTCTTTTTCTCTCTGGCTTACGCCCCCGTCCTTGTGGGGTTTCTCCATAAAACCCCACGTTAATTTAAAATCAACCTAACTAACCTAAGCTAAGCTAACCTTATATAAAGCCTTTATTCTGAGCTTTTACCTTTTGTGGGGTTGAGACAAAGTACCTCACAAGTCCAAAATAACCCAAAAGGTTGGTTTTGGGAGCAAGATGGTCCCCACAAGGACGGGGATGTGCTCCCTCTCCCACCTCTCTTCGACTATTTTCTTCTATATTATTTTATATCTCTTCTCATCTCTATCTCACGACTTACTTCTGTCACTCTCTTCAATGGGACTGTTGCAAGTTTTTCCTATACCTATGGAGCCATGAAGGAAGTGTCGACTTCCGGGTAAGAAACCAGCAAAGCGAAATAAACTATATGGCGACACGAGCTACTAAAATTACTAAAACAACTTCTAAAATCTACTCGTTAACCTGATTAATGATTTTGAAAAGTTAAAGTGACAATGGCTACGTTTTGCAGGTATCATGGGTCCTCATATGGTTGTTGGAACTTGGTTTTGAAGTTTGCCGCCCCCCCCCCCCCCCCAGGAAATTTTCTATCGGGACAGATGTTAACTAGGATGAAACTTGTTGATTCTTCTTTGAATTGAAAGATTATTATAAAAATACCTTCATGCTATGAAAATTAGATCACTGTCTTCCAACAAACTGATGGGTCGCAGTTGGCCGATTGTTTGCGTTTAGTGACTGTTTGTTAGTATCTCCTGTGTTTTTGTTCGTGGGTTTGGAATTTGAATCCGTAAAAACTAAATAACTCCTCATGCTTTTAGGATTATTCGGTGAAATCTATTGAGCCAGATATTTCAGTTTGTTTATTTTATTCCAATGGCTCGAGAGAGGAACAATGATTTTCGTATCTTCTTGTTTCTTTTAAATCGCAAAAGGATTTTTTGTTTCAATTTGAGGCGCGGATATTGACTGTTGAACCAAAAAATTCCCGGCCACTGTTCGAAAATGAAATAAAAAATTAGTGATGCCATGAAAAACAAAAACAAAAAAACAAAAAAAAAAACAAACAAAAAAACAAACAAAAAACAAAAAACAAAAAAACAAACATTCGTGCAAACGAATTCTGACGGAAACTCCTGCTGTTGGACCGATCACATTCCCGCGGGGGCAAATAATTGTTTGATCTCATTTTTCCTTTTTTTTCTCCAGTGAACGCTGGAAGGTTTTATTCACTATAAATTCATTGGACGAATTCGGATTCTGATATGAATGTTCCCTCGTGTAGGCAAATAACAGTTTGATAAATTTTAAAATGATCCCCGTGAAAAAAAAAAAAAAAAAAAAAAAAAAAAAAAAAAAAAAAAAAAAAAAAAAAAAAAAAAAAAAATGGTCAGATCAAACTCGATTAGAAAACTCAAGCTATGATGAAAAGATGTGATTCATTGATACTCTTTTCAGATATTTTAATTTTATTGCTTTACTATAATTATCTAGGTCAGTAGTTTCCAACCTGTGACCTGCGATGAGGCCTTTTTTTGGGTGGGAAGAGGGGACGTTCAGAAATGATCGGCAATAAGAAACAAATTGTTAGGAAATGTGAAAAAGAAGAGATTACCTACCTCTACAGTCTACAACAAATTTTGCATAGTGAACTCTTAACGAGTTTCTGGCTGCTTTCACTCAATCGCACTCAAATCTAAGGAGTCGCTTTCGAAACGCTACTTATTGTTATGTTCATGCGTTTTATCAATACAGCTTGTAAAAAAGAACATTTCTATGCCTAATGGAGTTCTTCTGTAAGTTTAGGAGCGAATTCCATAAGTTTTTATTGCTTCCATCGTTGTTTTAGATTTTTTTTACCTCTGAATCGGTTCTTTAATCTCTTTCAGCAAAAGCTTCCTAAGTAACTTCTTTTGCGGCTTTACCAGCTTTGAAAGTTCTGTTTAACCACAGTAAAGCCTCCCGTAAAAGTTCCGTTTGAAAAAAGATGATTCCAATTTGACCGTATTATGCAAGTGAAACCTTGGGTTTTCGATCCATCTTTGCTACTTGTGTTGCAACAGCTCCATTCATCCAAAAATTGAGTACATACAGACAAAAAATCAGAGAAAGAAGAAGCAAATTCTGGGAACTGCTTTCTCTCCGAGATCTAGCAACAATGCAGTGCTAACTGCTGAGAGATGCACACCGTGTGGCAAAGGCTAAAGGCAAAATATGATCTTATGGCTTCGATATCTGTTCTTGGAACATCATACGCAGGTGCGACTGTGGGGTGTGCAAGTGTCTTATTTAACTGCCCTATGGGCCTATCATTTATCATTTCACGGAGTTCCCACCATTGATTATTCCGAAAATTAACCAAACATTCACGAACAACGTTGTTCAACCAAAGATCCTCCCACCGATAAAGAGTTCCATTAATCACTGATTCCGTGCGTCTTTCTCTCACATTAATTTACTTCCTTTACTAACAGACAAATCGGATGTTTCTCAGACAAAAACTTTTCAAACTGCGAACGCATCTTTGCGGTCTGAACGCAAACTGCTCCTAACTTAGATAGTATCATTTAAAGTATATACATTTAATTTTTGATAACGTTTATCATTATTAACGATTTTGAAACTGACGTCTCACATGAGATGCAGAGCTTTAAGACCGTGATACATTTTTCCATTTACGAAAACCGATATTTGTGTCGAAACATGATCAAAATGAAACAATAACACACAGGAGTTCCAACTAGTTCCAAGTATGATTCCAACTTGAACCATCATCCTTGGAGCTCCTGTGTGTTATTGTTTCATTTTGATAATTTGTCGACACAAATATCGGTTTCACAACCTATTGAAAGGAATTGAGGATATTGAGAAGTAAGAATTCAAACAGGCACCGTCAGTGTTTACTGTTTCTTTGTTTATGAAGTCAGCTGTGATGACAGTCGGCCATGATCAATTGAATGTGCCGCGCTAATCTCGCGAAATATCGTGCACGTGGTGGAAAGATACAGGGTGAATAATGTCTTGTTGTTTTTCGCAATTTGTGAGTTTATTAATGAATTTTGGTGTTTCCTGATGCTGCCATTGTCATTTTTACGGCTTATTACACATGAAGAGATACTTTAATCCTTTAAACCCGGGTCTATTACAAACCCTTCACATAAATTTCTTATCAATCTCAATAAATAGAATGAATTTTTCTCATTTAGTTTGATGTGCATAGTGATTTTTCTGAAAATACGAGGGTCGTGTCAAAAGTAAGTATCATGTTTTTTTTTAAAAAAAAATCTATTAATACTAAAAGAAGTCGGTAAAAAGGTTTCGATGCGCAAAATCCTCAGCTTTTCAATGGTTTTTTTGGATTTTTGATATCTTCAAAATTAAAAAAATGGCGGCGGTTTTTCTGAGACAACCTACCGTTGTCGCGTGCCCAAAATTTTACGCTACTGTAATGTTACGATAACGCGCGCCCTCACACTGCCGGAACCACGCAATCATTGTTACAGACATTTAAATGGGAGATCTCCCCCCCCCTATTCTCCGGACCTCGCACCTAGTGACTTTCATCTTTTCCCGCGTCTAAAGCTTGACCTCGGTGGTAAAAGTTTCGCGAGTAATGCGGAAGTGGTAAACGCGGTCGACACTTGGATTAAAAATCAAGAAAATGAATTTTTCTCCACAGGAATAAGAAAGTTGGTGCCGCGCTACCAAAAGTGTCTTAAAAGAGGTGGAGACTACGTCGAAGAATAAGGTTAGACGCTTTTTAAGTAGAATTTTTTTATTATGTTTCTGTTCTTTTTGCTCTCTTCAACACAATCCATTTTTCTTGTCTGAATAACAATTTATCTGAGTGCGTAAAATTTTGGGCACGCGACAACGGTAGGTTGTCTCAGAAAAACCGCCGCCATTTTTTTAATTTTGAAGGTATCAAAAATCCAAAAAAACCATTGAAAAGCTGAGGATTTTGCGCATCAAAACCTTTTTACCGACTTATTTCAGCATTAATAGATTTTTTTTTTAAAAAAAAACATGATACTTACTTTTGACACGACCCTCGTACATTTAAAACCATGTTAATTTGGTGGTACAAATTTGTACCGTCAGGAGACAAAGGGTTAAAACGCTCTAGCTGAAATGTGCAACAGACCTATTGGGAATGTCATTTTGCGACGTATTTCAGAATGTGGACCATCTGACACCTCGTTTTATATACATTCAGACGAATCAGGAAATTGGATTCAATCGGACAGAGAATGATACTTCACTGATAGGTTTTGTTGAGAGGGACTTTCGACATAGCTTAGATATTTTATGAGGGAGCAACCAGAGAAGAGTGGTGACTGGTGAGGGGTTAAATAGGGTAGTGACTGATGCGACTGGTGACTGGGATTGGTGAGTTCGCGAGGAAATCAGATCGACCACCACGCTAAACAACGAAAGTCGTCACTCGTCACTCTCGAGTCGATGTAATACCAGGATGAGGGGACAGGACCATTGAACAAGTACACTTACATTGTTAAACACCCAAGCTGAAACCCCCCTCAGCACCAGTGCTACCCCGACCGCATTAGGGTATAGGCGGGAGGTGCGAAAGGTGAAACGCTCCGATTATGTGTCCTAAGCGTCCCCTTCCATACCCCCCCCCCCTTCCCATGAATCGACGTGCTAATGGGTATCGTTTTAGACAGAGCAACACTACTAATAATTGAGCGCTCCTCCTGTCGAGGGGTCGCTCCATTAATTGTCGCCAATCTCCTCCCCCACCTTCTATTCAGCACTTGTATTTCTTTCGGATGTTTTTCAAGAACAACATCCCTGTCATGGGCACAACAAAGAAGGGGGTAAGGAGGCTAAAACCTCCCCCCTTCCCTTAGACCCCCAAAAAAAGAAGAAAAAGAGGGAATGCCCTGGTGAAAATCCTCATTAAAAATCATGAAAAAAAAATCTAATGAGATTTGGAACCTGATTTCATGTTGGTCTCTTGATGATTTCATGACGATCTCATGCTGAGCTCAAGATGATTCCTACTCATCATGAGATCAACATGAAATCAGGTTCCAAATCTCATCATGGGCACACCAAAGAAGGGGGTCAGGAGGCTAAAACCTCCCCCCTTCCTTAGACCCAAAAAAAAGAAGAAAAAGAGGGAATGCCCTGGTCCTCATCAAAAATCATGAAAAAAAATCTAAGCATGAGATTTGGAACCTGATTTCATGTTGGTCTCATGATAATTTCATGACGATCTCATGCTGAGCTCAAGATGATTTCTACTCATCATGAGATCAACATGAAATCAGGTTCCAAATCTCATCATGGGCACACTAAAGAAGGGGGTCAGGAGGCTAAAACCTCCCCCCTTCCTTAGACCCAAAAAAAAGAAGAAAAAGAGGGAATGCCCTGGTCCTCATCAAAAATCATGAAAAAAAATCTAAGCATGAGATTTGGAACCTGATTTCATGTTGGTCTCATGATAATTTCATGACGATCTCATGCTGAGCTCAAGATGATTTCTACTCATCATGAGATCAACATGAAATCAGGTTCCAAATCTCATGCTTATTGTTAGATTTGTTTGATGATTTTTGATGAGGATTTTTACCAGGGCGATGAGGAGAAAAAGAGGAAGAAAGAGAAGAAAAAAATGAGAAAATATAAAGGATTTCTATCATGGCTCCTTGGAGTTCCAAAAGCACGTCCCAGAAAATCCTTGTATAGTTATAGCTGGTTATTTGGAATTGCTGAAGATGGCGGACCAGAAAATATTGCTTCAATAAATTGAGCCGGAGTTTCCATTCTGACTGCAGTCTTCTATTCATTTGTGTTTTGAGTATTACTAGTATTTTAATTGAAGAGTCCAAAAAGTGCCTACTTCCACGTGAGGAATGGTTAAAGTTAAAAGTCCTTAAATGGTTGCCATTCAAATGTTATTTTCTTCCTTTAGATTCAAATCGAGGATACTCGTTGTTTCCAAATTGCACGAGCCACCACTGCATGACTGGTCAAAAGCGGGCCCAGCAATCTGGCAACTGTGGATTCTTCCCATTTGAGTGTATGAAAAACGATCGATTTGTATGATGGCCCCCTCAAGCATCGATTGTTCCTCATACGTTCAAATGGAAAGAAAACATGGTTGCCAAATGGGTCTGTTGCGTACTTTTGCTACATTAATATAACTCATTGTTTCTAGCGTAAAATTCTGCGAAAAGAACGATGCGCGCACATTAAAAACTTTCAAAATCCACTCATTAACTCAGGAAACACCTTCCATTTCAAACAACCCGCGCTACACTAGACACTATATCACCGACTTAACTTTTAACTACATAGATGGAACCATCTCGTTTATGTAAACATGAATAGAACTTACAAACCTCGGAATGTTTCGTTTAGATGCTCACCTACAGTTCTTATATTATTTTGTAATCTTTGATAAACCGAAAAGACCAGACAGAAAATGCAGTTTATATTTCACGTATTAAAAAAGAAATTCCATCATTTTGTAGTTACGATGTTGTTTACTTTTGCACAGTGGTTCCGTCTATGTAGTAGTATACCGGTGCAAATAGTGTCTAGTGTAGCGCGGGCTGTTTGAAATTGAAGTGATTTCCTGAGTTAATGAGTGGATTTTGAACGTTTTTAATGCACGCATCGTTTTTTTTTTTCGCCAAATTTTACATAAGAATCAAGGTTCTATAATCTATATTGTTGTAGCAAAAGTATGCAACAGACCCATTGCTGGATCCGCCCATGTGACATATATGGTTTCTCTCTTCATAAAATCCTTCCAGTTAGAGTAGTATCATGTGTAATTTAGCAACTCTACATTTCGTTTGATTAAACCCCTGCAAAATATCGATTTGAAGAAGTAGACTATGCACCTCTGCAATAGTTGAACTTTTTTCATACGTTATAATGGACAGAATTCTGCGTTGCCAGATTGCACGCTACGCTCGCCACTGCTTCCTGTTCATCCTGATGGGACGTGTTAATAAATATTCAACGGCTTTTGTTAATCGATGCTTGTAGACGCAGTGGCATTTGCGGGTGTTGCCGGAAAGATTCCAGAAACGAGGCGAAGGGAGGGAAGAAAATGGAGAGAAAGAAGAATGAATAGATAGCAAGAAACCGGAGAATATACACGGTATAATGACGGATACGCAGGAAAAAAAGCTCGGTTATCGGCCGACGAAGAATCGAGTCCTAGACGGGGAACAACAATTATTATTGCAAACTGTTAACCGATCAAAAGCCGTCAATTTGGAATCGAAATTATATGTCTCCGCGTCTCTTATTGTCCTCGATCAATAATTCCCTGTTTACATACCGATGTATAGTAATTACAACTCCAGTTTTGTTTACTCTGGAAAACCATCCCTTCATATACACCCACACGGTCTTTGCAATGCCGTATATCTTTAATCCACCCTAGTTATTCTACATATCTATCAAGTTTTTTTCTCTAAATGTGTATATCTGTTTGTCGATGCCACTATAGCGCAACGAGACGTTATCTATCTCTATCTCTCTCTTTCAGAGCTGCCGTTTCGCGTTTATTTAATGGCATTTTTCAATTCACCGATGACTCCACCGGTTGAGTCCGGTTCATTTCATGACCGTAATGCACGAAAATACTCGCGCATGTACTCTTTTCTCAACCGGTGGAGTCCTCAATGACTTTAAAAAACTCACGGATATTTTAATAAACTAACGGCGTTTCTACCGATTGAGAGAAGATTACAGATCAGAGCATTTTCGTGAATGACAGTTAGTACACTGAACTGAACAGTGTAATCTTTTCTCAACCGGTGAATTGAAAAATGTCATTAAATATACGCAAAACGGTAGCTCTGCTCTCTTTCCTCCATTGAAGTTGCACATATGTATGTCATAGGCAAGTATAGACAAGACAATAAAACTCCTTCTTTCTATCATTATTCAACTTCAGCATTCAAAGGGAATATGAGAGAGATAGAAGAGACCCTAGCTGCGCTGCGCCACTGTTACACAGGATTTCAAAAAAAGGATTTTCTCGAGCTGGACCATAAATGTTTTCTTTTTTCTAAAAAACATTTTAAAGTTGGTGTTTTCTTGCATAAAGGCCATGTTTTAGGCTCTAATATGAATTATTTTCTCAATTATTTTACGATTTATTGTTCATAAATCTTGATTTTTTTTATTCATAAAATCATGTCCAGGAAATGCCATGTTTCTAGGCGCTGTGAGTCGATGAGAGTAATATAAATAATGATCAAAATTCCCGTAAAGCAGTGGTGGCTCGTGCGATTTGACAACCATGTTTTTCCTGCATTTGATTCAATGAAAAATAATCAATTCGATAGTGAAGCAGCGCTTCACCAGCATTCGATTGTTTTACATTGAGTCAAATGGAGGAAAAACATTCTTGTCAAATTGCACGAGCCGCCACTGCCGTAAAGAGTCGGCATTAAAAAATGAAGAATGACGTAAACTAACTTTTTGTCTCCATCATTTATAACTTCTTATCTCATTTTATCTAAAATGTATCGCCTTTTTTCAGTTCTACTTTAAAACCACTCTGAGTTGAGAAATCCTCTCTATAAGCGCTACTCGACCCAATCAAAAGATTTGATCCTTCTTACGGTTCTCAAGCGCCCCGTTCAACGTCTATCACAAAGACCGAGTGTATATGTTGTTGCAAAGAGGTTGATTCATCTTCATGAGACATGGTGGATTTCTGAGAAAATGTTTTTATAATTCCAGGAAGATCCATGGGTAGACCCATGAGTGGGACATTTAGAGATGTCCAATTTTTTTATTCACTTTGAACTATACTGATCCTAAAAAGACAGAATTTTCTAAATATCATATACTGAACCGGTTCCCATCCTTAATCTGAAAATTTAATGGAGCCCGAGAAACCTAATAACAGCGCAAAAAGCCTAATACCTTCTACGATTGGACTCATTTATACTAAAGAGATCTATTCGACTTTGGACGTTGCCATATTCCATTGAATTTAAAATATTATTATAAAATTAAACCTAAAGCATATAAATGTCTTAAAACTTCCAGGAACTTTTCTTCTCTGAGTTAAGTCTTGTTCCAGAAAATATAAAGCAGTTTTATCCTTCAGATTATTTTTAAGGGAATTAAAAAGCCAAGATTAAATGGCAACGCCAGAATACTAATAGGTATGTCTAGTATATATCTGTCCCATTGATGTCAAAAAAATGTGAAAATTGGCATGAACGTCGGCTTAAATGTCACAAAGGTCATAAATATATTTTGATAAAATGAGATTTTTTCGCAAAAAAGCAAAAAAAAAAAAAAAAAAAAAAAAAAAAAAAAACCAAACCAAAAACAAACAAAAAAACCAGACCTGGGGGTCGTTTCAACCCCACCCCCTCACCAGCTTACAAGGTTAGTATATGGAATGCCTCTCACATCTACGAACCATAATCTTTTGGGCACTATTTTCCCCTTGTACTCAAGTAATCGAAAAAGAAGAATTATTATAAACTAAGGGCCGTTGGAAGAGCATACAGGGTGTGAGGAAAGTCTCTCCCCCCTGTCTAACTTTTGAACGATTGAAGATAAAAAACGAAACTACTTTTTGGCGTTTCCAAAATTTCTGGGGGGCGCCCCAAAGGGGGCGTAAGGGGTGAGACTTTCCTCACACCCTGTATACCTAAGCAATTGGACAAAATTGAGGGTCAAAAGTCAAGCTCAGTATTTTCATCCCTTAGTGCGGTCAGCGCGTGAAACCCTCATGAAAAAAACGGAAAAGTAAAAAAAAATCCGAGCTCATCACAATGAATTACGAATGGGCACTGAGAGCAGGGTATGCGGGGAGAGAGGAAGGGAGAAAGAGGGGACGAAAACGAGATAAATTAAAAAAGAAAACTGCGAATTCCGGGGAAGGAAAAAGGAAGAAAACATGTTTGAAATGCAGATTCGGATTAGAAAACAGAGGCAAAGGAAATGGCGAGTTCTAAACATTGTTGCCATGTTGAACAAAGAGAGTATAAGAGGGGGGTCATCATTTTATAAATTAGTCCGCATACACCGTGTTAGTATCCAGTGACTTATGTAGGATTTTTTTGGGAGGGGCTTGCACTGATGAGCGTTTGGCTGCAAGTTATTCCCCTCTTCCCCTCCACTCCTAAAAATCGGAGGTATGGGGGGGGATTTAGCCCCCTATCCCCCGCGTGCGCCACTGATTATATCTATTGTCTTAATTGATAACGGAAGGGCCCGTTTAAATTATACTTACGAATTGACAATCAATGGGTCTAACCAATGAGCTATAACTTGAGAGTGGCACATCGAGGAACGTTCCGCTGGTTCATTGTTGTCACCTAGGGCGCCGCCATCTTGCCGTAAAAATCGATTTTGAGGTTAAATTTTGTAGGTTGTTTCCGGTTGTTTCGTAAACAAACTCGGGCATCGCCGGAAACAACCTGCAAAAATTAACCTCAAACCTTGGAATCTGCCGTCCAAATTCCCGCCAAATTCCGAACGACCAACAAAATTTAACCTCAAACCTTGGAATCTGCCGTCCAAATTCCGCTTTTTCCCGGGATTCCTTCTACCCTGTGTGGCACAAGGTGGACCAGCCCGCTGCCACTCTAAAGTTATAGCTCATTGGGTCTAACGGTACGTTGCAACCTTTTGTTTTAGCGTCTTGTAGTGATAATTTCCACATAAAATTGCATGGGAATTACATTGAAGGAGTTAAAAAGTCTCCAAATCCACTCGTGAACTCACAAAAGGCGTTTTAAGAGAAATTCAAGATGACTATCAAAAATGAGCGGGTCACAACAATGGGGGAGTCCCATTTAATTGCAGCTTCCTCTATGATGAATCACTTTTCTCAGCATAGATTTTTGCAATTAGATAGGACTCCCCCTCCAAGACCCGATCATTCGACCGCGCTATCTTGAAATGTTATTAAGGTGATTCTTCAGCGTTTAGTGCCGATTTCTGCCACCAGAGCGCTACCGTTCAATTAAAGTCGAATTACAGGCCGAAAGTAATTTATGTTTAAGAAAACGGAGTGTCAGTTATTAGATAACCATCTGAAGAGTGCCTCTGCAAAAAATCTCGTCAATAACTTCAAAAATAAGGCTAAGAGTACCAAAAAATGAAATATCGTGAATCGATTTTTGTATCGAAATGCGATATTTCATTTTTTGGTACTTTCAGCCTTATTTTTGAAGTTATTGACGAGATTTTTTTGCAGAGACACTCTTCAGATGATTATCTAGTAACTGACACTCCGTTTTCTTAAAAATAAATTACTTTCGGTCTGTAATTCGACTTTAATCGAACGGTAGCGCTCTGGTGGCAGAAATCGGCACTAAATGCTGAAGATTCACCTTAAACGCATTTATTGAGTTTGCGGGTCAATTTTGGAACTTCCCTTTCCCTTCTAACGTTATTTTCAAGGGGCTTCACACTAGAATGGGCCCGCTCTATTGCTGTAACAAAATTGTGCAACAGACCCATTGATATATTCCAGAGTATTGTCATCTCTACAAAAATGGGTTCAAAGACTGTTCGAGAACTCTTAGAAGTTTTTCAACAAGCGAAATTCTAGCGAAATGATCATCCTGGTAAAGTGTTTTATATTTACAGCTTATGGCTGTAGTCCCGACACAGCTTTCCTTCAAAAGGACTCTGGTATTTATAGGGTTTGTTCCGAAAGTTTTAAAATTAAACTCAATTAGTTTTTTGTTATCGTTTGTTTTCTTATTTCGTTATTTTGTTAATTCATATTTATTTGTACGAAACGAGAATCAGTTGGCAACATCGGGTAGAAACGGATCTTGTAAGAGACCGTGTGATAGGACGATTGGGGGTGAAAAAGGCAGCTGTAGATGAGGAGATTGGTGAGGGGAGGGAGAGGGGGAGGGGGGGGTAAGAAGAGTGCTACCTCGCCGAAAGATAGAATATTTATAAGTTTTCATTTATATCCGCCGTGTCCGCCCTCCTCTCTCTCTCTCTCTCTCTCTCTCTCTCTCTCTCTCTTCTCTCTCTCTCTCTCTCTCTCTCTCTCTCTCTCTCTCTCTCTCTCTCTCTCTCTCTCTCTCTCTCTCTCTCTCTCTCTCTCTTTAGTGACTCTTGCTTTCGTTTGCTCCCTGTTGCTCTTTGCTGCATGGTGCTGTGCGTTGTGCCTATGCTTCTCGGCGCGACAGAAAGAAGACACGGCTCGACGCTCCCGGCGTGGTGCAAACAAATAATAAATAAATAAAAACAAAACAAAAAAACAAAAAACCTCTCATTTCCTTTTTGCTGCAGAGACATTAAAATAGGATACGTTTTTTTTTTTTTTTTTTTTTTTTTTTTTTTTTTTTTTTTTTTTTTTTTTATTGGAGAATAACTATTGCATATTAAATAGGTTTTTTTTTTACTTCCCATTTTTCTGTGTTTTTATCTTTTTTTCTTTTGATTTTTTTTTTGTTTTTTTTTTTTTTTTTCAATTTACCTGGTTGACACCATCCACTCCAAAGTCTCGAGATTAAAGTAGTTTTGCGTATTTCACATTCAATGTTTCCGTCGCGTCGCTGCATGGCTAATGTAGTTCGTAAGGAACGACACTTTCTGCTCAGAACTCACCTACTTTTGTAATTTAGGTTTTTGATGCAAATCTTAGAGGATTGAGAAATCCATCTTTTCTCTCTAGACATCCAGGTAAAAAATTGATGCACCTCTTTGCCTTTTTCAGAAAGTCGAAATCGTCAGCCAACTTACTCTTTCATTTGTTTACTTATTTATGAATTTTCATTTTTTATTATTTATTCGTGGAATTTTTCTCCCTATGCTTTTCTAGACACTTAGACTCGGGCTATGGATTCTCTGACTTGGAGAAAGCTATTTTTATCCTCAGCGGATCATTGAGGGGAAAAAAGACAACGCCGACTTATTGTTAGAGTAAAATCTAAAATTGAGGAAACGTTTCCATGGCCCAATCAAGTCCAGTGGCCGAGGACGTGTGGGTGTATATCGTCTGCAGTCACTTTCAGCAAGTTCTCAGGGGGTGAATTTTTATTTCATAAGCAGTTTGACTAGCTCTCATTTACAATTTAAATCAGTTGTAACAGACCTCGCGACAGAGCAAACAAAACATATGGCGGGAGACACGCGATTAATACGAAGAGTCAAAGTTGGCTGTTGGTTTAAAATCCGGGGAGAATTATTCATACAGTGAAACGAGCTAGTCCAGTTCTTCGTTTGGGGGTCCGGCGACTTGGTGTCTTGATTTGAGACCGTATATTTTCAATTACTTTGCTAGATGCGCTTTGCGCTTTAATAAATTCAAGTTAATCACGTACAAAAAATTGCCGGACATCAAAAGATGTACGCTAATTACGATAATGAGTAGAGAGCAGCAGTTGTCTTGAATTTAGGTCCCCTCAATCTAGATTGCTTCCAAAAATGGAAGAATTGAAAAAACAAACAGAATTTGATTTCTCAAAATAATATTAAATGATAAAATAATATCAAAATAATAAAATATCTCATAATAAATTCAGTAGTAATTATAATTTTACCCGTGTTATGTTCAAAGTTATTTGACATTTTTAGGCTTTGTTTTGTTTGTTTTTTGGTTTTTTTTGTTCATTTCTTCAAAACACAATATGAGAACCAAAAACATGACAAAATGGAAAAAATAAAAAAAAAAATTGGTCCAGAAAAATGATACACGCCAAAAACTCCCAAAATTAGTTTTTAGTGAAATTGGCCCATATTGACTGTTCGGTCCAAATGTAGCACAACAAGTAGGTCGTTAATAACTCCGTGGGACTTTATGAGTTTTAAAGGGCCAATAAAACAAATGGTGTACTATAGTATAGTCAAAAATTCCTATTTGAAAGTAATATTATGTATGATTTGACGTGGTGCAGACGGTTTTCTTTACCATCTAAAGATGTTACAAT
Source organism: Trialeurodes vaporariorum (assembly GCA_011764245.1). Taxonomy (NCBI): domain Eukaryota; kingdom Metazoa; phylum Arthropoda; class Insecta; order Hemiptera; family Aleyrodidae; genus Trialeurodes; species Trialeurodes vaporariorum. Next base: position 10,350,774 of record VMOF01000111.1, on the reverse strand, counting down.
GCTATAATTGACGAGCAATTCCAGTTGAGGTCACCATCTGTTTTATTCACCATTTGATCGAAGAAAGCTAGTTTAAAATCAATGCGTAATTCCACCCACAACATGACAACTATGCGTGCGAGCCGAACCATCGACAAGTAGATAACTATTCCTACTCAGCCGCCTTGTTTTTGCCTATACCGTGAAATGAAGGTGCTCTGATTTAGCTCATTCGTAATTCTATATTCAGTTCTTTTTACCACATCATTCGATTCCCATATTTCTCTAACACTTATCTAAAGCTATTGGGAGAATAGAGTTTATCCCTATCACCATTTTGTTTTTTCCTGTAAAAGCTTTTCTTTCAGCGAGTGCAGAAAAAACAAACCGTAATGATGTCATTGAAAAGGCCATTCTGCCACGACGGAATGACTAAAATTATTCTACCAGGTGATTCCGTTTGCTTCGCATCTAGAAAAACTATGATTTCAACGGCTCCTTACATTTACGGTCAAATTATTGCTGACCTTGCTAAAAGAAATGCCAAAGTCTAGTCCTTCTAGCTCTGAGCTCTAAACAAATGAAAACAAAATGTTTCCCTTTTCATAAAATAACGCAGCAAAATCAGGAGAATACGATCAGCTCAAGTTCATCAAAATTGCCCTCATATTTGACTCCGAAAAATCCGAATATTTTTCGGAAATACTTAGAATTTCCTTCAGAATCTCTGTACAGCGCCTATATACATATAGCTCAATGGTTTTTTGAGCCAAAATGCACTGTATCTAAATTGGAGAGCGCCAGTAATTTGTCCTGTTATCGTAAGATTACCCACATCGGGTCCAGCTAGGGAGAATCGCACCAGAAATTTAGGACCAATGTTGTCAGATTTCTCTGCAAATTAGCAACTTTTATATTAAATATAATATTGAAACAATTACAGACTGAATGGCCAAAATCATAATACAAGTGAACAATTAAAGTGGGAGCCAGGCCACAATGAAAACCGAACACACCAAAACGTCTTGGAGGTTTTTTTATTCGTTTGAGATTAGTTCCCACTTTAATCTTTTACTTGTATTAAGTCTAATAAAAAAAATCAGATCATTTTTCGAAAGAAATGGCAACCTTGTTCAGGACACTAATGGAGAGCCAGCGCAAGCGGATAGGGTGACGAAAAGGAAACACGAGAGCAGGAGGTATATGAGCCAGTGAAAAAAGGACGAAGTATCCTCGACGGATTATCTAGAGAAAACTGCGGTATACAATAGCAAAGGGTAGGAGGGAAAAGATCGAGAGAAAAAAAAAAACAAAAAAACAAAAAAACAAAACAAAATCGGATTCGATAAGTTCGAGGAGGTAGCAAGTTCCTTCGATATACCGTTGATACTGGATACTTCACTGCGGAATGGCGCAGCTTGGACCGTGTATCGTCAGAGAAAAAAACCCGTTCATTGATATGAAGATCCAACTGATAAGATTCGATTCTATCCACAGTAAAAATATGATCTACTCATACGAATGGCTCCTTGATTCTCCTCAGATTTTTCGTCGCGAACCTCAATTCTCAAAGCTTTGGACATTGACATAGAATGAACCATAGGCGTAGCGTGACCAAAAAAAGTGGGGGGGGGGGCTAAAAAGTGAAAAAGTGACAACCTTTTTTTTCTTTTTTTTTTTTGCTTCTCGTCTCTAAGGGATGTTTAAAATTTCCTGTTGATTGCCAAGTCGATGTGTTATTAGCCCCTTCGTAATATTTTAGCCCCGATTTTTAGCCCCTCCACCCAAAAAAAGTGGGGGGGGGCTATAGCCCGCCGTAGCCCCTGATACGCTACGCCTATGGAATGAACCTTACTTCGTGATAGATTCCTTGCTGTCAAAATGCATTGTATAAACCACTTTTGGTGACCTTGGTCAAATAAGGTGACAGCTGACTCGTGAAGATTCAAAATAAGCTGACCCGTGAAAATCCAAAATAAGGTGAATGGAAATTTAAACCTAAAATATGTAGTGCGCTTGAGCCGGCCTTGGTCATTTAAACTGGCGCGCGAGATTCCCGCCAAAAAAAGTGATTCAAGCTAAAATTGAGGCATTTTTCGGTAAATGGGCGTATGGCGAAAAAACGACTTTCGAGAAAAACGCGTTTGAAAGTTTAAAACGTTATAACTTCTAGACTACTGCAGATTTTTCAAAATTTGAAAGACTGACTTGTAGAACAAACATTCAAGAAGAACTCTACATAATTTCAAGTTTTTAGAGTGAAAATTAGTTGAGCAGTGAAAGTTCAAAGTTGAAGCGTTATACCCCAGTTAGCAAAAACCGTCTTCAATCCGTCTTAAAGACGTCTTATAAGACAAGTAAAGTTGTCTTAAATCCGTCTTTAATCCGTCTTAAAGACGTCTCTAGTTCCGCCCAAACACGTCTTTGAAGACGTCTTACGAATCCGTCTTTAAGACGTTTTTAAGACAACTTCAAAAACCGTCTTACGAATCCGTCTTAAAGACGTTTTTAAGACAACTTTGAAAACGTCTTACGAATCCGTCTTAAAGACGTCTTATAAGACAACTTTGAAAACCGTCTTACGAATCCGTCTTAAAGACATATGAAAGGCGTCGGTCACAATGCTCTATAGGTTACGTCTCGAGGAAGCCTAGCTTTCCAAGCTTGCTTGAAAATAGTCAATATTTTCAAAATTTGTGAAAATTTCGTAATTTTCAAAATTTGAGCAAATCTTGGTAATTTTCAAACTTAATGAAAATTTTCGTAATTTTCAAAATTTATGAAAAAATTGGTAATTTTCAAATTTTCGAAGTGTGGACATTTTCGTAATTTTCGAAATTTAAAAAAAAAAATGTGATTTTTGCAAATTATCAATATTTAAGGACTTGAAAACGTTGGAGTCAATCTTCTAGCTATCTTGGCTGAAGACGGCTTTAAGACGGATTAAAGACGCTTTATAAGTCTGGATTAAAAGACGTCTTAAAAACCACTTTCGAAGACGGTATTCAAGTCGTCTTGGAAAACGTCTTTGAAGACGTCTTTGAAGACAGATTTAAGACGGATTAAAGACGCCTTGTAAGACTGGATCGAAAGACGTCTTAAAACCCACTTTGGAAGACGGATTTAAGACGGAATACAAGGTGTCTTCTAAAATCGACTTAAAGACGCATTTAAGACGGATTTAAGACAAGCTTAAAAGACGTCTTTGGATCCGCGACCATAAGACGGATTTAAGACGTCTTTAAGGCGGAATGAAAAGACGTCTTACAAAAGCCCATTTTAAGCCAGATCGGCAAGCCTGATATTGTTATCTGGGACGCCCTTTTACCGAAAAACGTTTTTTTTTCTCTCCCAGCCTATCCGACAAGTATTGTTTGGGTTAGATTTGGGTCACAAACTTGAAGAAAAGGAAATTGTAAGAAGGAGGGATGGTAATAAGGCCCTTTTGGGCTCATTTTTGGCCAAAAAGGAGGGTTTTATTGTTGTCATCGGAGACGGAGCCAAAAACGCAAAAAACCCACACACTGACAGATCCACACACACACTGACATATCCACACACACACTGACATATCCACACACACACAGACATATCCACTGAGCTCTTATCAATATCAGATACATATGCGATGTGAGTACAGATATCGCGAGCGCGAGCCCCTGAGAGTACCGCTCGTAAGAGGCACTGTAGCCCATAAGTTTCTGAATTCAGCCGAGGTGGGTCCATTCGAACGATTGATTCGTGGTTATTTTCCGTTCAACATATGAATAACTTTATATCACCTGTTAGGTCACATCGTCAGGATTTCAAAAACGAGTTCTCCAAAAAAAGGGCGTAAATCGCCATACGCCCATTTACCGAAAAATGCCTCAATTCGAAGTGACTTCCACATTGTGACCAGCTTAATCGACCGCCACATTTGAATTTTTTTAAACGCATTTAAGGCAGATGTCCCAATTACCGCCATTGTCCCAATTATTGCCATTGCCCCAAATACCACCACTCTATTCATTTATTCGTTTTAATAAGCCTACATTAGCAGGGAAATTTAACAGTATATGTGGAATAAGTGTCTTTCATAGGTTGGCTGAACTGGTATAAAATTGTGACGTTGATATTTAGCAGCACTGTGCCCTTAAAAAATCACAGAAGTGGACACTTGCCCTGCAGCACAACCTGTTTGTGCCAATTTCTTTCGGTAGTTACTAATTAAATATTTATTCTCTTTACTTTCTGCTTTTTACATTATTATAATTTCATTGTTTCCTGATAATAAACATGATGATTTGAATGAATAGCCAGTGAATATATGTATGGCGATAATTAGGACAACTGTTACGACAATAATTGAGACAAAGCCACTTATGGCATGGTGATAATTATGGGACATGCGTCCTTTTTTCGGGTATTATTAATACATTTTTTTCCTGATTGATTACGCCAACTTTTTTTCTTCTTTTTTTTTTAAAATAAACTCGAATGTATTTTGTAAGGTTCTAGTGCAAACAGATCCTAGATTTCATAAAAATTGACATTTTTAATGGTATTTTACAGAAATTTTGTCTTAAGGGTCGCGTTAATTGGAACATCTACGAGGGGCGTCTCAAAAGTAAGTTCCGCGGTCGTATATCTCCAAAACTAATAACGAAAAATAAATTTCGTAAGAAATGTTTTCTTAGGCATACTCTCAGCTTTCCAACGAGCTAAAGAAATTGAAATTTGGTTGAACCGTTTCCGAGATATGTCGTTTTTACCGAGACTACCTCTGGTCGCCGCGTGCCCGCCTCCGGCCATTCGTAGGAAACTTCGAATTTCCTGCGCTCGGGAAAACGTGGGGAGGAGCGGGAGGTGAGGGGGATTTATTCCAAAAAGAAGATGATTATGTTTGGACGTTCTGACCTTATTTTTCGGCGTACTCTCCTTTCAATTCACGACATTTATCGTACCGTCGCAGCAATTTATTGATGCCATCTGCATACCACTGCTTGTCCTGATTCTGGAAGAACCAATGCACTGCCTGCTTCACTTCTTCGTCATTTGCAAATCGTTGCCCACCCAGATGAACTTTCAATTCCGTAAATAAGTGATAGTCACTTGGTGCAAGGTCTGGAGAATATGGGGGATGAGGGAAAATGTCCCAAGCAAATTGATCCAACAAATTTTGCGTGAATGACTGCACGCACTTCACAATCAGCCACGTTTTGCAACGGTAACTCCATGGTGACACGCACTAAACTGACTGATTTTCAGTGATGTGCTAATCATGGTTAAATCGAGAATTTATCTCAATAGAATCAGCATCAGGTGCGTAAGAAGACAGGAATTTCCCCTAGTATCCTTATCAAAGATACCAGGTTTGAAGACAATGCGAGATACGAGTAAGCAGAGGATCTCGAGCGCTTGGCCTAAGTCCACTTCGCTATCACGAGGCGGGCACGCGGCGACCAGAGGTAGTCTCGGTAAAAACGACATATCTCGGAAACGGTTCAACCAAATTTCAATTTCTTTAGCTCGTTGGAAAGCTGAGAGTATGCCTAACAAAACATTTTTTACGAAATTTATTTTTCGTTATTAGTTTTGGAGATATACGACCGCGGAACTTACTTTTGAGACGCCCCTCGTACCTTATTGACTTGCTAAATTAAAAGTCTGCAACAAACTCATTAGTCTTTTTTGTTGATGCTTTTGGAAAAGGATAGGTGCTACCCGTGGCACTAACTTCATACATAGTTTTATTTTCGGTTTGAACTTACTTTATGATAGATTCATTGCATGGTTAACAATCATATGGTAATGTTCAAAACACAAAAATGGCTGATCGGTAGAAGAAATCGCGGGTTTTAATGAATCAAATGAATCAATTCAATCTGAACGAGGCAAGTATATGTTTCCATTCATCCTCCGTTTATTTCACATTATCCATCGAACTGAACGATAAGTTCAGTGAATGGAGGGACCAGCTCCAGCTCCGCGGGATAAGCCGCAATTCCCCGCGGATAATTGCTACAGTGTCAACTGATGGATTGAAAATCCGAGCGGTGGAGAAGCGCGGGTTCCTCAATTTGTAAGTTAGCTTGGTCCCGAAAGAGAGACGACGGAGGACGCGCCTCGCCGCACTCTGCGACGGGGCTGGAGCATCACACACTGGGTTCAGACATCTTTTTTTTTTGGATAAGACAAATGGAGCTGTTTCAAACTTTTGCTACAGGCTTATTAATAGTTGCTTATGGGGTAAAAACCTGAAGAATGACGATTAGCGCACTGAAAAATTACGAAATCCACCCTCAAACTCATAAAATGCTTTCAAACGCGATACCGTAATGGCGGTCGTTCCCGCAGATTACAATGGGTTTCCCTATCTTCAATCAGCTCCATCTATAGGAGGTGTTCTCGCAACACCTCACAAGAAGAAGAAGAAGCATACAATTGCCATAAAATTTTGGCGGCAACGGCCGCCATTAAGGTGTCGCGTTTGAAAGAATTGTATAAGTTTGGTTTTGGATTCCTTTATTTTTCAGTGCGCTAATCGTTATTTTAAAAATGTTTCATCTCCTTTTCGAATTATAAAAAGCAAAATGATAAATAGAGGGGGGGGGCTCCATCCATTTGTCCATCCTTGTCTAAAATTGGAGTGTTTTAATGGAGGAAAGAGAGAGATTAAAATTTTCTCGTTGCGTGCTACTACTGCTACAGCCTCTAAAAAGTTTTAAAATTATTTTTTCTTACCCAAATTATATTTATTTTATTTATTTATTTATTCGTTATTAGTACACCAGCTTTACAGCTTAGTACAGGTCAAATATAGGTATTACATTTATATAACAGAACAGTATTAAGAACAGAAGAAAACTAACAGTAGAAAATATAATAACTAATTCCTATACATGCAGAGTAGAATACAGAATAATATACATAGTAGTATACAGAATAGAGGAGTACAAAGACTTGTTCATCACCTCAATGGTTTCAGGTACTCATTTAGATTGTAGAAATGGATTCATTTTAAAATATTCCTTTGTTTTCATTGAGAATGGGCTATCCTCTTCCATGAACATTGTTTTTAAGGATTTGAGAAGTTTATTAAAAATCTCAATTGATCGAAATCTCAAACGTTTTTCATCTCAATATATGATCTATTAATCTGACCCATTTCAAACTTTGAAATTGAGTTTTAAAAATTCATTTTTCCGTTACCTCGCTAGTAATAACCAATTTGTTCTCAAGCTTTTTATATCTTAATTTTATAAATGTACTATATCATCATCTTTATTTTTCATTTTTTATTTTTGTCCCGAAAAGTTTAAAATTCGGTTCACCGAGCGCCGCTGCGCTGGTCCCAAGCGTCGTGTCGCGTCGCCGTAACCGTCGCGTGTCGGGAGAAAGTGTTTTTCCACCGCACAACTTGCCACGGCCTCTTTAAAGTTGCCAAATTTACAATAATATACCAATGGTCTTGATGGTTCTTGACGGTACTTGATGGTTCTAAAGCTTAAGGGAGGGGGTGGAGAGAAAGTGGCAAATCCTCAAAGCTATGAATCCTCCCACAAGAAAGTGCGGGTGAATGGGCATGGGCAGGGGGAAAAAATCAGGGACAAAAAATCTTTGGGGGGAGCGGCTACCGACCGGCTGCCATCCATTTGTTATTTTTGCAGCATTTTACATTATAAAATTGATAGTTCATTTGCCCAAAACCTTGAAAGAGCTCTATTTGCACCCGGTGGATTCATCTCACAGCCTTTTAACTCATATATGCCCATTGGGTCGTTAACGACCCTCTTAAAATGGTTTTTTATTTTGACCAAATTACTGTAAATTTAGGCCACTTTAACTCAAAAATCAATGTTGTGACCATTCAGCACCTATAATTTAGCTGGACCAGAAAATTTCACAATTTTTAAATTTTAAATTTTTTTAACTCTAAGGAGGTGTTTTTTGAGAAAAACACCAAAAAACACCCAACATGTTCAAAAAAAGTTGGGCATTTATGAGTTAAATTAGCCAATCTGAACGTCATTCGATAAGGCAGATTGATGAATTTTCTGGAGCCTTGCCGCGAGGTAAACAATTGGAAAGGTAAAAAAAAATAACCATATAATTTTGAATATTAACCTCATGACTATGAATATTAACAGTTTGATTATTAAAAATACTGGAAAAGTCCTGCGTTATTCAATCATTGCGCAGTAAGTAATAACCGTCCAAATTGCTACACAATATACACGAAAAAAAAAAGACTGGTAGAATTTACCACCAGAACAGTTGACTTTGGCGTCTGCTAGCAAGTATGGTAAATTTCATCATAATATGGTAAATGCACGTGCCTTGTGGTAAATTAAGGTAAAGTGTCGGTACATTTTACCATAACCTGGTGAAATTTACCATACTTGACATCTGACTCCAACATCAGCTATACAGATGATAAATGGGGCAATTGCACACTTTTTCTATAAGCGATATTTAATAGTTGATTATGGCGTAAAAACCTCAAAAAATATAACGATGGCGGTACTAAAAACTTCCAAAATCCACTCCTAAACTCAATAAACGCAGTTATTTGCGCGAGCGTAATGGTGGCCGAAGGCACTAACAATGGGAGATTCCTATCTTAATTTCGTCACTCTTTCTATGTTGACAAGGATGATTCACAGAGTAATTAGTCATCAGAGTGATGATCCACATCCGATGAATGGTGCCGCAACACCCAGTGACACCGGTGTCAAATGAAAGTAGTCTCTTATTGGTCACTTCTTGATGGAGTTTCAGAATTGTTAGATGGGAATCTCCCATTGTTAGTGCCTTCGGCCACCATTACGCTCGCGCAAATAACTGCGTTTATTGAGTTTAGGAGTGGATTTTGGAAGTTTTTAGTACCGTCATCGTTATTTTGTGAGGTTTTTACGCCATAATCGACTATTAAATCGCTTATAGAAAAAGTGTGCAATAGCCCCATTCTACCAGCCCCCCCCCTGCCCCCCCGTGTAGGAACCATCTAAGGATACAATTTACTATTCCAGTTTTTCAGTGCAGTGTGGCAACGTAGATGCGATGCGTCAGCAGAGCGCCTCCCCCACCTCCTCTTTAAACAGCGGAGCTGAATGGTCCTCTGCCTCCACCTCCCGTCCAGCTTAGGGGGCTCTCTCATGGTGCGGGAGGTATCCGACTTCCTAATCTACTCGAATAAATAAATATACTCGGCACTACACAAGACCTATTATTTGCATGCGTATCTTACACCGTGTGAGACGACTGAGACGAAGGGAAAAAGAAAAACTACCCTTTCTTCCCTTTTTTTTTTAAAGCTCCCACGACAGCGATGTCCTTTTAGCGGAATTGAATTCGTGGTTTAAATTTTTATTTCGCTCTCCAGGTAGTTGATGCAAGCGGCTCATGGGATGTACGCGACGATTTAGAGGAAAGCCACCCAGGAAAAGCGAAGATTTGGTTGCCTCGAGGCAGTGGCGGCTAGTGAAATGTGATCTATCGATGTCTACTCCATTTAAAACGATAGAAAAGTATCGATCGTCAGGGGGTTCAATTGAGCCCCCGAGAAATCGACACTTTTCTATAGTTTTAAATGGAATCGACATCGATATATCGCATTTCACCAGCCGCCGCGCCACTTGCCTCGAGTATTTGGAATTTAGACAACAAGCATTATACTGATTGTGAGTTGCGGTAAAAATGTGTCTATAAGTGTTAACGTGGTCTAATATCATGACAGTGAGACACAGTCACCATCTGTGAAACTTAGGGAGTTTTTGGAAGGAGTGTTTGAATTAGAATCCCTTGATAGAAATTCGGTTAAGGAGTACCGACACGACGTTTCCATGGAGCTCCAGAGGACTAAAAAAATTAACATTGGCAAGATATAAAATTGACTCCTCCTGGTCTTCAAGAGTTACCGCTAGATGACGTCGTCTCATGCAGCTAAATCAACAGCCAATCAGAACTCGTTCAGCTCGTGTCGGTCCCTAAGAAAATTTCCCTCAGGAGACTATAGTTTGAATGGAAGCGTTACGTGAGTATTGACGAGTAGTTAACTATTCGTACGCGACTGTACCGTTTTAGTCTACCCTAAAAAATGAAGGCGTACCCATAAAAATTAGTCCGGTTTCTGCTTCTGCACTGCTGGAACTTTTGGGAACTCACTGTACATCAATATGAGGATCTTCTGTTGTGGGTTGCACTGATGCAAATAGTTCGTCAAGATTTGGCCAAAAATACACATTTTCTATTAAGTTTTGATAAGGCAAATTTGTATCTTTTTCACCAAATCTGGTAGTACTGGATGTAAATTAAAAAAAAAAAAGCGTTTAGTCTTAAAACCTGCAATATCTATTCCACTATTTTCATGATTGTGCGCACTGGCGCAACCAGGATCTCTTGCATCTCTCTCATTTCTCATTTGAATCTATTAGTAGGAAAAGGACAGAAAGTGTGGGTTTTATCCCCTTGTCCATCCTTGTCTAACATACGTTTCTTAATGGAGGAAATAGAGAGATGAAGAAACTCTCGGTGCGCTACTGATTGTGCGCAGTGCATTCTTTGTTCTTTGAAAAAAAAAAAAAAAAAAAAAATCTCTTAGCTAAGCCATTGTGACCCCAAACAGTTATACCAAAATAGGGACTCTCTTCGTTCAAATTAGCTCGAAAATGTCCTCTCTGGAGTAGTGTCTGATCCAAGGGAAAGTAGATGGGCACGAGCAGAAGCCCCTGCAAATTCTGGCTTTTTCGTCTGCAGAAAATAGGCAAAATTGCTTCACGCAACATTTCAATTTTGTCAAATTTCAAATTTCATAGGCGCCCCCCCTCACCCGAAACACGTTCACTACTTCAGCGCCTACCACGATTTTTCGTTATGGACACCGGGAGACTCCCGACTCGGGAAGCCCTCGAAGACAAAAACACTTGAGTTACAGGGTATTCGGCAAAGTCTGCGAGTCTCGCAAAAGACAAACCGAACGTAAAGCAAAAGTCAATGCGGAGCAATTCGAAAATCTGAAAAACAAAAAGCGAACGAATCCACATTGAAGGGAGGAGGAGGGGGAGGGGGGGCGGGCTGCGGTGAGGTTTGACTTTCTTCAAAAGCCTGGCGGGTAGAGAGCAGAGTGGCAAACAATCACACTGATAAGGAGAACTTTTTCTGAGCTCGTGTTTCCGTGAGCAGCAATCATTAAATACGATAATAGTTCCCCTCTTCTCTCTCTCTCTCTCTCTCTCTCTCTCTCTCTCTCTCCTCCTCTCACTGTTTCTCTCCCCAAAATAAACGCTCCGGTACTCCTCCAAATGTATAAAAACCTCAAAGCAGGGCTCAAGTTTTAATTAGTTTGTGCGCTTGTTCTAAGAACGATGAAATACATAAAGTGTTTTCGAGTAAGAATAGAAAGGAGGGGTAATGGGGGAGGGTAATGGGGGGAGGGGGGGGGTGCAACCACGCTGGTGTTATGAGAGAACGGGTTGATATAACTTTAAAGTGGCATTTTGTAGCACTTCCAATCCAGCATTCTCTGCGTTTGGCGCCGTGTGCCAACGATTCTATCAATGCACTTGGATCCCAAGTCAGTTTTGCTTCTCATGACAATGCAAAGCAAACAAACGCTGTAGAGAAGAAACCGGAGTGATATTATTTTAGCTTGAGAGAAAATCCCACTCCTGTGCCCTGAAAGTATAGGCACGGCATCGCATCAGCAACAAGCTAAGTTGACCGCGTCTTACAGTTCTAGTGTACTGAGTCCTATTGTGAATAAAATCTAGACAAATAAATAAAATAAAATAAATTTTAATGCAAACTTACGGACTGTCTTTTAGAATTTATTAGATGAACTCATCTCTTAAACCACATGAGGAATCTACAAACAAACAAACAAAAACAAACAAACAAAAACTCAGTAATGGGGCAGTTGCAAGGGTCTAAAATGTCGTGTTTTTAATAAATAAAATGAAAGTACTTGATGAGCTGAAAACAACGATGCCTTTGGTTTTTTCTTAAGTGTCCCGGTTTTGGAGATACAGACTTGTAAAATTGTAAAAAAACGGTGTGCGCAAGTGACGTCACTTCGCGGAATTCCCATTAAATACAATGTATTTTGGGCCAAAATCTCATCTTTGGAGCAATGGGACTTAATTAAAAACCGAGGACATCTATGTTCTCAGCTCATCAAGTACTTTCATTCTCTTTATAAAAAACACACCATTTCAGACCCTTGCAACTGCCCCATTCACTTCCTATGTTGTACTTCTTTATTCTCTTTTTTCTCAGAAAAATTAACAGTTCTGGAAGTCTTCTCTGAAACAATTGTTTACAGGGCGAGGAATTCCCAGCATAAAAAATTAAGTACAATGTTTATCGATTACGTCTTTTGAACGGGGGAAAGGGTGCAAAATTAGTGCAACGTGGCTAGTGACTTATCCTAATTTCTCTCTCTCCTCTCTCTCTCCTCTCTCTCTCTCTCTCTCTCTCTCTCTCTCTCTCTCTCTCTCTCTCTCTCTCTCTGTTTCTCTCTCTCTCCATCGGAGATCTTATATTTTAAACTCGAAGAATGTTTTTCAATAGCTTAATTTCCGATCTTGGATATTTTTGGAGGGACCTACGGTACTATCTTGGGCAAAACTGGAAAAATTTCATCAACTAGAAAAAAAAATCAACTATTAATAAGCCAGCCGTAGCAAAAGTTTGCAACAGTTCCATTCTAAAAGTCAGTTTTATCCGTAATAGATCATTAAGAGGGTATTTGGACAGTTAACAAATATTCGCGGGAGTAAACTCCATTCTTTAAATCGGGATATCATCTGCCCTCCCCTTCGGTCCTCACATGGGTAAACAACGGAGGTTCTCCTTTGGTGATCAACCCTTTCAAACCTAATGTGCAGTGCAATGTACATCTAACTAACATAGAATCTTATGGAGAAAATGAAAATATGATATGCATATCGTTTAACATGAGAAAATTGTGCAGATCTGCTATGATGGCTAAAAACCCGTTCCTGAACAAAAAGTATTTTCAGGTAAAAAAAAGCTTAAAAGATCTAACACACAAAATGCATCATCATCTGATTTTATGCTGCGTCTCTTCCAGGAGCAACAGTAACCGCACATAATAGGGCTGTAGCACACTTTTGCTGTAAGCGTTTTAACAGTCGATATAGGTGGAAAACCCTCCAAAAAAAGCGATGACAGCACTATACACTTTCGAAATCCACTTCTAAACTCAAAAAACGCTATTAATTGCGCGAGCGTAATGGTGGCTGAGGGAGATAATGGGAGATTCCCATTTAGCAATACTGTCCTCATCAATAAGTGACTAATAAGAGACGACTTTCATGTTACACTAGTGCCACTAGATGTCATGGTACCATTCATTGGATGTGGATCAGTTCTCTGATGACTCACCTGCATGGTTCTGTGAATCATCCTTGTCAGTATAGAGAGAGTGGCGAAATTAAGATAGGAATCTCCTATTATTATTGCCCTCAGCCACCATTACGCTCACGCAAATAAAAGCGTTTATTGAATTTAGGAGTGGATTTCAGAAATTTTTAGCGCTGCCATCGTTATGTTTTGAAGGTTTTTACACAAAAATCGACAATTGAATCGCTTATAGCAAAAGTGAGCAACAGTCCCATTACGCGTAGTATCAACAATCTAGAGATAGATTTTTTTTTAAGGTGTACGGAACAATAGATTGAACACAAATAAAGCCTTACATTTCTACTTTCAGTTTACAGCTTGTTTATAGGTATAAAAGCAGAGTCGAAGGGAGCCGGTGCTGAGATTTGAAGGACTTAATTCAGGGCCGCATCATTGGCTGCCTAATCATTCTGAAAACGCAGCCACTTATTGTTAGCACAGACCGAGTCTTAAGTTTTAAGCCCTGCATCATGCCAACACTTATCAACAATTGGTGCCTGCCGCGCCGTACCGCGCCGCGCCGCTCGTTAATTGAAACGCAGCCCGCCTCACCGCGCCCTCGTCGAGAGAATTTCAATCAAAGCCTTTTAATGAACTTTTTGTTGGTTTTGTGTTTTAATTCTTATTCTCATTGTTCGGAAGTTTAACTCTGGAGAGGGAATCGTTTTCAACCGTTTTTGTAAGATTTGTTGCGAAAATTCCCTCGCTAATTTAAAACAACCCCCCCCCTACCCCTCTCCCACCACTCTTTTCTCATTGTGTGACTGTGTGCAAAGTTTTATCCAGAATCTCAAGATTAAAATGCGTTTGAACGATCCGAAAAGGGTATCTCGCAATCAGTTTAATTTATCTATAGCTCCCCTCACACGTGATAAATTCAGAGTTTTACTTTGCAAACAAACGTGTTGCGAAAACATTTTTGTTTCCAAGGGAGTATTAATACATTCTTCTATAATATATTGTTCTCCTCTACAGAGACGATTGTATGAGAGTGCTAAAGAAGGCACAAGTTAAAGTTGGGGTTTGAAGTTTTTAAAACTGCGATTTTCGTGAATTCACACGGAAAAAAAACTACGGTGAAAGTAACCATACGGATACCTGATTTTGGCACCTGCTAGATGTTATGGTAATGTTAACCAGAAGTATAATATGTTTTGACTAGGCACTAGGCGATGTTACCTGATTGCATGTCGAATTTACTCAAAGTATCGGTAAATGTACCATACTTCTGGTCAAGTTTACCATAACATCGAGCAGGTGCCAAAATCAGGTAGCCGTATATATATGGTTATTTTCGCTAACCTTTTTTTCCGTGATTTTAAAACCTGAGATTCTGGGAGCTATACTTTTCAGTATCAAATCAGTGGCGTAGCGTGCAATTTGGCAACGTTCTATTGTGTCCTTTAAAGACATGAAAAACATCGAACTGTTGGGTGTTCGGTGAACACTTTTGCATTCGACCTTTTACGTTGATTTAAATGAACACTGTACAACGTTGCCAAATTGCACGCTACGCCACTGTATCAAATCTAGGTAATTGCATTGGTGTTCATCTTGTTGACCATTATACATTTCTGTTGATTAATTTTGAAAATTAAGATAGTCGAAACTTCGCGATGTGCCTTAGGAAAATGTTTGAAAAAATAGAGTCTTGCTAGTGTAGTGGCAGCTCGTGCTATTTGACAACAGTGTATTCCCCTCCATTTGATTCAATGTAAAACAATCGACTCGAGAGTGAAGCAGCGCTTGAGCAGGATTTGATTATTCTAGCACATAGATTCAAATAGTGGAAACAACAATGTTGCCAAGTTGCACGAACCGCCACTGAGTCTTAATCCTTTAGAATACGAGCACTGTTTTACACGGATCCAATTTTAGCAATCAAGCTACTATAGTTTGTCTTGTAAACTTGCTTCCCTGCTTATTTACATCCTGTAAGCGTACTACAATTTTTGATAAAAACATTTTGTGGTGCATCTCGAGATTAAAAGGACGAAGCGTGCACTGTCACAACGTTTCATTTGATTGAAAACAACGGAAAGTATCGAACCATCCAGAGATCGGTGATGATTATGAAATCCGACCTTTCGTGTGGGTTCCAATGGGTCTGTTGCATACTTTTGCCACAACAATATAGAACCTTGATTCTTATGTAAAATTCGGCGAAAATAATGATGCGCACATTGAAAACGTTCAAAATCCACTCATTAACTCAGGAAATCACTTCAATTTCAAACAGCCCGCGCTACACTAGACACTATTTGCACCGGTATACTACTATACATAGACGGAACCACCGTGCATAAGTGAACAACACCGTAACTACAAAATGATGGATTTCCCTTCTAAATACATGAGCTATTGGCTGCATTTTCTGTCTGGTTTCTTCGGTTTATCAAAGATTACAAAATAATATAAGAAATGTACTAAACGAAACATTCCAATGTTTGTAAATTCTGTTCATGTTTACATAAACAATATGGTTCCATCTATGTAGTTATAAGTCGGTGATATAGTGTCTAGTGTAGCGCGGGTTGTTTGAAATGGAAGGTATTTTCTGAGTTAGTGAGTGAATTTTGAAAGTTTTTAATGTGCGCATCGTTATTTTCGCCGAATTTTACGTTAGAAACGATGAGTTATATTGATGTAGCAAAAGTACGCAACAGACCCATTTTAACATAATGCTACATTGCCAGAAAGCACGACTTGCGACTGCTTGAAGTACCTAGGCATCAAACTTTAAAAAAAAATGAATTCAAATTTTGTAAATAACTATAAATTGTGATCGATAGATCGACTGATAAAAATAAAAGAACGCGTAGGATAACGTTCATCATCGGTGTTCCACCATCAATCATTCGCGACTTCGGTGGCCGAGACCCAGCGAGTAAACGCCGAATAGAAGATTCAACTTCAACCATAGGAGTTAAATGAGGCAAAGCAGAAAGATTAAAGTCCGAGAGTTACAAGTAAACAGACAAATTTGAAACACGAGTCGCGGTTTGAGAGAGGAAATGAGAGAGATCCAGAGAAAAATGAGAGTAGCTACTTCCCCTCCCCCCTTCCCTCTCTTTCTTCCCATGGTTACCTATCATGGCGAGACGCGAGGAGTCTATTAAAGTTTTCCAATTCTATTTTACACTCGCCATGTTCTAAAGCAATGGAAGGAGAGAGAGAAAGAGAGGGACAGAGGGAGAGGGCGAAAGAGAGACAGAGAAAGAGAAGGGGAAAGAGAGGAAGAGAGAGAAAGAGAGAGGGAGAAAGAGAAAGAAAAGGAGAGAGAGAGAGAGAGAGAGAGAGAGAGAGAGAGAGAGAGAGAGAGAGAGAGAGAAAGAGAAATCGAGGGACAGAGAGGGAGGGAGATAGAGAAAGAAAGAGAGAAAGAGAGAGGGAGAAAGATGAAAGGAAAGAGAGGGAGAGAGAGAAAGAGAGAGGGAGAGAGAGAAAGAGAGAGGGAGAAAGAGAAAGAAAAGGAGAGAGAGAGAGAGAGAAAGAGAGAGAGAGAGAGAGAAAGAGAGGGACAGAGAG